>VTGA01000017.1:600000-1136191 GCA_013403825.1 Calonectria pseudoturangicola | reverse complement strand
TTCACGTTCAGGTCAACGCCCAGTGGAGAACCATGACACGTCGGTATATTTTACCTTCACGAGCGAAATACAACGCTCATGCATCCACAAATGAGAAATCCTTCTCGAAGTCGGATCAGGATGGCAATCAAATTATCCAACCTTCATACAAACCTTTCAGCACTGAGCCATCTCCCGATTTTAAAACCTATGCATTGGCAGGGCACAAGCGCAGCATCTCGGGTTGGCCAGCATCACCTACTTGTCCACAAAATGCGCCGCACATCGCTCTTAGCAGTAGTAATATGCCTTCTTATTTCGTTTCGTCATCTTCAGAAAGCGGATCAAACGACAGTCCGGATAGTGAAGACAGCGAGTCTGAGGGGTCTATCGACAGAGAAATATCTTGTGAGACTGAGCATGATGAACTCGATTCTTTCGGAAGTTCTTCGTCGCTGGGTTATAAATATCAGGACCTTCCAGAAAGACCATTTGAACTTCTGTACATAGATGTTCAACAGTGGATAGCTTCTGTTCAATATTCGACTCCGCCAGATGATCGGCTATCAGCTTGCAAGCGGCGGCGAATATCAGCTGGGGAGCCGGAGGCAATCCACGTTCAGAATAGTTTGGACGAAAATCACTCAGTGACCATCCCACGCCAGGCTAGGTATTTCCACTTGGCATGTCCATTTTATACCTCTGACCCCGAAAAGTATTTGGACTGCATAATCCACCATGACTTCCGATCTGTGCAGGAGGTAATCAATCACATTGGTTGCTGTCATATGCAGCCGCTGTACTGTCCTATGTGTTATCAAGTTTTTAACAAGACCGTGGACCGCGACAGACATATTTTACAACGAACCTGCCAACTTGCAGAGAAGAGGGTAATTGAAGGAATCAATCGCTATCAGTGGTCAAAGCTTTTAAAGCGAGACAAACTGCATCTCGGAGAAAGTATACGTTACAAGCGCATCTGGGAAATAATATTCCCCGATTCTGAACTACCACATTCCCCTTACCTATGTACTGGATTCGGGCTCAAAGTTTCTATTCTTAGAGATTACTGGAGGCTTTATGGGCAAAGCTGTGTTTCGCGATTCTTTCAGACTGAGGACTTTGATGGTGATCAAGTGGGATGTGACAAAATGAAATTCGGGTTGGTGGGCACCGTTTTGAATGGTTTGATTCAAAGAATGCATGAAAGTAACCAGGCTGTCACTTGACCTTCTGAGCACGAAGCCATTTCGAATGGTATTCAATGATATAATAAAGTCTAGCTTTCCTACTGTAAGATTTTGGAGCTATAAGTCCAAGCTTCTGTTTCGTTTGAAGCAAATCTGCGTAGTTGCAGTATATTATGGATTGGATCTTCATCCCATATTTAGTCTTACACAATTAGTCGACCAGAGCTATAGGTGACTCTTATCAATAAGTATCTTGCCTTAATGGGATAGTCTCTTATGACATGGACAGTGGTCGGGCTGGCTATCTCTTAGTCCTCCTAAGACCAGTTTGCACAATATGCATAAAAGATAGTGAGGTTTAAGATTATGAGCATTCAGTCTACAAGCATGTACCGGAGAAAGACAGCTCGGTACATCTGCACAATGTGGTCCCCTTTCTTAGGGATTCTACTCAGGCCGAGGTGTAATTAATGCGAAATGACTGAATAAGAAGGCCTGGCGTGGAAAGCCAAACATTTCTATTGAAACAGCCTTTTTCTTTTTCATTAATAGTGTATTCTATTAATCTTCTTGTCGTCCTATGTCATATTAATACAAAATGGGCCCACCAGTAGCGATCCATAAAAGAAAAGTACTTTTTTCTCTTTTGAAACAGACATTAATCGTTTGCTTTCCTGTCTGGTCGTTTGTCGCGGTTCATTTATACGTGCTCTGTATCGGTGCATCCCATTAGCCATTAAAGGGGGGGTGCACCTCATTGCTCCTGTGATTTCGCCTCTGGTTCACTCTCTGTTGCGACATGTTGCTTGTCATGGAGGTAGTAGAGAGGAAATCTCTCGTTTCATGGTGCCCTTGATAGTCGGCCATCCTGCTTGGTACCATAGGATACAGTAAATGATCCCCACTCCGATGAATCGTCTCAGCATCAAATACATGAGCGTTATAGTAAGTGTTCTGCTGAAATGATGACTCTATGTTGCTAGAAGCGCCTTCAAACCCACTTTGTGGAGAAGTAACGGAATCATGACCCATTGTTGAATTGGGTACTTGATATTGCAGCCTATGGACTACAGATTGCCCTGATGAATTATCCATTGGTAGAGAGCTGGAATAAAACTCATTCATATGATGGCGGATGACACTTCCGACCGGACGGGCAGTCTGGGGAATTGATCCATTATGGATTGCAGCCATTGAACCAGGGGCCTGAGCCCATTCCTGAGGATAGTTAAATGAAAAGTCTAGGCGTTGATTTCGTATGGCAGGAAATTCCCTTTGATCTGAAAAGTTATTATATACAAGATCTTGATTTGGGTGATGATTTTGCAACGCAAAACCTTGTTGGAAAAAGTCCGAGAGTTGGTTACTCATTAAGGCACTGCCAGAGTTGAGCAAACTAGAATTCGAATTATTCAAACTCGGGTTGAACGAATTTGAATCATGCAATTGACCGTCGATGGAGGGCATATACATGTAATTGTTTTTACCCCCAAAATTGTGAGTTTGGGCTGAAGGTTGAAGGCTCTCAAACATGTTGCAGCTTTGAAAATTGTTCGTAGTTGACAAGGTTTCTATGTCTGTTGTCTGGGGTGTTGCATCTAAAAACTCTACACGAGTATTGTCCGGCTGGTTGACAGAAGGTGGTCCCATCTCTACCAAGCCTCTGGGAGGGTTTCCTGCAGGGGTGACGGGGGCCGATTCTGCAAATTCGAAATTTTGTGTCCCAGAAACAGTTAATTCAATGTGGGATACATCCAGAGATGTCATCGCATGGGCCGATGGGATATTGCCCGCACAAATAGATCGAATACGTTCAGAGATAGTATTGGCAGTATTCGAGTGGACCAAGTCCAGCACGCAGGAGCGTAGCATCTCGATGGCGTACTCAGCGGCTTCTTCGAAAATGGTTTTCACATAAGGTGACTCGGGCCGAGGTTTGTCAGGGAAGATTTTATCCCATGTCCAAAACCACTTGTCTTTGTCAGGGAGTCGAAGGTGTTCCCTGTTTTCTTGGTGATCTTGGTTTCTGGCTAGCGTAGTGGCTATAAAGCGATCCCATGATAGTTTGTCCAAGTCACCTTGTTCGGGTCGTGGCATGCGCACGCAAACAATCTCACGGACATGTGTATCATACAAGGCTGCTGCGTCTTTTATCTTCATGCTCCATGACTTGTAACAATTTGGGCATCGATATGGAGGGCTTGTGTGTACCCTCTCAATGTGTTGCACAACGTCGCTGTATCTCTTCAGGCTGTACGCCAGACAACGTTGGTGTCTAAGAGGGTTTTCTTTGTAGAACGGACATGCAAATGATTTTCGTAGTGGTGAATGCGTATTTGACTTTGGCTCATTGTCTAAATCAGGTTGTCTGTCCTTTCTCCTTTCGTCGTCCGGCTCTTTATCGCGGTTTGTATTCTCGTCCGATTTCTGTCGTGGTTTCTTAGATGCGTCTCGATCGTATTGACTGTTTGCCCGTTTGTGGTTCGCAGCTGTACGGTTCGAATTCCCTAGAGCAAAGATGGAGAGCCTCGGAAGAGAATTAGACGTACGGGAGTGCCGAACTTTGAAAGGCTTAGCCAGTGGGGCGGCCCACAGCGCCAGCCAAACTATAGCAAAATGCCAATAATTTAAATACTTCAGGTGGTCGGTAGAAGTAGGGAGAAGGCAGCTGGTGACTGGTCCCAGAATATGCGGATGTGGGGTTGAGAAGTGTGAGACACTCTGCACCGTAACAAGCGAGACAAATAAGATCTGTAGCACAGCAGCTGAGAGGATAGAAATGCGGTTAGACAAGGCTACCAGCCGCTTTGCTATGTAGCAACTCACCAATGATCAGAGCATCCCTTTTAACTCCAGCAAGCCAACTGTCGGAGGCAACGGCTGTAGACATGGGCTTTGTCCATTCTCCTGTTCTGATAAGATACGGCGCTCGATGCTTATTAACCTCGATGCTACCTTCTTTGGTCATCCCATGAGCTGTTTTCGGTTCTGTTAATGTTGTACGTTCGGCTTTATTGGTGTTTGGTTGGTTTGGATTTCCCCTGAATAGAAAATACGGCAAGGCACAGGGCATGCTGGTGGCACATGCGAAGCAAACAATCAACAACGAATGAAGGGCGCTTATGAGGCAAAGGACTTGAAGGAACGAAACCAACAAACAACTGAGCGTGATTTTATTAAGGTGTTTGTTTGAATACTGCGCTGAGAATGACAATGGTTTTAAAGTGCGCGGCGAGTCTGGTTGGACTGTACGTTTCAGCCTTCTGCTCGACTGGGAACTGCGCCTATTGCGGCCTCCACAACACGCCTAGGATGGCTGTGACCACCCTACGTAGTGGTCACGATTATGGTCACTACCGTGGGCACATCTGTGCCCACGGATATTATCTTTATCAGTGTCACGAATACTCTCGCAGATGTGGTGCGCTTTTCTCGATTCACCAAGCATATTATCCAACTCTAGAAAGCAAGCAAGAAGCCTACGCCTTCACCATAGGGGAGGCTGGCAAGCTGGCAAGCTGGCGGCTACGGATAACCCAGCAGGTTTGCCGAGCCTAATTTTGGGGCGCTAAAACAGACTAAATGAACGGCAAGTGGGCCGCTCTCCACTCCTTGTGCGGTAACCAAATTATACATACTCATTCAGTTCAGGAACTGACTCGGGCCGTGGTTTGGACATGAACTTGCATGTCTTCAATAGCGAAGAGACGGGTGGAAGCTGCTGTGTGGAGGGGGAAAGAAAAGAAAAATGAGGTTGCCTGAAAACATTCGGTCAGGAAACTATCTAAACTGGAGAGGTTGGGGGCCTTCTTGTGCACTATAAACGCCAACAATCGTCACCGATCACGGAGTGGATTTCAAGGTTCTTTTATGATTTTTTCCAACCGGCAAACTGTGGAGTCTTGACCACACAAATGTGCACACTGATGTGCTGGATGATAGTGAGCAAGGGGCCTCCTAGCGCGAGGCTTTTCCATCTTTGCTCTAGAACCGGGCGCTTCCCCATGCGCCTTGACCAGGATCCGTAGCCCGATGCACCTGAATGCTGTTTATCACCCACTCGCGGTTCGATTTATCACCTTTCCACAGACACAACTGTCATCTAAAACGCCACCGATATTCGCGGTTACCAACCAAGTCTGCACTTTCCGAGCTGGTGCCGAGGAATTTCGGGTCCTGTAGCATATGCCGGTGCAATGGAATGTCCAAATTACGAAGGTGATCCACGCCTTGACATGCATGTTTTTCCAGAAGCGGCAAGGGAACTTGCTCAGCCTTCTTTAAGACACTCAGTTTCAGGTCCAGCCATTGCTCAAATTCGCGGCTGCTTGCAGGGGCCACCAAGATATCCGCCCATCTTGCCGCCAAGCTACAAGACATTAGCCATCAATATAAAGAATGATTGGGGGCCTAACTGTGACCATTGATTTCATTCGGTGGCATGCCATACTGTGATCTGATCTTGCCCTTGTTGGGCAGTGGGTGGCAACCCAGTCGCGCACTTAGATACTATCAAGTAATGACAACGTGTCCAAGATATGAATATTAAACCTGCAAAGATTTTTGCGGCGGGGGGGGGGGGGGGGGGGGGGGGGGGGGGTTCACTTGAGAAATTCGACATGGATTTGATGTTTAGGCGGCTCCGAGATGTGTGGCCATCTGCCGTGCTGAAGTACAAATCTGGAGGGTTGCATCTCGGCTACTGGTTTAGGTCACAGTAAAAGAGAGTTGTTGATTTCAAACTTAGCCCCTCAATTTGAGTTAGGAAGATACGATGAAATTCCCACAGCGAAAAGCATCAAATGGCAATAAACCATGGCACTGGGATCTTTTGCCGAGGTTGGGCGCAGACACGGCCCATCCAAACGGAATCGGCCGCCCATTTCATTTAGGGGGTGTGTGTGTAGACTACAGACCCCAGGTGTCAAAAGGTTGCCTCCCCCCAACGGTCCGTACCATGGGCATCGCCATCATGCTATGTCGTGCCGCTCCCATGATCGCATCATTCACCATTCTTCCCTAGATGACCTGCTTCCGTTCACACACGCGCATTTTCTCGCTTCGATCTCGGAATAATCACAAAATTGAGTAGTGTTTTAACTACCAACTGGCTGTATGTGACTTCTCTTGTAAGAATGAACTTGAACTGTTTGTTGACAACTTCCCGCAACAAGGCCCGACAATATCTGCAATGCCTTATCAGCTTAGATCACTTCGTCTTCGGGGCGAGTCACCAGTCCCCAAACCGCAAAATGTCCGGATTGAGGGTCAGGTCGGGTCTTTGAAAAGACCGTCCGACGAGGCTGTCCATCAGACTACAAGGGCAAAAAGATCTCGAAGCATCACCAGTGATGATTCCGACGGTTGCTGTGGTCTAGTGAGCGGTCGACCATTTGCATGCCCGTTTTTTAGACTGGATCCAATCAAATACCAGGATTGCATCCAACTCAAACTTCTGCGCATCTCCCACGTGAAGCAACACTTGAAACGAAGACATTACATGATCGCACCTGATCGGGCCTTGAAAAGCGGCTCTAGATCCCGCTTCATGGAGGGGGATTCGAAATCCCAAGCACAGTGCGGGTTACAATGCCATTCAACGTACAAGGATGGCATTTGCGAGCATAAGCAGCGCCTTCTCGAACGAAGAGTTGCTGGGGAAGGATCCAAAAAGCAATGGGGCAGCATCTGGAATACACTATTTGCAGGTGAACCTACGCCAAATGACATTCACCTCGGGACGGTAATGGAGGAGGCCGTTGGGATAATACGAGGATTTTGGAACAACGGGTCTCGAGTTGCCTCACAATTTATCGACGAAGTCCAACCTGGGGCGAACAAAAGTACCCAAGTTTCTAGTCTACTTGGGAATCTTCTTACCGAGGTTGAGCGTCATTTTGGGCTAAATTCTGGGAGCTCAGAAGCGGCTAAAGGCTCAGACATTGGCGAAAATGTATTTGAGGAAGCCAGCACACGCGCTGAGGGCAATTGGTCCAATCCAAACTGGGATTTGACTGGGATAGGCGTCGGATTGGGACCGTACACTCCGTTTTTTGCATCACCCTCCCAAGTTCCACTTATTTATATCCCAGAACATATCAACTCACCGGGATTTGGGTTCTGCAGTTCTCCTGTCGAGTTTTCTTCCCCAGTACTTTTTCAGCAGGACATAATCCCAGATCAGATGCAAGATTTTTCATCCTCTGCGGCAGATTTGACAATGTATTCGATCCCATTTTTTGGAGATGCCAACAGCTCCTATTGCTAAAATTTTATTTCATTTTCTTCGCAATTTCTCCTTTCACTGTATGCGTGGCCAGCAATTGTTGGAACCTGAATATAATATTAACGCAATTATTACTTTTAACATCCTTCATCATGTATGTCATTCATTAGTATAATTTGGCTGAATATTTGATTTTGTATTTCTTGATCTGAACTTCCACAATAGCTATTCATGAATTATCGCTCACGAGTCTGCATAGTTGCCCCTGGAAACTCATGGTAGAACACTAAATAACATGAATATTGAGCATTGAGTGACAGGGCGATTCCATTGCGCCAAAAACGGCCGTCAGTTCAGTGTTTCCACTCTCTCCGTCAACGACGGTGGTGGTCGCAATAGCGCCTGTATAAATGTCGGCCATCTAGTTTGATTGATTCTTCGAATTGATAATGTGGGTCGTATAGCTTTTGTAGGATCAGGTATGTGTATGCAACGCCAACTGCGCGTCAGTGTGCTCTCAACAGGACGTATGGCTTTAGCCTAGCGCGTCATCTTAGTAATCACAGCCCATAAATGTGATCTATAACACAAATTGGTGTTTAAAATCGTAAGAGTATATGGAAATTTAGATTTAGGGTCTAAATTCAAAAAGTGGAAATAAGCGCCGTCAACTGGATGCATCATTTGGCTTCTCCATGACATGCCTATTCCAATTATGTTCAGATTGTGTTAAGTCAGCAATCATCAACGGCTCTCTAGAACACTAGGATATGCACCAATATTTTGTGATACATTTTGTAGTAAAAATCAGAGAAGCAAAGGTTGCCTCACTCTGAGAAATGGTAAAATATTTTTAGTCCTGGCATGTAGGGTAAGTGGCTCGATCCATTTGGTTAGCCTTGAGGTGTGTCTTGCATTGGCCTACCCAGAGAGAATCCTTCTAGGCACTGATAATTCCTGAAAATTACACCGCTTGCTGAATCTGAAAGGAGAAAACTCATAAAGTGTACGTTTCAAAAATTGGCCTATTCGGAGTCATTTAGCCGCACGAAATGCCAAGCTTTGCATGACTGCAAAGCACGTAGTAGTAATCTAGTATTCGTATTGCCATGCAAAGTGTGTTGGGTTATCGTTATGATTTTCCTTTGTGATACTTCCTTACTATTAGGCGCTTCGAGCTTCGAATATCGTGACGTGATTGACTATGTACAATCTTACTATCAAGCCACCCCGGCGGCCGAGTAAAAAGCAACGAAGATAAGCCGCAAATAGATTGTCACCAGACTGTCAAATCATGAGTTTTGAGCTAGACATTTCTTTGACTGTTGCAAAACTTGCTCTGGACCACAAACCAAATGTTTAATGGACGGTCCAGTCCGTGCTAGCTCTGCAATGCCCGACTCCCCGTTGGCAAAACGCTGCTGAGGCTGAGGACAGGGAAATCGGTGGGCCCCTATTGGCCACAATCAGGGCGATCTCATCATGTAATGGCAACTTTTATCTTCTTATCGATCACCCAAACCATTTTTTTGCTGCGAGGATGAGATTACTCAGAGCGTCACCCCACACACGCACATGTGCTTAGCTACCCCGCCGGCTCATTCGAGTCGATTAGTGCGCAGAAAAATCCCGAGGTGGGTGGTGACACACTTCCCCGGACGTTCGCCAGGGCCTGGGCAGGTCCACTTGGCTTTGTTATCGCTGGTGGTTTTCGGTTGTGATAACGGAGATACACAACAGAGGGTGAATTACGCCAATTGAGTTAGTCATTTGCGCGACGTGGATGCAATTGGGCTTGTGTGGCTTGTGTGCCGCCCCCCCGAGAGAAGGCCTCGACTGATGCGAGCCTAATCTCAATAGCTCGCCCAGAGAGGGCACTTTATCGCATCGCACCTTTGGTGTTGTTTTTTATCTTCAGCCACCCTCTTCTTCCCCACGACAGCAAAGTTACTTACAGCGCTGACCACCTCTATTTCAGCGACTGGTCTGAGCGCCGCCGGGGCAGATCGCCGCCGGCCGCACCCCGGGAATCGCAGGAGGCATGCCCACGGAACTAGGCCGAGCGTCATTGGCTCCTTGCGACCGTTATCTCTTTGCCTGTAGACTAACAGGCCTAACCACTACCACGACGTCGAGCATTTACCGTATTGATAAGATTTCAAGTCGAGAAGAGCACGGCATATCAGCGCCATGGCCTTGGTTATATATCTGCTCTGCTCCAGCCCTGCCAAGATGCCGAGCTGCTTGGCATGCAAGTGTTTCTCATCGTGTCTTACCTTCTGAGACAGCCAGCTAATCGCCTTTTGGCCCCGCTGCGACGAACAACAGTAGCAACGACAACACTAAAACGCTCGGTAGCGTAGCTTGGTATCACTGCAGCCATAATGGGAGCCACCATAGCGCTCGACGTGAGCTATGGGTACGGAATCGTGCTCGGGCTGGGCTTTGCCTTTGCCTTTGGTAAGAATTTGATGATCAGCGACTTGGTTAGCCGATCAGTCATGCTAATAGCTTCTGCGCAACAGGCATGATCCTCACGACGTTTATCCTGCGCCGCTACAATTCCGAGCAACAGACGTCCGAAATGTTCAACACTGCGGGCCGCACCGTCAAATCCGGCCTTGTGGGCTCCGCCGTCGTCTCGTCGTGGACATGGGCCGCTACACTGCTCCAGTCCTCGGGCGTGTGCTATCGCTACGGCGTGAGTGGACCCTTTTGGTACGCCTCTGGCGCTACCGTCCAGATCCTGCTGTTTGCGACGCTGGCCATTGAGCTCAAGCGCCGCGCGCCGAACGCGCATACATTTCTGGAAGTCATCCGCGCGCGATATGGAACAATTGCGCACGTGGTGTTCATGGTGTTTGGCCTGGTCACCAACATTTTGGTGTCTCTGATGCTGATTGTTGGCGGCTCTGCGACGGTGTCCGCGCTAACTGGAATGCACACCATTGCCGCCATTTATCTTTTGCCGCTTGGTGTCGTGCTCTATACTCTGGTTGGCGGTCTCAAAGCTACATTCCTGACTGATTGGGTGCACACCTTTATTCTGCTGATCATTATCATCCTGTTCGCCTTGACGACCTATGGCTCCTCTGATACGCTGGGCTCGCCTGGCGCCGTGTACGATGCGCTCGTTGCTGCTGCGGAGCGGCACCCAGTTGATGGCAATGCCCACGGAAGTTACCTGACGATGCGATCCAAGGAGGGTGCCATTTTCTTTGTGATCAACATTGTTGGCAACTTTGGCACCGTTTTCCTTGACAACGGATACTACAACAAGGCCATTGCCGCATCCCCTGTTCATGCGCTCCCTGGCTACCTCATCGGTGGCCTGTCCTGGTTTGCTATCCCATGGCTCACTGCGACAACCATGGGACTGGCCGCTCTCTCTCTGGAGAACAACCCGCTTTTCCCAACCTACCCCGACCGCATGTCCGATGCCGCCGTCAGCGAGGGACTTGTGCTTCCATACGCAGCTGTTGCACTCCTTGGAAAGGGAGGAGCCGTGGCTACTCTTCTCATTATTTTCATGGCTGTAACCAGTGCTACGTCTGCAGAACTCGTCGCTGTGTCATCCATCTTTACATACGATTTCTACCGAACCTACATCAAGCCAGAAGCTAGCGGCAAGTCGCTGATCTACATCTCTCACTGCACCGTTATTGCGTATGCCATTTTCATCTCTAGCTTCTCTGTTGGTCTATGGTATGCCGGAATCTCAATGGGTTATCTATATCTGATGATGGGATGCATCATCTCATCTGCCGTGCTCCCTGCAACCCTTACATTGATCTGGGATAAACAAAATAAGTGGGCAGCGAGCTTATCTCCTATTCTCGGTCTCGCCGTGGCCCTTGTCGCTTGGTTGGTAACAGCCAAGAAGGAATGCGGTACCCTTGACGTTGCTTGCACTGGATCTAACAACCCGATGCTTGCTGGCAACGTAACTGCACTCTTATCTCCACTGATCTTTGTTCCTATTCTCACCTACGCACTTGGCCCTCAGAATTATGACTGGAAGAGCATGATGGAGATCCGAAAGGCTGACGACAGTAATGCCGGTGCCGAGGGTGACGTGGAGGGCACACCTGAGACTCAATCCCAGACTTCACAGAATGAAGAGGAGCAGAAGAAGCTGCTTCGAGCCGGAAAGATCAGCAAAACAGTCACTGTTGTCATGGTAAGTTTCTTATGGCACATGCGCATTCCTACCGAGAATCACTAACACTTCCTCTATAGACAATCGCCTTCCTTGTACTATGGCCTCTCCCCATGTACGGCTCGGGTTATATCTTTTCCAAGTCATTCTTCACCGGCTGGGTCGTAGTTGGAATTATCTGGATTTTCTGTTCTTTCTTTGCCGTGGGTCTGTTCCCTGTTTTCGAGGGACGAAGGACTCTTGTTCGAACAGCGAAATTCATCTATCAAGACCTGACTGGGTCTCGGTCTTTTAAGACTAGCCGAAATGGTCCCATTGTTCATGAAGCAGTGGAAACTCCTGGCAGTGGGCAGCAAACTCCGAAAGGTGATGAGAAGGAATGAGCTGCGACCGGACTAATAGGGATAATATCTGGGTAATGATGCTTGTGACAAATGGAATCATGCAATGAATTCGATTAATTATGTTTATTTCTCATATAAAATACCCTCTGAAAATGTTTTATATCGTTTTAAGTACCATTTTGGTGAGGGTTGAAGCCACGAAGAATACGCGATAATACATGATGTCCATTTTCAGCAGCAATGCTAGCTGCATCCTTGCATCTTGACTTTATACTGCCAATTTGACAGTCATTCTCCAACAATAAGTGAGTAATGTCAAGACGGCCAAACAATGCAGCAATTTGAAGCGCAGTTCCACATTTAAATTTTTTGTCTTCCCAATTGTCCTCCCACACATATCCGTCTTCTGTTAGGCCCGCTGGTGCATTGACATTGGCGCCTTCGTCCATTAACAGTTTGACAATATTGAAATTGCCTTCTCGTATCGCAAATTGCAACGCTGTAGCACCGTTGAAGCCTGCAGAAGCATTCACAAGAGCGCCTTTTTTGAGAAGACCTCGGACTAGGTCCATGTGTCCAATCGCGGCGGCTGCTTGTAGAGGAGTCATTTCTAGCTTCCAGATATGTCCAATATCGGCCCTGCAATTAACGTCAACGCCCGCATCAATCCAATACCAGGACAAACTGGTCCATTTTTGACGGATTGCCCGCACAAGGGCGTAGTCGCCATCGTTGGTGCATGCGCCAGCGTCAATGAGAAGTTTAATCATCTCTTCTTCACAATCTCTGACGGCTAAATCGAGCAGGCCGCGGCTGGGAAACTTTGCACGGACAGTCGCATCGATATCGGCGTTTTCATCGAATAACATTTGTACCATTGCCACATCTCCCTCTAACACAGCAGCCTGAATCGGGTAATTGCCCTCTTGGTCAGGAATGTTGACATCTGCACCAAACTTGATGAGTGTTTTCACGAGTGATAGAACCTTTGTTTGGCAAGCAAGTACGAAAGCTTGTGGATTCGGATGAGCGCCCCATGATAACAACAGCTGGATAGTGTCATAGAAAGGGTTACCATTTTCGAACGGCGCGGATAGCGAGATGTTGGAAATCGCGAAATAGAGCGCAGTCCCCATTTTTGTGCCGCTTTTCTTTGCTGAGATTAGTGATACTTGGTGAATATCGGCACCAGCCTGAAGGAGACTTCCGGTAATATCCATATAGCCATGACTCGCTGCAATCGCTAGCGCTGTGGTTTCACCAAGGTTCGGATCGGCCCTATAGTCCAACAAGAGTTCCATAATCTCACAGTCCCCCTTCCAGGCAGCAAGGTCAAGGAGGATGTTCCATGGTATTGGCCGATTGGCGTTCATATTCAAGTCTAGCAGTGCCTGAATAAGTTGAATACTCCCACCTCGTATGCTTGCTTTAAGAATTGATCCCTGACTATGAGGCATATGTTCGAGGTCTACAGCGCCTTGGTTTAATAACTTATCAGTTGTCGGCGCATCCCCTTTGGAGGCTGCAGCGTAAATTGCAATTTCCCATATATCATCAGAAAATTCTGCGCCATGATCCCTCAAGTAGGTAATAAGGTCCAGATTTCCGGCCTTGGCCGCCGCTTTTAGTGCAGTCACTCCATTTTCCGCACTTGGTGCAGCATTTAAATCAGCTCCAGCTTCGATGAGTAACTCAATCAACTGCCGGTCCTCTCTTTCTACGGCCGCTTGAATAGCAACCCTTCCACCCGGTGTTCCAGCGGGGGAATTCACATTCGCGCCACTCTCTATTAGCAAAGTAGCAAGAAGAACCCTTGTGTCTGTGTATGTCTCCTGTTCTTCACTGATTTGCAGCCCACAAGCTAGCTGTAGTGGTGTCTGCCCTGATCCATTGGGACTGTTGATGATTGAAGTTGCACCATGTTCAAGTAATAATCTTGTCAAGTTAATGTTGCCATTCCTTATTGAGTGATGTAACGATGTTTCGAATTTGCCTTTAGTCACCCTCTGCATACTTTTATAGATGGCTAGTGCACTTGATATATCCATAGGTAAAGGGATCTGGTCCCAGACAGTGGTGTGATCCAGTCGATGATCAATTGTTCCTCCTGCTGCAAGCAGGCGCCGCACCAGGTATGTGTTATCTTGTTCCGCGGCAATCTCTATGGGCGATGAAAATGCGTGCCACTCAGTTTGTCCGTCAAAAATATTGATTAATTGCATCAAAAGGTCCCATTGCAGTTTCGTGATTTCTGGATCGCGTTGGCTGTTGTATTTTCGTATCAATCTGTCAAGTTCACTTGTCAAATATCCTCGGGCACAGCTTTCTAGCTTGTTGCCTATGTTGATTTCTGCGCCATATTGCAAGAGAATATCGACCATCTCACCATCGTGATTCATCACAGCGATTTGAATTGCTGTTATCCCAGACAACGGAGATCCGTCATTCGGACAAGCTCCATGATTCAAAAGCATTTCGACAATCTCCATGTTCTGATTTTCGAGAGCTTTCATCAGCAAAGTCTTCTCAGTATGTTGCGTGTTGAACCACTGAGGAAAATCGTCACTTTTGCGGTTGTTATATTCGATTATTTCGTCCTCGTGAGAGAAATGTACCTCTGCACCTTGAGCTATCAGAAGCTCGGCGATATCGAAATGACCATGATCAACTATGATGGCTAATTCAAGAGGGCGGAATGGCACGTTGCAGGACACAGAATCGACATTTGCCCCATATTGTATCAGTAGACTGCAAATCCTAGGACTGCCTTGGAAGGCAGCTAATTGAAGTGGAGTGATGGTGTCGTTTATGATTGTGTGAGAGGGCATATCAGATCGACATTGTCCATTGTTGAAGTTGGGATCGATCTTGCATGCAAGCAACGAAGCAACCACAGATTCTTGCTCGAGTCTTATAGCGCTTAATAAAGACCGATTCAGGAAAATCTCCATTGTTGGATTGATTGCAACCTTTTCATGACGAAGGACCTTTTCCAATGATACCATAGCTCCACTGTCTAGCATCCATTTCGAAAAACGGTCAATATCGTGTAGCATCAACTCGCCATTGGAGCAGAGATAGATGAAGCACCGAACGAATGAAAACAATGGACCGGCAGATTCTGCGGGTAGATTCAAATCTCTCGTTGGGGGAAGCAGGTTTTCAAAGTGTTGCATTGTCCACTCAGACGAGTCAACGACATCGTTTCTACCAATAAGATCCAAGATATCCTGAAAGAGATGGGTCGTATTTTGCATAGAAATGATATCTTGGGACTCCTTTATTAACTGTGAACTGGTTGCGGTGGCCCATGCTAAGCTAGGAAAAAGATCATGGATGATAAACAGCACTACTCATTAATAGTCAGTGGCTCAATAATGTCAATTTGGTGTCGGATTCCATACAAGGATAATAGAATGTTTTCTGAAACTGGAACCATGGAATGCTGTAAAAAGATATTTGAGGCGTAGGCCCCGGAGAGGGTGTGCGAATCTTAATGCCACGATCGGAGCTATTCAAACGGTCTTTGCAACAGTTGGCCGTGGCCCTTCGAAACGTGAGATATAATGACTTACTAGACAGAGGACATCTGTCAGGCTCAAATTTGAATCTTGATAGTCCTCGATTCAATTTTTGAGCCTTGGCAACTCGATCCATGAACCGAATCTCTGTTTCTTTGCCCTTGCGCTTTCTTTCATGGATAAGCTGCCAGTCCTCTTCTTTCAAATTTTTCGAAAACTGCCACTGCTTCAAGCGGCGAACATACTCCCTTTTGCTATTGTTGGTCTCAGGTTAGCGTCAGCACACGAATACAAGTAACATAGACTTGCGTTGCATCAAAACCGTGAACTTTTTTCATGAGCTCAATTGTGTCCTCTAGCGTTTCATTCTGTGCAATGTAGTAATCGTAGATGTGTTGCTTGTGACTATCCCACACCCGTGGAGCGATTTTAGGTAGTCGTGGCATGTTGAGCGAGCTCGGGTTTGTTTAATCAAACATTTGACATAAGCACGTTGTGGTGTCAATCAAGAGGGTGTGCATGAAATGATGGGCGAGAGGGGGGAAACGCTCCAAATATATGCCTCTCAGCGATGGATGTCTTTGCAGGACATCAACAAGCCGCCTCGTTTCCCGAAATTCCCTTTCGAAAATGGTGGCGTCCCTACGTCAGTGCATGCAATGAGTAAGCCGTCGTGGCCAATCATGCACCCATACATGTGTTAGTTACAGTCGCTCGGTTGCATCCTCGAAACTCCCCTTCAGCTGCAGTCACACTGGGCCGTTTGACTGGTTCGCCCGAAATTCTTTGACCATTTTCAACACTCCCCGCCCAAACAAAGTCGCCATACCATAATTCCCTTTCAAAGGCGCGGTTCGCGTGAGGTCTGGGAGGTCGCCCATTGCGGTCGAGCCGGCACTGCCATGGCTTTCTGGCCAGCATGAGACCGAAATTCCCTTTCGCCAAGGTATAGATGTTTTCTTTTTACGGCTAAATTCAAAATGTCGCTCTCAACCGAGGCCCTCATCGCCATTATTGGAGTTTTGGTGGCAGTACCTCCAGCTGCCGTCGCCATCCTCGCCCCACTTATCAAGAAGACATCGCGCCAATCAAGAGGCAACAACGGTGTGCTCCCTCACCCACCAGATTCTGCCGCTCCTCTAATCCAGGATGTTATTTTAGGCTTCCTCGATCTCGAAAGTAATATCCGTCCACCACCTCGTGCCTACCTTCGATAAGGCGCTACTGTGGTTATTAGCCGAAGTAGAAAGGCTGGGAGCACAAGCAAAGCTGAATAATCCAGACTTGAGGCGCAGGCCAGTTCCGACCGTGTCGCTGGTAGATGAATACGGTCTATTCAGGGATGCGTAGACCCGGTTGAAGAGGCAATAGATATTGTAGTTAGTGACATAAAGATTTAGCCTAGACTTAACTATGAATATCAACTTACATAGCGCAGAATTGCAGCTTTGATGACAAATATTTCCCTTTTCAAGACAATACCTGTGGCCTTTCTGCCAAGACACTATCGCTTAGCAACGCAGCCCAGGGACACCAATTTCACAAGTCTAGATTTGGGGCTGAACACTTTTATTGTTTTTGAATACAGCCACCAACAGTCCAAGCTCACCCAACCTCGAAGATAGCAACACAATTGGGCCATGCGACGTGTTTATTGACAGATAAAATTGGCGGTGAACAAGCCACAATCAATAGTGCAGGTCTCATGGATAGTAGCCCGAGATGTTGTCAGAGACACTTCATGGCACATCCCCCTCGCTGGCAATAATTGACAAAAAATCACAAAATTACGTTCGGCGTCTTGAGTTCTATTTTTTATGTTACCATTTCTGATTCAATGTGCTGGCCTTCGGTCAGTTGGGCTCAGTCAACTTGTCACCGACATCGAATTTCGGACCTGTTATTTCATGCTTATTTATGGCTGGCTGAAGGCTTGGGAGGGTTGAATCCAAGAGTAGATCATTGTGGGGATTTGGTGAGCGTGCAAATGTCTGGCTAGCTCATGACAAACATGAAGCAAACAATACGCCATCTACTAGCGTCCTCAGCCGCTTCTCACTCATCGGAGAACTTTTGAATCGCACACAACTACTTAAACGCCGTCAGCTCCCACAATATTAGTTCATCATGCTCTTCCCACTCTTACATACGCTGCAGCCCAAGATTGTAGTACTCAACATGAAAATTACAAGTCGTTTCGGGGCCCTCGTCCTGCTTGCATCATCAGTAATCGCCACACCAAAGGCGTATCCGGATTGCAACGCAAACAAATGCCTTGACTCTGTATGTTCTCCCAGCTCTCTTGAATCATCTGAAGAAAGCATGACTGATTCGATTTAAGCTCAAACCTAACTGGGCTCGCCGCACTTGTGAGGCCTTTCTGCGAAAGACAGTCATCCCATGTCCAGAGTAAGCTGCCATCATGTGCTCTCATTTATTGTTCATTGTTGAGTAGAGAATATATTACAGAACCATTACCAAAACACAAACTACTACCATCACGAGACCGACTACATCGACCCTCTCGCGCACCACAAAAGTCATCCCAACCAAGATTGTTCGTGTATCAAAGACATCTTACACCACCATGGTCGAGACACAGACCGTTGAACCATCCTTATCCAAAAATGTTAACAACCTTCCCATTAAACGCAAAGCCAATGGGCAAGTCTGCACCGCAAAGACAGTGTCCGCCACATTGCCATCCTGCGCCTCTGCCTGCTCTAGCAAGGAGCAATTTTCTTCCGCTTGTTCATGCCTTGGGAGCACGCCTGAAACAATCACAGCTAAGCGAGCCACCTTGGTGTCAACTGTGATCAAGACCGTATCAAATCGTCCAATTGTAACAATTACCAACGTCAAAACTGCAACCTCTTTTCTCACAAAGACAGAGACTACAGTCGTGCCTGCCACAGTTCGCTCCACTGCAGTCGTCGAGATTGACCCTGGCTCTCCAAGCTGTACTAGGGTAGGATACTACCTCCGAGTAAATGAAAGATATCTTGCATCTTCGAAAATTCCTGGTCAAAACCTGATCCCCTTCGTCGACAACCGAGAGTCCGGCGCATCATTTGTTTTGAAGCAAAATAACCTCTATCTCGAAGGGACTGACTCCGTGGTTTTTATTTACAACGGTGGCTCGGCCGCAGCTTTACGGTTGCAAAGTAAAGACCAGCTCACTTCCAATATGTCACCCCTAACTTGCACCGGTGGAAATTATCTCAACTGTGAATCTTCAAACGGGATGAACATCATGCAGATATGTTCGGGAAACCCTGGCTTTCTGTTCCTTGGGATGGAGCTTGAAGATGGATGCACGAAGGTATATCTGAAGGCCGAGTCCGTCTGCGGTGGCAACGCGAATTGATGTCTTCGCGAACTCAGCATCATTTCCCCGCTGTCACACGAGTCCTGTGCTATGTCAGAGTGCTTTCCCTCCGTTTGGCAAATATTCGGAGAAGAAAAAGATGATTAAGCGTGTGGTCGGATCATGTATTGCTTTACCCTGAATTACATCACAGAGATTCGGTTTTGAGAGTCTTCGTTTAGATTTATTTTAAGCAGTCACTCTTACTACATCTATATGGAACTCAAGGCCGCTAGTCGAACTGTATACACTCTGCATGTCTGAAGGAGACCGATCACAACCTGCTATCATTTTCGCACTTGTTGAATGCTTTTATAGGCAAACTTTTAATTGATAATTCAGGTCGTATTGACCTACACTCTGGTGTAATTATGATAACAAATTTGCTTTCGAAATTAATCCGCCAATGATCGGCCGAGCTGAAACTCCTGTGAAGAACTCCATACAACGATCAAGAGCACTTCATCCACCACATCAAGAAAAGCATTTACTAAAAGATTACCATCACATTAGCAAGCAAGATTCAAATCCAATACGTGTCTCATTCGGTAAAGAGACTTACGCAGTGCTAAAAGCAAGACCCATGTCAGTAAGACTAAATAAAGAGTTGAGAAATTCACCCAGGGTTCAGATACTTACACCAAGCAATTTCTACAAGAAAGAAGTTCATTATATGAGCAAACTAAAATCATATTTAATGATACCCGTGCTTGGTTGGGATACTTACAGCGAGTTCACCAGTCTTAAGATATGAATATTAGCAAGCAAGATCAGCAGGAGACTGCCCCTTATCAACTGTGGACACTCACGCAAAAGCTTGCGCGCTCGGCAAGTTTCATATCAGGATTTTCAGCTGCAGGTGCGGCGAAAGCGGCTCCAGCCAGAGCAGAGATCACAGTGAAAACGACGGTGAACTTCATCTTGAAGACGTCTTTATTACAAGGAACGGCTGAGTAAGTAAATGTTGTAAGATGTCAGTAAACAATGAGCGTGGGAAAATTTACGGTCAAACTAAAAGCTGCATCAGGGGATTTCAAGTTGTATTTATCTTTTCAGACAGCGCTCTCGGGAGTGGCATTGCTTAGAATGGACAGAACGATTGAGTCAACGTGGTCTGATGGTTGTACCTGATACAGAAACAATCACGGGAAATATTACGTGGTCTTGGTTCATGGGGTTTTAAACTTCAAGCCTGAGAGTGGGGACGGAACTAAACCGAAAGTCTAACAAGAGAGGTGGAGAACTTTTGAGTGGGTTTGTGGATTGATAGGTCCTCAACTTGTGCCGGCCTCACTCTGCTTTTTCGCCTTCGTGTTGCGGCCCAATCCGCGTATTCCATTTCAACTTTTCGTGTTTACAAAGATCGAGAGAGAGAAATGTCAGATTTTGTCGCTACAGAGACATTTGTACAGGCTCCTTCACCACGCGTGTCGAATGTCTGGGCTGTCTCCAACAAGTCTTTATCACACAGGCCGTATGTCTAGCCACTCAGGAATGACTGCTAAAATGTCCCTCGTCCTATGCATCTAAGTACATGTGAAGCAAAAGTCTTACTGAAAAAAAACACTGTACAAATTTCCGGGCCCATTATGAAAATCTGTGCGTCAAAGTGATGCATCTGACCCCGGGAATAAGAGCAAAAGTATAACTAACGGTTATTAGGATGTTCGATTGATTGCCCGTAAATGGCCCCTGTACGAAAAATAGAGAACAAATATGCTCATTTCCGATAGTCCGCGGAGAAAATACCCATTGAGTTTGATTAATCTGAACAAAACATACCATCTAGAATACCCTAGATTGGCAACAGAATTGGGGTTTTCTTTTCTTCGCAAATTGAGTTTTTATATGACGGCTAAGCTGCGTCATTTGTGCAGAAAATGGCTGATCGCTGAGGAGTTTCTCGTATGCATGAGTCTTTATCTTGATCTGTTATTTTGCCGGGTAGCGTCACTTAAACCACTCGTATCCTCATGATTTATCGTTGAATAGCATGTCTAAGTATAATAAAAAGTAAAAGCTGACCAATGACTTGAGTTGTTACTCAAAGTCTGACTGTAGGGTAGCCACGAAGGTCCTGTAGAAGTCTATGGAAAATGAATCAGGCTGGGTTTCTGGGGGCATGGAGGCGTTATTGACCAGAATGCTCTTGGCAAAGATGATTGGAGATTATTGGGCCCCGCCGTTTAGATCCCTACAGGTCACCGGTTAAACATTAGACTGGGGAGATGCGGGCCGAAAAGCATTGTCATCCTGACGGGTCAAGCAACGGACATCAAAATAACCCGAGCGCCCGGGTCAGTCACACGTCTAATGGGCCCCAATTTGCGTGAAATGGTTGGTTATGTAGACCCCTGGTAGCAGGGACTCCCCTTTGAGACAAATTATTTGTGAATTTCTTATTGAGACGCTAAACGGTGATGGTACTAGTAAATTTGAAGATTTAATTCACAATGGTCTGGGGGATATTTCGTCTTCCATACACAAGATGTTCATTTTTTGAGATCGATTGAATGAAAAAACCGACGTTGTTGTAAAACTGGATACGACCGAGGTCAATGCTTGTACCTGAATAGGTCTGTGGGGCAGTAACACATTGACTTTTAGCCAAGCAACGAAAATGCCGATTTATTGAGAAGAAAAGGAAGCCCAAATCGGACATTTACTGCACTAAATGATCCTCTGCTAAGGCATATTTTGTAAGGATAGCGATTTACGTGATGGAACTGCTGAACGAAGGGTTGCTTATGAGCAAGTAAATGCTCTCAAAAGTGCCACCGCGTTGGGGAAATGGATTCTCAATCAAACGTAGCAACAGGGATAGAGTTATGCGATCAGATCATGACTGAAAAACTGCACGTTAGCGTGAACAAGGTTTGCTGAATGAAGTAGAATTGGTATACCTCGTGGCTATGCGTTCTGGAACCCTTGGGGAAGATTGATGGCGCAGCGTTTCGACGTGGTTTGTATAGTATGTGATACAGTTCAACCTAGTAGAATTGTACCATTGATTCATATTCTGGGAATTGACAGAGAGACACGGTTTACTACTAAATTCCATCATATCACTGGAATGCGAGCCAATTACGTTTTCATCATCCATGTTTGATGATAACGGTCACGTGCGCTGACGAGATGCCGTTGGCACCGCGTCATCAGCCGATTGCCCGCGGAGGGTTGCTCCGAATCAATCGGTTAACTGTAATCTTCCTTTGTGATAATTCAATATGAAGTCATCCATCTACGAGTTTGATTCGGAGGGCGATGTGACAATCATTCTCAGGACTGGTCGGTCACAGTTTCACTGGGACAACGATGTGCTATGGCTCGTAGAGCCAGATGAATGGGACAGCGTAAAGGAGGGGTTACAAATAAGTCCCTCTTCTACCTTGCACAAAGATGCCACCTCGCGACGTTATTCGATTAGAACCCCGCCGGATCTGACGGGATTTCTCGGACCCTCACAAACCGGGGGCCCTGAACCCGTTGCTGAAAAAGGTTTCTTCAATATTGTCGTCCCCCAAATTGAAGAGGCCAGCCGCCTAGACCCTTCTGTTGAAACTGCCGAACTGGAGCCAGGAATAGGCAAATGGGAGGCTGGCATGGAGAGGGCCGAACCTAGGGACCTTACCACCGATAACAAGCTTCTTCAGGGTTGGGAATTAAAGTTTCAGATGCGGGTATCATCAAGGCACTTAATCCTTGCGTCGCATGTTTTTCGATCAATGCTTAGCGGTCCGTGGATGGAAAGCCAAGCAAATGATTCAGGCATTCGGCAGATAACAGCCAGCAGCTGGGATCACGATGCGATGGTTATTTTGCTTGATATAATCCACAGCCATCATCGATCAGTGCCAAGGTCGTTGGACCTCGAGACTTTGGCAAAACTCGCTGTCATCGTTGACTACTACAAATGCCACGAGCCGATCGAAGTTTTCGTTGAGCTGTGGCTTGACAAGATTGGAAGGAAGCTTCCAAATTACCATGGGAAAGATTCCGCCCTTTGGCTGGTTATATCCTGGGTATTTTCGCGAAACGACATCTTTAATAAGATGGCAAGGCTCGCGGTGGGGTATTGCAAGTACCCATATCAGACTAGAAACCTTCCAATCCCATCGGATATACTAAGTGAGTAACCTGCAGACCTTGTGTTGGTGATCTAGCTGACTCTATGGAAACAGACCAAATTGATGAAAAACGGCAAGATTGCGTTGCTGAAATCTTTTCATCGCTGTACAACCTAATCGATACTCTGAGTAGTCCTTCCGGCTGCTCCTTTGAGTGCTCGGCTATGCAGCTTGGAGCCTTGATGAAGGAGATGAAGCGATGTGGGATTCTGTCGCCGCAAGTCTCCAAGCCGTTCTACGGCCACAGTCTAAACTCCGTCATAGCCATGGTGCAAGGTTTCAAGCACCCGCTGTGGTCGAGGGACTCGGATTATTCAGGCTTTTCGGTTCGTCGGTGCGGGTGCACAATCCAGAAAAGCTTGCAGCCAGTTATTGAGAAGATCGAGTGGAATCTTGAGATGTGGACGGTAGCGGAGTTTTAGTGATGGATGGGTTGATAGTGAGAGGTTAGTATAGTTTAGTAATGTAGTGCAGTGTAGGGCTGGTGTGAACTTGAAACTATCCAGTCCAATTGCGTTGGTCTTCATCACCTGAAAAATAACTCATTTTGTGGTTCATCCCAATTCGTGATAGTTTGTAGGATCAAACCCCTTGTTCGCGCGAACTCATCGCCTTGTGATGTGTGGGTGTGGCTGGTTATGGCGCCTAGGTGAGACTGCGCCACCCCCAACTGGGCTGAATCTCACGAGCTGAGAATTGAGAATCCATCGTGCGCGCGTGGCGTCTAATCTCTCCATGTTGCGAACGGCTTAAGAACTATCGCATGAGGGACTCCTCGCAGCCGCCAGCATGCCCACCCGCCCGGTCGCCCTTGAGCACCGCGTCTCGGATCTCGTCGTTGAGTCCAGGATCGAGGCGACATGGGATCCAGCAACGGAAGAAACCACGCACATTCGCACGGCTGTTGGCGTGTCGGCGCGACGGCGGAGGTTAAAGACGCAGGAGACGTGGAAGCGGAAGCGCATCCTCGGACGCGGAGCCTATGGAACCGTCTGGCTTGAGGAACGCGTCGCCAGCTCCGGCCCAGCTCACGGAGACTCAACTCTTCGCGCTATCAAGGAAATCCGGAAACGGGCCAATGTCTCGGCATATGAATTCCACAGAGAACTCGAGGCCATGGCCAAGTTTTCCCACGAAAGGTTCGCCCATTGCTTTGTGCGCTCGCTGGGATGGTTTGAGAGCGAAGAAAGCTTGTTCATCACCATGGAATACCTCAAGTACGGAGACTTGCAGCAATATCTCACCAAGCCTTTCCCTGAACCTGAGGCAAGACAGATCTGTCTGCAGATAGCTGAAGCCCTTCAGCTTATGCACGAGAGCGGATTTGCACATAGAGATCTCAAGCCAGGCAATATCCTTGTCCTTCAAAAAGGTCCTGCATGGTGGGTTAAGGTTGCGGACTTTGGCATTAGTAAGCGCGTCGAAGCTTCGACCATATTGAGAACTATGGAAATCGGAACCAGAGGATTCATGGCCCCGGAGATCCTGGGTCTCTATTGTCCCGATGACGTGGACGACGAAGATATTGATGACGACGATGAGGCCGAAGCCGAAGCCTTGTCCTATACGCCCGCCATCGATCTCTGGGCACTTGGCGAAATCACACACAGAATGTTGACGCAGAAACCTGTCTTTGCAGCGAATAAAAGATTATGGAGCTACGTGACCAAAGGCACTCCTTTTCCGGCAACAGAGTTGGAGAGTGCGGGAACGAGTGCTCAGGGAATCAGGTTTATCCAAGAAGCCATGGCTGCATCGCCAAAAGTGCGGCTTACAGCAGAGGACGCCATAAACCATGAGTGGTTAGAGAGCCATGAGTTTGTTGACGATGCACGAAGTCGCTCTAGTATTGATAGGTAGGTGATATCTGATTCTGGCGTTTTGGATTGAGTGAAGGTACTGACTCAGGTTGTAGTGCTCGAGATGTACCCCCCACCGGCATGACAACATTCAATGACGAGCCATCCAAGCAATGGTCCATCACTGAAAGAGACTCAGAAACTATGCAAAATCAGAGTGAAGAATCATTAAACACCACAGAACCGACGACAGAGGTCACTGAGTCTGTAGCACATGCCGTGACAGATGAGAGCACTGAACTGTTGACGGTTTTGCCTGGGAAGGAATCGCCAGAACCGGAAGTTGAGGTGACCCAAGACCAAAGCGTACCAAGCCATCGCTCCTCCACCCATTCCATACACTCAAGCACTTCACAATCTTCTATCAACAATCCTAAGCTCCTAGCGACTGTTGAGGATGCTATCCACAGGTTAATCCACCCTGAACCCAGCCCCGAACATGAAGATAAAGCACATGATGGTCTCGTAGATGATCATGTACCTGCACAGCCCTTAACCGCTCAAAAAGATGAAAAATCATCATCGGACCAGTCATCTGGCGTTTGGACATTGAGCGGAGGCAATTCCGATGTTAATTATATCCACAACCCAGAAACAATCGTTCAAGTTGAAAAGAGGCTTGTCTCTCCTTTATACAGTTCCCAGTCCGAGAACACATTCACGCAAGAAGCCTGGAATAGCTTCAGCTTGGAAGAAAGGATTGTAATATTGGAAGACCTAAAGAAGAAGAATCTGGCGTTGACTATAGTGCGGAGTGGCCCAAACGATGAGGATTCTAAAACCTCCGACGTCGTCGAGCACATGGCCATTTCTAACCCACAGACTGAGCCCCCAAGAACCCCTTCCTTCGAGCGATATTCTGCCTGGGATATGCAAGCAGATGGCCCAAATCAGGTCCATAACTCTCCTCCTCCCTCATACAACTCGCCAGCCACATCTTTTGGTCAATTGTTGACGGATCCCATTACGAACATGACAATCTCGCCACTAGGAGGCGAGAAGTTGGGGGCTTCCTCGACTCATGAATCGCCGGAACCAACTGATCACAACGGTGAAACATCACAACCTAATAAACGTGATCTAAAAACGTGGTGGAAGAGCTTCAAGGCTAAGCCCCGCGAATCGCAGGGTATGCACCCTACTTTTACTTCTTTCTCAACACAAGTTCTCTAACCTTGACTACAGAAATGATTCAGCTGAATATCTTTGGCGTTCCGCTTCGACAAAGCATAAGGTACGCAAATATAGCCATCTCACTCATAGATGAGCATGGTCAATCATATATCTATGGCTATATCCCCATCGTCGTGGGGAAATGTGGCGTTTTCCTCAAGGAGAAAGGTATGGGTATTCTGGCCCAGATGCTTTTGGGCATTTTTTAACCACTTCGACAGGTTCGGATGTTGTAGGGATCTTCCGTCAACCTGGGTCCGCACGGAGGATAAAGCAACTAATAACAGCGTTCAACTCCCCTGACAGGTATGGAAAGGGCCTGGTGTGGGACGGCTACACAGTTCACGATGCGGCCAACGTTCTCCGCAAGTATCTGTTTGATCTTCCCGAGCCTGTTATCCCTCTAGACATGTACGAAAAGTTCCGCGATCCAATCCGCGGGCAAGTCATGGACTTCGAAGACCTTGAATTTGATAAAAGCTTTGATCCAATGGCCACCATTGAACTGTATCAGAAACTAATCATAGAAATGCCTCCACTCAACAGGCAGCTACTGCTCTATCTACTCGATCTTTTTGCAGTTTTCGCAGCCAAGGCTGATGAAAACGAGATGAACGCGCAAAACATTTCTGGCGTTTTCCAACCAGGAATGCTCTCTCACCCTGCACACTCCAAACTCTCTGACGATGCTCGTCTGAGCAAATGCGTCATAGTTTTCTTGATTGAGAATCAGGACCATTTCCTCATCGGTATGCAGGGAACGGCAACAGATGAAAACGATGACGTTAGCAAACAGGAGGATGTTAGGCCAAGCCTTCCGAGCAGGATGACCATCGATTAATTTTGAACCAATAAATAATATACGAATTCTGTATGTTTCAGGTGTAAGCAACTCTTCAAGTGGCACTGTGATCCCAAAACCTTGATTGGAAAGTTTCGGAATATCTAAGGTGAGAATTACAACCACGAAAGCAACAAAAGGGACAGGAAATATTAGAACTACCTGCGGTTTAAAGTAATCAACCAGTGATTGCTTTAACCACAAGGTTTTGTATTCAAAGTTTTAGTCCCGTTGAGTGCTACACACTAAGGGTAGAAGGTAAGCTAGCTATTTGATACATGCGTTAATCATGAACCCGAATTTGAAGGTCAATCATCTTGATCTTCGGTCCATGGTGTCCAGTCATTGAAAGGCCGTTCTCGCCAACAAGGACATGCAGACCGGTTTTCCGAAAACCTATTGCCAATCAATAAAGCCAGGAAAGATTGTAAGGACGATTTCTTTTTGTGTAAATAACACCAAGCTGCCCGTCGAAAAATGAATGCCAGGGCGATGGAAAGAACGTTTTTATCCCCGATAGCGACTGCGGAATCAAAGGCACCTCATTCACTGGATGCCCATGAGACAATTTTCTTTTCTCCTTTTCATTTTACTTTTTAGTTCATTGCCAATCGCTTATCGCTCAGCGACGCAGTCAACCCAGCTGGAGTTTCGAACTTGAAGAAGCTCTCCGGCGACAACGGTGTTGTTGAGTTCCCTGACGGAAAGCACGTTCTGGGCAGTGAGAGGGATTTGGTTCTCCTCGTGGCGCTTGGGATCAATCTCAATGTTCGATTGAGCGGCAACTTGGACGGATGCCCTGATAGATTCGGGGGTCTGCTGAAGAGGTCCCTGGACCTTTACGAGCTGCTGTACTCCAAAGACAATGCTAGTAGTGATCTTGAGCTGAGGGAAAGTCTTCTCGAAATACTTCTGGAAGGTTTCCTGGGCGTTGATGGCGGTTGGGGCAGTGGCCCAGACAATCACAACGGTGACCAGCCAAGAGGGCTTGTTCTCCAGCTCACGGATAAAGTTGCAGGTCTCCTTGGTCTTAGCGATAGCAAGGCGTTGCTCGTTGGAGGCCTTGTAGGCGATGCTGATGGCGCTGTGGATAGTGAACTGGTTTCCGGGCATACCCATGGGGACAAGGTAATAGACGTGCGAAACCTTGAGGGTGACGTCGTCGTCGAGCTCAAGAGTCTTGGCCTTCTCGAAGGTCTTGCCACGCTCCTTTGACGAGGAGACATCTTCGAAAATGATGGTGGCGACTTCCTGGACAAGATCGCGGGCCTTACCGTTGCGGTGGTAGTAGACAGGGAGGTTCATGGAACCGATGAGGCATGAGACTTCGTTGTAGATGGGCTCAGAAGGTCGCTGGTCGGGTGAAAGGCCGATAGGGTTGGTCCAAAGACCCTCAAAGTGCTGTGTCACGACATTCAAGCTGGTTGCATCCAACCCTAGGATGTGCTTGGCTCTCTCAACCAAGCTCTTGCCAATATATGTGATTTTGTTGGGAAGTCGGGCGAGCTGCTCGGAGATGCTTTCTCGGTCCTGGATGGAGATCATCTGCTGGCGGATCTCTCGAGGAATGTTCTCATCGCGGGATAGCAGATCCTTAGCGACATCTCCAATTGTCTTGACAGTTTCCGCGGGATCGCCACCACTGCTCACGAGAGTACCGACAATATCCCTGACACCCGTGACAAAGGGAGGAATGAAGGGAAGAAGAAAAGCCATGATGAAGACTTTTGTTGGTTGTTGGGTTCTTTTGATGAAGTCAGATGAAATGGATTGTTAGATGAGTGAGAGCTTGATGAGGGAAGTATTATCAGTGTGCAGATTTCCTGCTTATATAGTTAATCTGCGGATCGACGATTATATCTCACTTACCATCTGAGTTGAGTTCAATACAGATTGAGCTGCTATTGAGTTTCGCGAATATTCTCAAACTCTATGCTGGTGGGGTATACTCAGACCGATTTTGAGATCGATTGAGGCTTCTCCCATCCCCGCATGTCGACATAAAGTCAATTTTCGTCAACGGAGCATGTTCATTCCGAAGCTCAAATGACCTGCTACCCATACTTGAGCAGTCTCCATCTCAATATGAGCTACCAAGAGGTTTCCTTAAGAAAGTTGATATCTAAATTCATCTGCGACGGTATCTCAAGATCAATTCCAGGTATTTCTTTTGGACGTCGAATGTTGATACCTGTCGCTGTAGCTTTGGCAACATAACCAGCCATTTTCAATTTTGATATAAATTCTCGTCTTAGAAGGCCTTTCAAAAAGTCAATTAGTCACAATGATTATTGCAGTAGAGGTACGACACCCATGCTTAACCTACGGTAATTCAGGAGATTTCATCTGGAATGCAATAAAACAGGCGGCCAAATGTTGCAACTCGTCAAAGCAGGAAGCAAAATCAAAATGGCAGCTTTGAGTTTTAATCGTTCAACTATTTCCGGTTCGTCGGTCCAGATACGTACCGTCACAGCTGGCAACTCACGGGTATGGTTGCATGCACATGGGCACAATGGGATGTTTAATTCGTCGGATTCGATGGATCAAACAGACGCCCTGCGTTCTCATACAATCGACATAGCCTTTCTGACTTGGACGAGCCATCTCGAAGCCACCTCTTCAAAAAGATATTTTCGGTTCAAGCCTAGGGTTAACCACCGTGGGTCCACCGCAGACGGAATGCGTGTGGAGCCGTGGCATGAGAGCCGCAATGGCTCCAGGCACTTGCGTGGTGTTGCCTGAAAATTGACGCATTCGGAGGAATTCAGCCTTGAACGCCAATATGATTTTGGGAAATAGTCACCCGTAGTGCCAAAGACAGCCGGTGTCTCATCTCAAGATCGGAAGCATGTGAATGGCATTTGCATTCAACTTTAATGATAGAAAAAGGCCACAATGTTCCTTTATCCCGCAAATCCCTCTGACTAGCTAGGGGTAAGGCAAACCTTACCCCGCGCCAAATAAAGGGGCGCGCCGACAATATGCCATTGACTTTCTGGCGGGCCGAGAGATGCGGGGAGCTTCTCCATGATGAGTTTATTGTTTACTCTCCTCCAACGCCACAGATCCTAAGAAGCTTCCGTGGCTGACGCGAAGAAGATCATGCAGTTTTGCAATTGATGTGGCTAGTATGGTGCAAAGGTACTGCAATTAGACTTGCTCAGATTATTCATGACTGGGCGAAAGTTGGATGTCTCTTATGCCCGTGGTGTGCAGAAGGGTCGTCAGCTCTTTGCATCCTCATGTGTCGTCTCCGTATTGTCACAACAGATGTAATAAAATATAAATAGCGCATGATTGAATAGAGAGAAAATCCCAATAATTGACTCCAAATTTAATATAGTTACTTAAGTGTATTAAGAATGAAAGAAATTCTGGTGTTGATCCCAAATGTCGCGCAACAATAGGGTAGGTAACGCAATCTGTTAAAGCCACATGTACACCGATACCGCTTGCTCAGGTAGGGGGTATCTCCACTTTTGCCTGCACAGCATAGTGGTTTATGACAATCCACCGGCGAAGCATTAATTACTAACCAGTTAAACATTTAATGCTTGACATTTGAAGTCGCACGTCACTACTAAAGCTAACCGATAATTATTGTCTGGCAAATTATCACCACAGGATATTCCAGATCTCTCAGAATAACTGCATCGTTCTTTGCCCCTACCCTACATATGCCGATATCTTTCACACACCAATTTGAATAACATTACGCGAAACCTTTTGAGCTCCTAAGCGCTCAAAAAAGAAAAAGAAAGTTAAAAAGATGATTGAAAAGATAATGGCAAGGTGGCTCTGACTATTCAGTTTATTGTGAGCACTTAGAATTTCCCAACTCAAAGTGTTGACCCATGTCCAAGCTATCCAGTACAAACAATCTATCCAGATATGTCTGAAACTCTCCCACTGGTTCCCTACTCATTCTTGCATTCACTCGATCTTAAGTACTCATTCCTTCTTAATTGCCTCGACTTCTATCTCGATTCTCATTTTAGGAAAGGCCAAACAGGGCACAGCAACGGCCGTCCAGATTGGTCGATGCCCGGGAATGCGCTTCTTCAACTTTTCAACTGTGTAGTCATATGAAGCGACCATGTCAACATGGTAGGTTCTAATCGAGTAAACATCTTCCCAACCTCGGAGCCCAACAGTTTGAAGAACCCTGTCAACATTGTCAAAGGCATGATCAATTTGGCCCTTGATATCAGTATCATCGAGTGCACCCGTGTTGTCCCAACCGCCTTGGCCGGAGCATTTCACAATATTTCCAAGGACAACAGCCTGGGAGTAATGACACAGATCGCTGTGCTTCTGCCCAGCTCCAGTCTCATTGTAGTATTTGAGATCAGACATGTTGAAGGTACATCGATGACTACCACGCTACAAGTTAGCGACCAAACCCTAGATCAATTAGACATGCAAATAAAGATTACTTACTAGATAGAATTATAACCACTTAGATTTGATTTGTTTAATAGGTCTAGTTGCGACACTGTATTTCCCTCAATGGCGTGAATGGACAAGCCTTATAAGCACAAGGGTCCATCATCCTCGGGATTTCTGTTGCTAAAGTTGAGTGCACAGCATCGGGATTCGTGTGGAGACTTCTCCAACCAGACCCACACCATTCCCGATCACTCACCAGTAACCAAAATGAAGCGGGAATACAGCGCAAAATATTATTAATTTACGCGCATTTGTAATCGGGCGTGATCCCTGTCAAAAAAGAATTAACATGCCCGATTGTAACTGAGCTAGCGCGCGGGCTTGTATGTGGATTGCTTGTTAGCATGAATATCTGCAGGCCCTAATCACAGCCTGATAGCAACATCCCGAGGATCGGGCAGCGTTAGGAAAAACAATTTTAAATTTTGATTTGTGAGCCAACGCAAAAATGTCTTTTAATCTTAGTCCCCGGGTCTCGCGCTGGGCAAATAATTGCCAAACTCCTGGTTCAACAACCTCGGTTGCATGTAACTCCGCCCATGTCGACCCGGAAGCCATGCCTTCACTAAATTTAAGATAATGCGAGCGGTGCAAACAATAGAATAAAAACACCTTTAGAAACAATAGTCAGAATTCTCCCAACTTTTACTCATCGTCAATGTTTGTACGTTGATTTGCAAATACAAAGGTCATGAGAGTAGTTCAGACATATTACATTTGTTATTCCTCGCGCGGATTAGATCTCAGCAAGTCGGCGTAATTTAGTAGACTAGAGCCGAGTAGTTTGGCCAGTGGCTTATCTTCTGCGGCTTGAAGAATATTTCCCCATATTTTTGCATTCAGGACTGCTAAATCTGTCGGGCTTGTGTCATGTGGCAAGACACCGCTACTGTCGATGGAAGATCGCAAATCTCCCAGCAATTTTCGAACTTGTTGCAGAATATCTTGTTCCTCTGTGATTGAAAAGCTTAGTTTAAAATCCGAGCATGTAAGCCCATAGCTTAATTGACGGACCTTTAGTAGGAATAATTCCTCTGGAAAACTCGTGCATCCACTTGCTAAGTAGAACAGCGCACTCGAATGCAGAAATTACACTTTCAAGGCCCCATCTGCTTACCTGGGCTCGGACAAAACGAGGAACCCCGATAGTTGCGGGTTGCTCTGATGTAACAATCCATTGGCTAATTGCTGAGAGCAGCGTTTGTAGACAAGAACGAGATAGGCTGTTGGTCCTGACTATTTCCACAGCAATCTTGGACGGACATCCGGTTTGCAATGCAATAATGTAGGGAGGATTGGAATCGTAAACAAGTCGTATATGAATAATTTGTAACAGGCCCTTTGTGTCGAGTTTGAGATTGTCTTGTTCGGCGTGGCTTTTACCGCCGTGTGCCGCATCGGAGCTTCGCAAAATTGATAGACATTGAGCCGTAGCCTTCCTGAAAGATGGGTAATTAGTTTATAGGCATATAACAATACGTTTTGCGCAGGGGAGCCTATTTTTAAATAAGTTACTTACCGAATTTTACTGATTTCGGGCATGAGAAGTTCTCTCCGATGTGACATAAGCATCATCTCTCTGGTCAAGGACAAATGTTGGATGAGGGCTGTGGCACTGACATACAGCAAGTATTCCGACGCCTGAAGCGTTCCTACGGCCTCATCTACTCCGTTCTCATTCAAAAGGCATTCGACGATGGTCTCATAGTTGCTTCCTCCATGATGCTGGCCGTTCTGACACTGGCGGAACTCCCGAGCAGTTGACGCATTCCAGAGGCCTTCCGAACAGAGTAATCGCATCTGCTTACACATGCTATGATGGATAGTGGTGAATGGAAACAGAAAATTATGAGCAATAAATACACAGAAGCCAAAAATTTCTGTGCGGCGATCCATCTCTAGCATCGCCCATCTAGAGAAGTCTTTTTCCACGATATTGAATGGCTGCTGTGGAGGAACTCCGAGACACCATGTGATGGCACTTCCAAACAAGTGAAGTTCCTGATGCATCGTTGTACGCTGCTCCAGTCTCACATATTCACTCAAAAGAAGAAACGCTCGGGCTAGTTGCATTGCTTCCCTGGCAAATTGTGAGAAAATTGCCGACTAGTATTCCCATTGGACTTCAAACCACAAACCTATGGGTACGGACCTGGGCTGTGCCCTTTGTCCACTCATGTAGAGAAACGGACCTGCTAGCCTTAAATAGTGAAGTTGCATTCTTGGTTTCGAAGATATACTGAGCACCCAATGCAAGCATAGCTAAAGCTGTGGAAACATGAAACTCTCCCATGTCGATGCTCTGGTGAATAATCGGAAATCGTGTATTTTCAAAATACGAATTCATATACCTCTTAATTGATTGGATCGGAGGTGATACAAAATCCATTATTTCGTTGAGGTATGGGTGCAACATCTCATCTAATTTATCTAATGATGCATTAGGTTTTCCTTGCGGCACACTAAACATTTCTATCATACCAAATAAGTATTTTGCAGACGTTTCCAACGTGAGTGAACCTTTTGATATCCCTTCTACGGGGCTCGATGGAAGGCTCGTAGAATGCTGGCTGGACTCTGAAATTACTAATGGAGCCGTAGCCTGGGGTATCAACTGAAGACCACTGTTGAAGAAAAAGGATTCAAAATCAGCCAATGGATTGTCCTTCAGCTCTTTCTCTTTAAGAGTTGGGTCTATTTGTATTAAAGTCAGCATTGGGAGGTCGAGATGACCAAGTAAAGTGATGGAAGCAGGCTGGTGCTGCCCACTTGCACAAGCCAATTCTTACGTATGCTGCGATACTCAGGGGGTAGTGGGAGAGACCGGGAGGATGTATCCTGCGTAGTGCTGGAGGATCCTGGCGAGATCTCCATTGCCTCACCTACGCCCGCGTGTGGGTCCGTGTCAAGATTGGCATTAACGCCGGGTTCAGCTGGAGCATCATGGGCAATCTTTTCGTGTCGGTTCAACAAGTCGCGCCTAGTAAACGAAGCTCCACAGGGACATTTGTAGGGTTTTTCTCCAGTGTCTTGAGACAAGACGTGTTAGTGTGGAATCTAGAATGCAATGGTAGACGTGACTGCAAGAGAGTAATCAACGAACGTATGCGATTGTGTCTGTCCAGGTGCTCTCGCTTACGGAATCTGCGGTTGCAGTGCGTGCACAAATGCGGTCGGGTCGAATCGGTTGCGCCGCTCTCAAGAGACGTGGTTTCTTGTTCCATGGTCCCTAAGTAAAGCGTCTCCAACCGCTCGGGGATTATTGGAGATGGCAGAATGCGGTGGGTACAAAATGATAGAAGCCAGGGCTCATAATGCACGTCCCATTCAAGCGGAAGCTAAATTAGGGTCCACGTGATCAAACTTCTCCAATCTCCAACATCAGAATGGCGTCAATCAATTCGAGTCTGGCACTCTCGAGAATATGTTCAAATGGCCTCTCCCCAACGGACGCAGACACCGCAGCACCCCCGCAAGAAGTTTGCAACGCCTCCTGCGAAATCCGCATGTCTATCATGGTAAATATTGGGCAAAATTGATTCATTTATTTCGTCAATTATAGCTCACTGGTGGAATGCAGCCGAAAATCCAGGGTGCGATGCAGTGGTACCCAGCCCTGCAACCGGGTATGTTGATCTAGGTACATACGAATCAGCATGAATGGTTCTTCTCATACTTCAAAGTGCCGTACTCGGAAGATTGACTGTAACTTCACTACAAGTCGAAGAGGCCTGGGACGCCAATCGCTCCAAGACCACCCAGATGCGATACCAGATTCTACTGTCGCAGCTGGCTGGAATTTGTCCCCCAACGCCCTGATTGGCGAGGAGAGCGAAGATCTCAATTTTGTTGCAGCGGCTCAAGATATCCTCCCGCAGCTCTATGAGGAAAATATCAGTTCCATGCAATTTGAGGACCTGTTTACGGGGGACTCGAACCCAGACTTGGACAATTTCTTTACCGAAATATTTAGTCTACCATCATACCCTCAGGTAGGAGTAACCGATGTTGCTTATACTAACTCTTCTGTTTCACATCAACCCATTATGCGCAGATATAGAACTGATAGTGATGTGTAAGTGACTTTTCGACACCACTCTCAAGTATGCGCTCACACATGTTGATGCAGTTTACGCGCTTACTATCTCCTCATTCACCCTGTATTTCCTATCTTGCCTCCACCGCAGGAGCAAACTGTTGAGGATCGATCCGAGCCTTGGTTGGCGAATGATGAGTTCTTTTCGGACTACGAGCCTTCTTCGCCGCTGATCTTGGCTTTGCTTTCTATCCTTGTGCTTTTGCCGCATCCGAGCGACACACACAACGCTGATAATGACGGACGCGAATTGCGTAGCGGATACGCTCGGTCATTGGCTCAGTGCGCGACCGAATGCATCGCCATATCTCTGCCTAATGAATCATCATTTTACGCCTCTTTAATCCATCCAGGTGTCCCGTTTGTTCTAGAAGTGCCAATAGCCTTGTGTCTACTCAGTGTTTTTGAGTACTTACACTGCGGCAATGTCCAAAAGATGTCACAGTTCGCTGAGGATGCTTTTGACATTTCCATGAAACTGTCACTGCACCATCAGCCGCAACATCAGAACCAATTTTCCGAAGCCATTAGTAGATCATGGTGGATGACGGTGAGAATGGATTCAATTCCCAATTTATTTTCAACTGCTCATCATATCAGTACCTCTGCATGTGTAATGCAAGCATCGTGAACTGTAAAGTAAGATGACATGCCCCATCAAAAGGACGAGTTCTGACCTACTAAGCCACCGACAAGGACGATGAATATCAATGAGTTCACCACGCCATACCCTACTACAACTATGGGTTCCGAGGTGTGTATTTTCCAATATTCCTAATCATTTCTTTAACACTTTCAGATATGGAGTCGATACATACGCGCCGAGGAGACACTGGTTGCTGCAACACTCTTGCTTGTCGCCCTTGTTAAAGGTTTTCATTCAGAAGATCCGATCCCCAATTTTCGAAACAGCATCAAAAGTATGGATTCATTGATCAAATCTCAGTTGGATGAGGTCTCTAAGGAGAATGATAAGATGTCAAATTTAGATTGCGGGCCTGAATCTAAGCTAGCTGTGCTACTTGTGAAAGTAACCAAGATAAGATTACTGAGGTATCGCGCTCTATAAATGAATCACTTTGAATTGAACGCTAATGTTGGCAGTGCTCATATCAAGACTCATAGATATCGTGCTTTAATGGATACTATCGGCATCTTGGAAAGATTCGAGTCGCCCTCATTTCAATACCACGACGATGCGCACGAGTTAGGAGAAAGTTCAACGCCTATCGACATTAATGACAAGGCCTCCAGGATATTCCCTTTTGCAATACATGAGTCTCATGAAATTTGTTTCCATTCAGCCAATGAAATGGCAACGACCTTGATGGCTTTGAGTGACGATGTCCATGGTAGGAGTGAACGGTGAATTTTTTATACTCTTTCTAACTTCTATCAGTTGCGCCATTTGCATGCTCTGCAGCGCTGGCTGGATATACTGCATTGATGATCTTTCATTTGCAATCTACTAGTTCTTCTATTCCGATAAATGATCAACGGAAGCGATCAAGGGTTTGCATAAGAGAAGCTCTTCAAGCATTGGAAAACTTTTCAATCGGATTTGCATCCATGAGGACAATGAAGGGTAACTCTCTACCTTTCCTCTGCCATTGTAACCTTCTCCCTCTCTAATCCTTTTATATATAGAGCAGCTCAGCAGGGCTGCTAATGCTTGCAAAGCAATCTAAGCAGCACGACCCATGCAACCTTGTTGTCATATCATGATAATCGGATTGTCCCGGCGAATGCGGATATACTACAAAGCAAAAACACTGTATTCTAAGACAATATCCAGATAATTAAATACATTTCATGGCGGTACTTGAGAAGATTGGAGAAGAACTCTCCAATGGTAGCTGCTAATATCAGGCCCTGATTTCATCGCTGACAACTATTTCTTCTCGCCTTGAGATCCATTAATAGATCTGATATCAGAATTATTGCCCACCTTATGCTCTAATCCTTCCGTAATCTGGAACTGCTCTCTTCCAGAAGGGCCAATTATCCCAGGTATAGGTTCAGCGACGTCGTCACCAAACAGGACACCAATCTCCTCGAGAGAAAGACCATTCGTCTCTGGAAAGGCGCGCCAGATGAATGCTGTTCCACATAGAGGAACGATGATAAAGACTATCAAGGCATGTTAGGACGTCTGATCTGGCCGACGAGTCATAATCAATCTTACCAAGGAAATATTTCCAGCCAATCGTCGCAAAAGCATCCGATGCACATCCCGTGTAGATGAGTGAGGTACTGAAAAGACCAGCGACTGAAAACGAGACACCTTGAGCTCGCATCCAAGTTGGAAATATCTCAGATAGGTAAACACTATGATAGCTTGTCAGCTACTTAAGATTCTTGAAGCGGGAATGGAACATTTAAAAAGGTCTTTCGACTCGACATTACTCACTAACAAGCTGTATTGGTTCGACTATGTCAGTACATCCAGAAATGGGCAAAGGACTCGATAATGTAGAGAGGGATTGATAAAAACAACTCACAAGCATCCATGCCACCAGCGAAGAAGGTAATGAAAAGGAACATGAAAAGCACACCAAACCCATTGCCCACGGCGTTATCTGATCCCGCAAACTGAGCCACCATTGCGGCTTCGCATGCCACGGCCATCGCGGCTCCGATCTGTCAACAAATGCCGTTAGCATCTTTCATTAAACCTCATATGATATAGCACTTACCATTCCAGTAACCATGAGCTTTACTCTACCGATGCGATCTAGTAGAATAGCGTTGATGAAATTCATAAAAGCCGCCCAAGTCGTGTACACGGACAAGAGTAACAGAGCCTTCCAACCAGAAATGCCCAGACCCTTGTACAAAACAATTTGGTAATTGTTGATTACCTATAGCGGAAGTCAGAATTGCCATCAAAGCGGAAGATGTTTTAAGCCCACTAGCACACCACTGCTTTGAGCAATAGCAATTACAAGGAAGCCATATACGAGTCGCTTGCGTGTATTGGGTTTCTTCCACAATTCAACCCAAGAGAGTTCATATCCGCGATCGAGCTCTACCTGACGCTGGATTTGCACAAACTCTGCGTCGGCAAGCTCCCCATCCGGGTCGTCGTTGGTCGAATGGAGCTTTTTCAAGGATGCCAAACCTTCCTCATTGCGCTTGTTATAAATAAGATACCGCGGTGACTCAGGGATCCACTGGCTTCCAAGAAGTAGTAACAATGGTGCTATGATCTGAAAGGCCATGCAAAGTCGCCATTGGACCCGATAATCGTTCTCAAAGTATGTCCCGAAGCCAACCCAACTGGATCCTGACTTTGCGAGCGAGGGCACTAACGTTAGTTGAACCCCTTAAGACAACGCGCGGATTACAGAAGAACCTACGTATCCAGCGACAAGAAAAGCTGCATGCATTCCAACCATTTTCCCACGGGCATGCGCAGGAGATATCTCTGATTGATACAGAGGACAGATTGTGTCAATCATCCCGGCAGCAAAGCCCTGGATTGCACGGCCCGCGAGAAACATGGCAATGTTGACGCTAGATGTAGTTATAATTGATGCAGCAATGCACAAGGCGCATATTACCTGAATCGATCGTTTGCGACCGATCAAATCGGCCAACCATCCGAGAGTCAAGCAGCCAATCAATCCACCGGCAAAATACAGACTGTTCATGGCTGTACAGGCATGTTAATTCTTTCACGGCACCAAACGAACGCAAATCGCTCACCTCCAATCATTTGAGTGCTCCATGATGCTCTGGGACCTTCTGTGGTAAGGTTAAAGTACTCATTGAAGGATGGCAATCCTATGACTGAGGAAATAATCGAAGAATTGAACCCGTAAGTATAAGAGCCCAGAGCGGTGAAAAGTACAACTGCCAGGTTGTAGGGATTAACGGATTTCATTTTCGAAGAATGCAGAGCGCAGCGTAGTAATCAAACAACAGCGATAGATCTCTCCGGTTCTTTTCGAGTTGTAGCTTAGGACGGTGTATATATACATTCTTCTCCAGCCGTTCATTGAACCCGCGAGTATGCTTTTATCTTATCATGGTTTCCTTCAATTTCACCCTTGCCTCAAAATATCCTTGCTGCGCTACAAATCTTGGCTATCTTGGTCCAGCCATTTGGGGAGTGCATAGACATGGCCAGACACCGAGATAATGGTTCTTATCGTTGGGGTGTTAAACGATTTACGATCTTGCCAACAAGTCTCAAGATCTAACTCTAGGCGGTGTAAAATGCATTGCCTCATCAGAGTTTCTAGCTTCACATGATTGACAAATTCTCTTGCCCTGCAAAATTTAACGCTTTCGCTTTTAGGCTTCAAGGAAGTTATCTTCAGCCGTACTACTATGTGAAAAAAAGCGGTTGGAAAATCCGTCCTGACACGGTCGGTTATCGCTGCCCGGTCACGATGGGCAAGAGCTTGATCATGAACCACGCTACCAATCATTCAGCTTCTCCAAGGGCATCTGTAAATCCCGAGATAACGCTGCGGAATTGGGAAATTTCGGGATTTAGATGGGGCATCCCACCAAGCGTTGCCTGAAACGATCAAGCCCCACATTAAGTCAAGCATTTGGATACGGGTATGGAAATGACCCAATTCCCTACGTCTAGTGATTGGGCGTAGAGCACTCGTCCTCTGAACAAGCATAATAATGCCTTCATAGAGAGCAAAAACGTTTGAAGCTTACCGCGCGCTGGTTTCCCCAGGTGTAATTTTCATTCTAACGACAGTTTTGTGCTCCTGGGAGAACTTGATCAACTTACCTTCAAAAATATAATTTTATCATTCACAAGAATCGGCAAAGAACTGCCTAGAAGTTGTAAAGTTATTCCTCGCATCTCTTCCAAGACTCGCAATGTCTCAAGTCTGCATCCCTAAGGTCATGAAAGCCTTAAGGCTCACCGAGGTAAGTAGCATTTTTCAACATTATGTACCCAATGAAAGGCTTAGGGTTTGCGTTCACAGTTCAATCAATCTTATTCACTAAGAAGTGATATACCGGTGCCCCAGCCTGGGGAAGGAGAATTATTGGTGCGCGTTCGGGCATCTGGATTTTGTCATACAGACTACCAGGTATACAACGGGACATTCAAGCCCAAACTCCCCATTACACCTTCTCATGAGCCGGCGGGTTTGGTGGTCACGATAGGCCCTGGGGTGCCTGATGAGTGGAACGTCGGAGATCGAGTCGGCGTCATCAACTTCAAAAACCCTTGTGAGAGTTGTGGAGGTTGCTCATGGTCTGCACAAAAAAATGGTTTGTACGATGCGCGACATTGCGAACAGAGAACCATGGCTGGAATTATAAATGCGGATGGTAGCTTCGCCGAATACATGATTGCTTCTCATTATACCCTTATTCGTCTCCCAGACGACCTCTCGTTTGAACAAGCAGCACCCTTGATGTGTGCAGGAGTATGTATTCTGGCCCTATGTCTTGCCGCTACTTTGTTAAACAACTAACGTACGCATCATAGGCTGCAGCGTGGAATGGTCTCAATCTTGGGCAATTTAATAAGTCAAATGTGATAGGCATCTTGGGGATCGGGGGTGTGGGATCGCTAGCGATGCAGTTCGCCAAGGCAAGAGGATATGTGGTGGTGGCAGTTGATGAATCCCAGGATGCTCTCAACAGAGTGACCAAGGTACCAGCGGACCTGCAGCCTGACCTTTTAATAAACTACAAAGATCCTGAAGCAGCACAACAAATCCTGCGTTTCACAAACGGAGAGGGGCTTCATGGCGCGATGGGATGCGCCGAGCACGTTCCTGCGTTGCGGTGGATTTTGCACCAACTACAACCAAAGGGAACATTGGTCATGATTGCTCATCCATCTGAGCCACTAGAGGTCGATTTGATGAATCTTATCTTTAGAGAGTTGATTATAAAGGGGGCCGTTCACTGTCCTACTGAGGAGGTTAAGAAGATGATGCAAGTGGCTGCTGAGCGCAAAGTTATCAGTCATGTCACTGTAATTGGTCTAGATGATGGTGAGAGTATCATAGAAAGACATGAGGAGGGAAACTATTCCGGCCGTTTAGTTATAGAAATGTAATAAATCGACTAAATTGGTGCATTATCGAGTGGAATTACGATAAGGAGAGAAGCCCAGCATTTGAGCCTAGGCCGAAGTGTCACATCATTACAGCGTAACTGACCAAAGCTATCAGTAATCAACCTCAGACTCAATCATATTCCAATACTTTGGAACCACGTGTACCCGTTGAATCGCGATTCATTAAGTGCCTTGAGAATGATAATGTGATACGAAGCTACTGGGCAGCCGGGGAATATGATATACACGACAATGTAATACATGCTATCCCATACGTCACTTTCTTTCAATTTAAGACCTGATACTAAAGAGGATTCGAAGATAGAAAAATAATAATAAAAGGATTTCAAACTTCCATCTACCTTGTGCTATTTTGTGTGGCAGTGGCAGCTAATAATATGCTACTGTAATGCAAGGCAGACAGCTACCCCGCTGGATGACATGTGAGTTAGGCCGGTTGCCTGAGCCTCAACCTCCATTTTCATAACTCTCACCACCGCATCGCAAACTAATTCGGCTCGAAAAATGGCCAACCCACTGAGCTTCGCAGCCGGCATGGTTGATGTTGTGGACTTATCAATCAAAGTCATCGACACTTGCAAGCACATCATCAGGACGACCCAAGAGGCTCCAAAAGACTTGCGAACGACACTCGTGGAAGTATCATCGCTGAAATCCGCTCTGGAGAACCTCAAATTCATTGCGGAAGTCGACACTGAATTTCGAGAGACCGTAGAGGCTCAAAATGGTGTGCAAAGCGCCGTTGAGGGTTGCCAGACTACCTTGGAACACCTGTCCAAGGAGTTGGGTGATCTTACTTTATCGGAGTCCAGCGAGACGGCTCCAAATAGGCGAAAGAGAACCAAGACAGCCGCCTCCTGGACCTTAAAGGAAAGCAAGGTGAAGAAGCTGCTTGCGGATGTTCTTCAATATAAGACTACTATCTCTATTGGTCTACTTGGCCAAACTGCGTAGGTGGAGGATTCTTCTTATTGGCTCAGTTTCACTAATGTGTCCCTCAGTCGTGATATTAAGGAGGTCAAAGGAGCCATACAAAAGATGTGCGAGACCTTAGATCGTGAGAAGCATCCTTCTTTGAATTAAATTCGCTACTTATGAGTACCAACAGGCACAGAACGACGGGAGGTTTGCTCTTGGCTAGAGCAAAAGAACCCCACAAGCGACCATAATTATGCGTGTAGTCTTCATGAAAGACATACTGGTCTTTGGATGCTACGCATGGATGAATGGAAACTCTGGCTAGAAGCAGGACCGCGGGGAATTCGGTCCCTCTGGATTCATGGAATTCCGGGCGCCGGAAAAACCATTCTGGCCTCTTTTTTGATCAATGCGTGTGAACGCTATTGCTCAAATACCAACGTGAAACGGCTGCTCACAATTTACTATTACTGCAATCATAGGCACAATCATGACGCGGCAATGCCTCTTTTTTCATGGGTAGTAAGCCAACTTTGTCGAAATCTGGATCGTATTGCAGACATCATTGCCACCAAATTCCAGAAGAATATAGCACCGAGCATAGACGATCTGAAGCTTGCGCTTGACATATTGCTCTCTAGGCTAGGAAAAGTCTATGTGGTTATAGATGCAGTCGATGAGAGCATGCCTAGGGATGGTCTTCTAGAACTTTTAGAAGATTTCATCACCGATAACCGTTTTCACAATATACAAATACTTGTCACGAGTCGACGCTATCTAGATATCCAGAGTTCCTTGAGCAAATACTCTACTGAGATACCCATGTCAAATTCAGAAGTTGACAAGGATATCTGAGTTTATGTCACGTCAGAGCTGGATAATACATTCATTGGTTGGAGATCAGAATTGAAGCCTGAGGTTTTAGAGGCAATCACAAAGGGGGCCAAGGGCATGTGAGTGCATTAAATTTCGTACGCCTGTTTTGTGCATCTTTCTCTCCACCTTGAATCGCCAGCGGTCTCTGTCTTTCCTTTATGATAGCAGACTAAATATATCAGCTCGTATCAGTAATTACCATTGCTAATGATAATATAGGTTTCGCTGGGCCGCTTGCCAGCTTGAGATATTAAGAAGAAAGAGGACGTCACATGATATTAGAGCAGCTCTGAAGGTTCTGCCTGAAACACTGGATGAGACATATGAAAGGATTTTACTAGAAATCCCAGCAGATGACTGGCCACACGCTCGATCTATAATTGATTGGATTGACTTCAACGACAAACTGCCAGAGATAGTCCCCATTCCTGCACAAACTCTCCTGACAATGATGTACGGAGAAACAAATGATATATTGCATTCAAACCCTCAGCACAATACTTCACATCTCAAAAATATTTGCGGACCCTTGATATCTATAATACGCATCAAGTATCGTGGGGACCAATGCGACTTAGATGAATCGGAGACCGTCAATGAACCTAGAACAAATGAGATATTGGAAATTGATTCCAATTCAGACATGTTAGATGAATGCTCATTTTATGCTGTTAAGCTTGCTCACTACACTGTTTACGAATATTTGTCTCTAAACCGTTTTAGAGATGACAGGATCAGGTATTTCACTCGATCCACTGAAAGACTTTTGAATACTACTTTGCAAAGGACCCTGGAGATTGCCATTAAAATCAAATATGAAAGTCTGACCTCTGCCTATTGGCGTGACTTTGGGTCATATTGCACTAGAGCTGCACTGTTGCTGCCTTATGTGTGGAAAGACGAAATTATAGCCAATTCCGAGTTATGGGAACTACATATTCGCCTATGGCACGAAAGCCACTTTATTGCTCTAACTAAATGGATCAGTGAAATGTCTCCAGAGGGTGACTACTATCCTATTAGTGGATTCAGTTGGGGAATCATGTCCCAGGATTCTCATGCGCAACAAGCAAGATGCCTGGTTTCTTTGCTTACAGCGGGAATGTGGGCAATGGCTCAGAAGTATTCAGCACAGATAGATCTAAAATCTGTACCGAACACGGAATTAATTTACAAAACGTCTTTTTCTAACACATCAAAACAGCTACCACACACAGAATTACGAAGCACTACCTTTCACCTCCTTGCAATGTGGTCGAATTGTTTTGGTGTAGAACCATTGATCAATATCATTAACATATCCAAATCAAAAATTGAGATTGAACATTTACTTCCGACTCTAGCAACAGTAAGCTTTCTCAGCCCAAATAAAGAAGCGGAATGGAAGTCAGAATCTCTCTGTGCGGTTTTGAAAGAACTTGTTGTCGAAGCGAATCTCGACGGCTTAGGATTCCACATGACACCTCTACAACTAGCTACATACAGCCGAGATTATACAGTCATGAAGTTATTATTGGAGGCTGGCGCAAATCCGAATGGAATTTCCATTGGAGGTCATGCCGAAATTCCTTTTATTGCCTGGTTCTTTGAATATGGATGGGGGTCAGCAAGTCCTCTGCATATCCTTCGCCATTCAGATTACATGTGGAAGTACATTGACGGCACTGTCGGCCTATCTTATATTCGGGAAGATGTGAAAGAGATCCGCAAAATCGAGGAACTATTGGATAGCTACGGCGCAGACGATTTTGGTTGCCGAAATACCACCTCGGTTAAAAACAGAATGTCAATATCCAGGTTGATCGAGTAGGATGATTGCAAGGATATTTTCACGCCTATACTTAACGAAATTTAAGGCGAGAAATGAAAATAATGGCTCTTAAATGATTATCTCTATTTATAACGAAGGATTCATTGGGTTTAGTGAAAATGTGCGAGGGAAAATTCAGTGTTTTCGCAGATAGCCAGAACGTACATGTCTATTCTAGAGGGCAACGAATTTAGAATGAAAACGTTCGAAGTCATCTCTTTTCCCTAGATAAAAATGGCTACAAGGCCTCTTCTACGTGTATTTTGTCAGCTGCTTTGCACATGCGACCGTCGATATTGACTTCCCACGCATCACTGCCGATAGTGGCCGTCGCATACAGCAGACCTTTGGGGTCGTACTTTTGTTTGATGGCCAATAGCTTTTTATAATTGGCACCAAAAAATGTATCTTGCCAGTTGATTTGTTGGAAATCAGCCTCATTCATGTAGGCACCTGCTCCTGGTGTTGCTGCCTCAATGACTGGCTGGATCTTGCTGGTCATCCTGTCCTGTTCTGACAGCATGTCCTCCCAGGGAGCGTTGAAATCCCAGGGCAATGTGAGTGATGCCTGAACAATAGACTCGCGCCACTGAGGGAGAACGGCATTGGCACCATTTGCGCCAAACTTGGTGACGTTTAGCCCAACGCCAATGAACGTCACTCCCATGTTGGCGAGGCGACGCGCTGTTGGGGAAAAGCCGGGGAGCCTAGAGCGGGGCAGCAGCCGCCCACCAAACAGCTGGGTGCCAACCTGAATATTTCCAGCAGGTAGAGGGCCCCAGTAATTTTGGTAGTGGGCGTAGTAGCTGGGAAATTCAGTCATATTTGGCTGGAACGCAACGTCGAGTGCCGCAAGTGATTCGGCCAGTGGTTGCAGAATCTTCTCGGCCTCGGCTCGTGTTTTGTTGTAGGCGGTCATGGCGGGGATTTGCAGCGTCGAGTTGGAGAAGAAATAAATTATCATAACTCCCGCGTCCACAATGTCTGGCAGAGCCGCGTGAAAGGCGTCAATGATGTCGTAAATCTGCTCCGGCTTGTCCTTTGGGGGTTGCACTAAGAAGCTGGCACCACTCACTCGGGTGTCGGAGTGAGCGCGTACCGTCATCGACACAACGACACCATAAGTACCGCCTCCTCCGCCGCTCAAGGCCCAATAGAGGTCGCGGTTTTTGCTCCTCGACGCCTTCAAAAATTTACCCGTTGGGATAACAACCTCAAACTCGAGAGTATTGTCAGCCGCCAATCCAAACGATGAACTGAGGGCAGAGTGGCCGCCGCCCTGCGTATAGCCACCAGCAAGGCCGACCGAGGGACATTCTCCAGTGACAACAGCAAGTCCTGCTGCGTTAGCAGCTTCAAGAGCCTCATAGCCCTGCACGCCAGCTCCAATCTTCAGTGCCTTTCCTTTGTAGTCAGAATCCGCCCAGTCTAAAACTTTGACATCTTTGAGATGATGCGTCCACACGGACAGTGCTCCGGCACCGGTGGACCGACCAAGATAATCGTGCCCAGTGTTTCGGATGACGAAGCGCACATTCTTTTTCTCGGCAAACTTGAGGGTTGCAGCAATATCAGATGAGCCAGTCGCATTGACCGCATATCTGACATAGTTTCCTAGAGTGCATTGCCTCTTCCTGGGCTGGAAAGGGTCACAGCTCTGGTTCGCAAACAATGGTGCCATGACCGATGATGATGACTTTTCGCTACTGATGCATTAGTCGCCGCCGCTGATTCGGCAATTTTAATTGCGATTTCAGCTGCATCTGAGCTTCTCAAAAAGCTGGATTTGACTTACTGGATTGTTGAAAAGAGCCATTCATCTTGCAGCTTCGCACACTCATCGGCATCATATGCGGGGTCATGGCATGGAAAACCCAACGGAACGGTGGCAATCAATTGTCCGCCGACTGTGCGGTTCAATTGATCCCATTCCCTTTGAGATGGCCAGCATCTGTCTCCGGGGAAGCACTTGCAATCGGGCTTCGCCTTCACCACAGATGCATGGCTGATGCCAGCAACGAACAAGAGCACAGTGCCCAAAGACCACATGCTAATTTCTCAAATGATGAAGCCCTAAACTGCCAGAAAAAAAACCTCTCGGCTTGATCGTCAAGAAGTGGTTTTTGGGCGGGTCATGTATAAATCGAGATATTTACTGGACGCGCTACCTGTCCATGCCAGGTACCAGGATCTGTTTTTCCTCCCACCCGCGCTTCAGCTTACCCACCGCCTGGTTGCTTTGCTGGCGACTTCCAATCGAGTCTTTTGCGCCTCAGCGGTGGGTCTCTTTTTGGCAGGGTGTTCTTATCAACCTCAACTGAAAAGTACATCATTTCCATGGTGAAATTAGCCAAATTAGGCATCATGGGGCGCCACTACAGTGCAGTCATCACAATGATGCAAGAACAGATCGAGATCAGGTTCCACTCCCGTGCATCGCGGTAATTCCGCAGCAATTCCGCCGGAGTCTGATTGCGAGAAATCAACGAGCCAATTCCAAAATCAATTCCATATCAGTTCGAAATTTAATTAATTGTACCTTTCAAGTCACGCTACGATTTTAGCAGGCATTTTTTGATTGATTTTTTTTTTTCATTCTGGGGCATCGTGTTGATCTTGCACAATCCAATAAACAAATCTGACTAAGCACCGTCTCGCCCAAGCCTTGACGTCACGACTGTCCAACAAGACTTTGGAGATCAGACAAGAAGTTTTGTCCCATCAGTTAGCTTACCTCAAATTCAACCCTTGAGCTTTGGCAGCATGAATTTCCCATCTAATTCGGAACAGAAAACAGCAGTCTCGGTTGTATCTGTTACAAGACTGCGCCTGAGAATAGAAGGTGGCCAGGTATGGATGCTGGGGCTTGAGGAAAAAGGTTCTCCATTGAACCGCTCGCTGTAGCTGGAATACCGAGCTTGCGATTTGATGCCTTCTCTTGGCCTTCCGTCATGTTTGCTGCAGCGAGCTATTATATTTCTCGCCTGTCTAAGGATGGGTATAAAAGAAGAATGACTGTTGTCGTTGATGCTTTGTAAATGAACAGCGGCGATAATGAAAATCCATCGTTAGAGGATGGTAGAAAAGCTAAATGAGAGGAGTGTGATATGAGAAACAAGCAGGGACGTTACAAAGCAATGGGTGGTTGAATCTTGGCAGTTAAAGAATTTCATTGATCACTGAAAGAAAAAGAATAAAGCAGCAAAGTTTAGCTGCGTCATTCTTTTCGTATGAACAGGTATTTGGTCACGCGTTCATCATTTATGCAAGAAGTGAACATAATGTTGATGGACAAGAACAAAGGTAACAATTGGGGCCGAATTTTTATTTGCTCATTACCTAAAAATTATGAAAGAGAAAACTTGTTTGCATGATTCATTCATTTCTCTTTGATAGCCTGACACGGTGTTTGTGAATCAATGCAATTCTGAAGATCAAGGCCAAGTATTTATTCGTTAGCTCTCGCCATTATTCTAAAGAATAACTGAAAAGCTGGTTTTTCAACTTTTAGGGAAGCCTACACTCGTCGCCGTGCAACTCTGTGCCAAGGCATATTTTACTGGACTTACAGCACGAAAAGATTTTGAGAGGACGAGACGGTCAACAAACTGTTGGACCCAGAAGTAATGAAAGAAACCGACAAGGTTTCGATGGCTATGTCGGAGCAAACAATTAACATGTGTAACAGATTGTTGCGAACCTTTCGACAAAGTCGGGACTTGGGATATGGCATCAGATGGCCAGATGAAGATCTCAGCATATACACCAACCTCGTCCTTTCTGTGGGATACATATTCAACAAGTTGTCGGACATCTATTCGGCACCATTGATGGACTTGAGGCCTTCTCCGAATGACATGTGGGAGGGTGCAGCGACCCACAATAAGACAATTGAAGCGACTAGCAAAAATCCTAAATTGCAAACTGTGATGGCTTCCGCATTTTCTCGTCTTCCTAAAGAGAGGGTACGCATAAAGATGGGGAAGTCACAGAGGTTATGGTTGAAGACCCCCGAATCTTATATCAAACAACATTTGGAGGAGTTGAAAATGCAAAATTTAATTGCACGCGACAGGGAATTATACCTAGTAACCGGCGTTGAGATCGCGTCGGACCTTGAATAGGAGAGAGAAGCCGAGGAGAGTGTTGGACATGGCCCAGGCGATTCCACTACCGTAAATACGGATTTAGATAGAAAGGCCTTCAGGAGTGTTGTCTGGTCATATGAGATGCAATCCATATCTCTGGATCCATCTGAGAAGGTGGTGACTTTGGGCAAGCGATACTCTAATTCCCGATGGTGAACACTTGGAGCAGTGTGATATTAGATGTTATTTGTATCGGTAACCACAAGCGTTGTGGCTACTGATTTAACATCTGGCTTCAATAACCATGCCATATTACAGGAATGCGAGATATTTACTCTAACAACGGAAAGATCACATATTCAGTGGTAATTGTTGGTAAATTGAAATTACAAGTTAAAACTTCACGAGGAGCTGGGGCATTGATGTGTCGAGGCCCTGGCTTGGCTAGACGCCAATATCCTCCCTTATGTGTTGCCCTCTATCCAAAAAGCCTCATGAAGACGAGATATCAAGCAACGATCTCCAAGATGCTTAATTCCAAGGTACAATGGGCACCAAAATCATGCTGATCATAGCGATGACAAAGGTTTAATTAACACCCTAAAAGCATTTTGAGATATTATCAGAAACAGCACAGAGTAGATTTTACCCCGAAGTGACACAAGCGCTACACTAGAAAATGGAGGCATGAATTCTTAAATTTCTATAGGGTAGTCGAGATCATACTCGCACCCAAGGAAATTTCAAAGCTGTTTGTTTAAACCCTATATCTAGAAAAAAGCATTCGTTTGTTATATTTATTAGAATGATTTAAAAAGGAACAACTATTCAATTTTATGATGAAGAGGACAGAATCTCTGCCCAAAACGTCATAAAAAAGAAACACCCGACTGGGCGATGTAATGCAGATGGAGATTGAGGGAATTGAACCCCCGACCTTTTGTAGACCTTTGCATTCGTTTTAATGCAAAACAAACGTCATACCCCTAGACCAAATCCCCTGCTGACAAAAGAGAGATTTAAGTTTAATATACAAAGCCTAGGACGAGATTGAGGAAATTTTATTACTCAAATACAGTGGTGGTGTCGTAGTCCTCATGCGATTATTCAAAGCAGCGCCGCAAAAGTTACTACATAGTTGATGGGATAGAATCATCTTTGTGATGCTCTGCAAATCAAGACTTTGATCACTTTGTCGGAGCATTGAAGTTGGGGTAGATGTCACTTTAAATCACACATGCGAGTCTTGCCCGCGTCACTCATTCGGCTACAGAGGCTGGTCAACAAAAATCCGCCGAGGTAGCGCTCCTGCAACTCTGGCCTGGGAGGTCACACACGAGCCTCAAGCGAGAATACCAAGCCCAACAATATAACCGCAAAAACATTTTGCCTGCAAAGTCAGAAATAAGCGACCAAAAGCAAAGATTCAGACACACATGTGGCCGAAGTAAAGCTAGACAGTGTTTGTCACTAATCTCGAGAAGCAAGGGAGAAGTGGCGGTGCGTGTGCCACGTTTCTGCCACATCTCCACTTGGTCTGATGCACCAACAGCTCAGCTCGGTAGTGTGCTGCGACATGTTGCAAAATGGCCTTTACGAGAGCAAGCCGATGTGTGTAAACTTTCCAGTAGTGCAAGGACAGACCTAAAAATCAATCAGGTCTAAAGTATTTCCAACCATTGTCAATTGTTTGGCTTCGAAGTAAATATCAGTAAACATGACACCGCACAAACAAACGAGAGGCTGGAATAAATAGCGAGCATCCGCTAGTGATGCAGTGTGGCCAAGCGCATCGTCCCCCCGCCGACAGTAAATTTACCAGCCATCCTTGTTGTGCTTATGGTATCCCCGCCATGACCATCGCCTGCAGCACAGCACCTCTTGTTTCGCGACCCGACCGCATTTATGGCTTAAGCATGTTTAGCAGCCACATTAAAAAAAAAAAAACCATAATGATCCCAGCGGGCAAGTTTCGTCTTGGGTGCCGAATTCCCGCTGCTTGAATGGCAGTTCCAGCCACAATTTTCTCCTCAGCTGATCGACAGGAGTGTCTGAGACACTGGCTTGTTTGTGGCTTGCCATTAAACCGTCCGTGCTGTCAATCATAATAGAGGCATCCCAAAATAACCGATCGATGCGCTAAACCCATATTCTATATGAAGAAGACAATCCCTCTCCCACACTACTGCCATCAAACAACGCGAATCCATTCTAGGCAGTTCCTACTACACACTATCGGCTCTCCCAAAATACTCCGTTCCCAAACGCCATCATGCAGTTCAAGCTACTAGCCATCGCCGCCTCTGCTCTTGCGATTCCTTTCGTTCAGGCCTACCCTTCCCCTCACGATCTGAGCCATGACCTGACGCACATTGCCGTGTTGTGCGAGGCAGCTACTGGAAAATTCCATGACAACAGCCCCGCCTCTCTTGCTAAGAACGCCCCGGTATGAACCAATTAAGGCATCTCGCGCCCGTATGGCTTTGCTAATTTCCATTTAGAAAGGCATTGAGCTCTTGGACAACATCAACTCCAAGATCGAGCATCAATGTCGCGCGATCAAGACGCCCAAGCGGGCAAACGTTATGTCACAGCAAGAGGATCTCGTTTGTGCCGCGGTTCACCACGTGAGTAGACAAGTGCGATTTGTATTTCAGATGCTAATTGCCATTAGTTCATCAAATCCTGCAAGGGTTTGGATGATACTGCCACCCATGCAGCACCTCACGCTCCGGCGACAGTGAACATTGAGGTAGCGGTCCGAGTCCTGAAGGGTGGCGTTGAAACCCTCTCAATTGACGTCTTCGGACTTGTGCCCGCTTGCAACAGGTCATAAGCCAAAAATTACCTTGGTAGCGCTTTTTTCCCGGAGGGTTGGTAAATTATTCGATTCTAACAGATGAACTGACACTTGTATTCATTTATTATTTGGCGATAGCCCCTGTAATTGAGATGAAGAAAAGGCCTGCTTGAGGAAGCGGGTTTTCTTTGGAAAGTAAATAGTATTAATTTATGTCATCGGAAAAAGATGATAATTTCAGATCAATTTCTCAACGGATTAAGGGTAGTAGAAGCCACTCTAGCGCTGCGCACCAGGGAAATGTTGACTAGCATTTGCTGCATTTGGCAATGCGTCATTCAAACACACATAACAATTTTCCATCTATTGACAGTAAAGAGAAAGGACCGAAAAGTTCACCTCTATTGGTCTATTGGGAACAGCAGTAGCAAATAACCCGAGAGCAAACAGTAATCTGACACTGTCCGAAATTTGGCCATCGTGGCCATCCCGTAGCGATTTTCGCCAGTATGCTAAGTGCAGACTTTAGTCATCTCTGCCATGCTCTGGATAGGTGTAACGGCCCAAGACCTATGTCCTTCGGCCATGAAATCGTTGAAACATTACTATACTATTCTCGGGCATTTCCTATCGCAAAGCAATCCATTTCAAATAATAAAGTCATGCGCTTGTAGCTCTATGGTGGCCCCACACCGTGCGGTTCGCACCTCCCCGGGCTCTAGTTCGTCATCGTGAATTTAGGTGATGGAGAATTTGACCGACACGAATTAATTAGGCATCTAACCGACCAAGTTTAGGAAACGTAATAATGTCACCAAAACTGTGCCTTTCTCGACGCGCTACAAACGTCCATGTCCACTACGGGCATCGTCAAGAACCCGAGTGTCCGACGGCAGAGCCCTCGAATGTCTATTTGTTGACCTACTTTTCATGTCTTCTCCTTTCATCCTGTCGAACATTTCATTTATCACATATTCACATCATACTCGCAATACTTCTACACCTCTGATTAAAGAAATTCTTTTACTCTACATTCAATATGCCTCTCTCAATTGAGGAAATATCCGATCGTTTAGGAATCCAAGATTTGTACGCACGTTATGTCCATGCTGCGGATGACCAGGAGCCTCTGGATGATATCTTCCTACCTGATACAACTTTTGACTGGACATCGACTGGAGGGGGGTCAATGACATATGAGGAAGCCAAAGCTGGTCCTATTTTTACAGGAAAGCTTTTCCCTTGGTCATTTCACATGTATGCCAATGTGAAAATTGATTTTTCCGAGGACAAACTCAGCGCCATGGTCAAGGTCAAAGCCCTTAACCCCAGTGGTCTACTTGGCCCACAGGGAAATCATACAATGTTCCAAACCCATGGTACATATACAGATCAGCTGAAGAAGACTTCTAAAGGTTGGAGGATCACATCCCGAGTCTGGATCGAGTCAAGTGTTGTGGGTCCTTTCGGGAAAGTCGATGGCATCCCGGGGATGCTTAAAATGGCGGGCCAAGAAATCGGGAGCATCATCTAAGGAAATAGTTGGAACAACTTCGGAGTATATTGAGTGAGAGGCTTGGCCATTGGGACAGACGTGCGTTGTTAAATTGTGATGTAGTTTGGATTCATTAACCCTTGTCCCAAGACTTCAACCTCAATGGTCCCCTCAGCAATGATTATTCATGAACTAATAGCATTCTGCGAGGGCACTCTTTGGGGCTGCCCTGATACTTGTTGTATTCGTAACAAAAACAAGGAACCGAGAACATGAGAGTGAATTTCGCACGGTGGCTAGGTGTGCGAGATCACGAACCAGCACTGTCTCCACCGTTTCCCTGGGGTCAAACTAGCCAGCTAACTGCAACGGGATAGTGTGACTAGATAGGAAATATTTCGCCGAGTCGCTCGGAATATTCCTCTCCGCTTTCAACATCTCACCAAATGCACTGGAACTAATCAGAGGATGTTCAGGACAAGACCAACGACCAATAACTTGGATGCCCATATTTCTATTTAATGCTGCCCAAAGCATTGCTGAAGCGCCCTAATATTTGGAGGTGAGCATCTCTTATCACGTCCCCAAGCTGAGCTATTAACATTAATAGACACCATGTCGCAGAAGATATGAAGCCCTATACTTGCTTTCTTCATCTTTGCTCCAAGAACAATCAAGGCTTCAACACTCTGAAAGAACTTGAGAAGCATATAGATGGGGACCATATTCTAGGTCAATACTGGAGATGCTTTGTCTGCATGGAAACATTCCAGGCTGAACCCTTGGTCTCGACACATCTCGAAAAGCACCACCCCGAAATAATTCCTGATGGCTATCTACCGGAGATGATTGGTTATTGTGTAGCGTACAAGAGACTAGACATATCCACCTGTCCCGTCTGCTCAATGACCAAATCAGACTGGATCAGACAGATGAAGGAGAAGACGGAGAAAGAGAAGGGCTTTGTATGCACGTATGTTTTCATGGATCACATTAGTAAATGCTTAAATGCGTTTGCTTTGGTATCGTTATTCGATGGGCTATGTTTGGGCGAGGAAGAACAAAGTGGCAACGGCAATCCTGACGCATCAGATAAGTCTCGGGCCGGCCCTAGCACCATTTCATGAGCGTTTGAAAAGACAAAGATCTAGAGAATGGAGTGGATGCAACCACGGTGGCTTACAAGGGCCCTCAAGCCATCAAGCTTGACATGGCTAGAGGTAAGGAGGGATGTGAACATGCTATGTTTTCTAGGGGTATATGGCGTAGTATTAGTCTGAATTCAATTGCAAAAGATAACTCAATTAGCATGATATTTCTAGGAATCTGTTAGCCAGAAAGATTATCGACAAAATATTGTCATCAATCAACATTCGATCTGTTTCTTGTTGTGATAAAATTTATCAATTGTGTAGGAGTAAAGAATGATGATAAACATACAGAAAGGGCCTCCATACCCAACTGCCAAAAATACACATCGCTTTGACCAGTTCCTAAACCGTATCACACCTAATTCACTCTGCTGCTTTTTTCTTATGTCCTCTAAGACCTCAACTTACAAATGGACGCATGGCAAACCTCCCTTATTGAGGTAGCCTCAGCTCTCGGCTAACTCTGCATGCCAACAAAGATTGAATCATTTTATGCGTTGGGGAGGAGGCGTGATCTTGATACCACTAGGATAAGGGCACTCCAACCAGCATCTACTGGAGCACAAACAAGCGCCATATCCGGTTATTTCTTTTCCGTAAGCAGGAGGGACAGGCCCCGAAATGATGTCGCTCCATGGGATGGGCTGCGTACTAAATTATCCTGTGTCAACCAACATACTAGTAGCAGACAGGCACGGATCCTTGACCCCCCACATACAGACAGGTGATGGGCCGCTAGTCTGGCGCGTGTGGAGGTGGCCAACCCAAGGCGATCTAAGCTTTTATGGAATAAATGTGCGAAAATGACGCAGTCCCGTCGTTACCGCAAAAACTTGGAAAGTTTGTGGATTAAACCACTCGCCAAGGCCACAAACTGCCGTCCCAACGCATCGCATAGACCCATAGGGCTGTTTTGCCGTGTGGTTAATTGAGACACATGCCGTGCGCATGCTCATGATCCTTGTATGCACTAACCCCAGGTCGTATTTGATCTCTCGCGCTAACCCGTGCTCGTATTTGTGCAGACAGCCGCAACCCCACTGACCGTCTCGGTGGCCCTGTGATTGGCTCGTACCCCGTAGTTAGGGCGATCTAAACTCCGGCGAAACAAGCAGACGTCTAACGAAGAGGAACGTATTATTATCACGATGGGATTTCGGATTTAATCCATCTCAATCCGCAAATGAAATTTTATAAATACTCCAGTGTCAGTCCGTATCGATGGAAATCACTTCTCGCCATCCTCTACTCTCAAGCAACATCTCGGATACATTCTCAAGCCCAGCTTGGACATCTTCGTTACCTAAACACTTTCCCCTGAACAGTTTTACCACATCACCTTTACATTACAATGGCTCCTCAATACGCAAAGGATCAGACTGCGGGCTTCATGAACCGCATTGAGAAGGTCGCCATTGTTGGTGTAAGTACCAGCTATTCCCAATGCTTGGCCAAGAAAACAGACTGATAAACTTCTCTAGGTAAGCGGCACCGTCGGCAGCCAAATCACCAAGGCACTGCTCAGCACTGGAAAGCACACCATCACTGCTATAACCCGTGTTGACAGCAAGTCACCAATTCCCGAGGGAGTCAAGGCTGCCAGGGTCGACTACGACAACGAGCAGAGTCTTGTTGAAGCTCTCAAAGGCCAGCAATTCCTCCTGATTTCCATGGCTGTTACTGCACCAAAGGACACGGAGCTGAAGCTTATCAAAGCTGCAGCCAAGGCCGGCGTACCCTGGGTTCTGCCCAACTCTTATGCTGGAGACTTGAAGAACTCATCGCTCTCCAACGAGAACCTCCATGGTGCTGGCGTTCTTGCTAGCATTGATGCGATTGAGAAGGAGGGCGTCTCCTCTTGGGTCGCTCTGGTTAGCTCCTACTGGTACGAATACTCGCTCAGCTTTTCCACACAATCTTATGGCTTCGACATCGCGAACAAGAAGGTTCAGTTCATCGATGACGGAAACACAAAGATTAACACGACAACCTGGGCACAATCTGGCCGAGCCATTGCCGCTTTGCTCAGTCTCAAAGAGCTGCCCGAAGATGAGAATGACACCTCCGTCACTCTCTCCCGCTGGCGCAACGAGCCGCTCTACGTCTCAAGCTTCCTCGTCTCGCAACGCGATATGTTGGCTAGCTTGAACCGCGTGCTCAAGACTCAAGACAGTGACTGGGAGACAAAATCGGAACCGCACCAAGAGCGTTACCAGCGCGGTCTCAATGAGCTCCAGGAGGGCAACATGATGGGCTTTATGACCGCGCTGTACACCCGCGGCTTCTTCCCCAATGGCGACGGTAACTACGAGGCTAAGTACGGTCTAGCAAACGAGGCGCTGGGCTTGCCCCAGGAAGACCTGGATGAGGCAACTAAGATGGCGGTTGACTTGGCTGGTAAGGCCTTTGGCTCGTATCCTAAAAGCGATTAGGGTGCAAAGGCTGGAGCACCCACCGCAGCTACCTCACTAATGGGTAATGTATGCAGTATTTAAATGATAGATAAGATGAATAAAAACTTCCATACGAACAAATACTCGCCCCTCACCTCCATGTTTTGATACATTGTGTGCTCTTGAAAGAGATGAAACACGAGTCGTGTGCTGCAGTGATGAGCGCTGCGAGGGAGTTGTGCTACTGATTGTGACACGCTTTGTTGAATGCCATCTATGGCCTCTATAGTGACAGCAAAACAATCATATTTTCAACTCCCCTGAGTTTCCAGTACATTATCGAAAAAGGAGAGAGTAGAGCAGAAGTTGGAAGGAAAATCTGATACGTTTTTCGTTAGTTGCAATCGGCATGCCGGAATGTACTCCTCACATTGATTATTAAATGTCGCACCAAATTCATTCAGAGGCATAGGATCAAAATCCGACAGAAAATCGCAAGAAGCGGGTCCCCTACCTTCTTCAGCAGACACGTCCTTCTTTCCAAGGACGATGCTTAGAGCTTTGGCTACTTTTCCGGCTTCCGCAGATGCCGCGCTCATTTCAAGCCAAATCTTGTGCGACATCGTTAGTTGCTGTCGGATCTCTTCAGTCCTACACGACCATGCTGTCTCTCCTACAGTCTCGGACAGTTCAAATTTATCGACGTCTTGAAGGTAGAGACAGAGCACGCTCGTGGCGAGGAGAACGTCCTGGTTAAAAATGTGGGTCACCTTCCATCTAAGCTGGCACAAACGACCAAATGGCTGAGACTCTTCGTGAAGCATCTGTTGAAAGGATAGAATCTTGAACGCGGAATCTAGACAAATTCGTACCGACTCCTTATCCTGCTCCTGGGGCTGTTGAACCGAGTAGTTGATCAAAGCTCTCCGGTACAGCAGGATGCGTGCCTTGTAGTAGGTGGTTTCTACACTTACCCGCTGTACCACAACGTTTGGGCTGTCCGTGATCGGGTGTGGCATAGTTCCCCAGCGCAGCACAGGCGGAATGGCCCTATTATGCACTTCTTCAAGAAGAGTATCGGCCTTGACTACCTCGTCGTAGGAAGGGGGATTAATATCAGTGTTGATGTCGCAAATCAAGCCGAGAGCTGTTATCAATCGGCCTCTTGCAATCAGAGGGAGAATCGGTGTCCATTCTGTTTCTGGTCTCGGCGGAGGCATCTCGGTCGTGTCCTCGTCAAAATCACAGTCGCGCAGGTTGCGGGGCTGTTTTGTATCGATGTGCGTATCAGTGGCACTTCGAGGAAGGCCCGTCTCCAAGGCGAGAGAGAGATCCAATTGAAGGATTGTGACCCAGATGCGTCGGCGCATCTCACCCTCGAATGGAGATATTCCGGGAAAGTGATCCGGGTCCCGGTGATAGCCCATGCGCATTGCGAGATGAAGTATCATGCTGATAGAAAGCCAACCATCGTTGGCGCCATCTTTCAGGAGTATGAATTCGCCAGTTAGGATCGTTATGAGAGTTTCTAGAATATGTGGTCCTCCTGTTGTATACCTGGCCAGAATAAGACACTGAACGGCCTTCTCCCGGAAAGCGTCTTTCATAGTGAGATATTCCGACTTGAGCGATTCCGCCCGCCCGTCGAGGACGTCAACGGTGAAGGCCTGTAACTGTGCAGAAATATATAACATAGAGAACATGAGACCGATCCAAGCGACAGAAGCGGCAGGTGGATCTTCCCAGAAGGCTTCATACTGCTCAAATGTCAGTCTACTTCTAGTCGGCCGGTTTAGAAAGAACTCACCTCTCGGAGAAACTTCTTCCTATGAATGAGATCTACAACTCACGGTCAATACCTCTGAGGGCGGAAAGAAAGCCTGGATGTACTAACACGGAGTGACAATGTGGGAATCGAAGTGATGGGCCATGAGGCGGTCAACAACTGGACGGGGAGGAACGCCGGCCAGTATTTTATCTCGAGTTGCATGGCGGTTTGGGCCATAGAACAAGTGCGAACCGGGCGGAGCTTTACTATCGGTGACCAAATCCTCTTTCAGCCCTCTGATTTTGGTAAGAATGGCCTCCCAATGGACACTCTGGACATAGCTGGTTCCAGACTCACGCACCTCTAGGGTGCCAGGGTCTGCTGGGGATGCAGCTTCATCTTGCGATTTCTTCGGTCTTCGGACCTCAGACACCACATTTGCGGATGATTGCGAGCTTGGTCTTGGCGATTCTAGTGCGGGCGGAGTTGGGAGTGATTGGCCTTTCATCAGCGTTACGACAAGGCTCTCCAGTTCGGAAATTCTGCCATGGAGGCTGCTAGTGGACTGTCGCGGAGCAGCGGGCCGCTGAGCATCGGGCGTAGAAGGAGATGACGTCGCATAAGTGCAAGAGTTAGCGAGGTCACGCCTTGAGCAAGCTCCACATGGGTGCTGCCGGTCGCACCTCAGCCTGGCAGAGTTAGGCGTGCACAACTTCTTGATAGCGATCAAGCACGTACTTTCGTTGTCTACAAGGGTCGCAGGAAAGCTGGACTTTATCTCTGCGTCGATTTGGCGGCGGACGCGGACGTTGAGCGTTGTCGGCCATGGTGTGTGATTGGGTTGGGGCGCTCGCGGAGCTCAACCTCGACTACGAAAATCCGGGCATGCCCAAAGCGGAATTGTCCAAGGTCCGCTTTGACAAGATTCTAAACCCAATTCAAGAAGGAAAAGAAAACGTCTGGGGGCGCAAATGGAGAGGCAATGGAGAATGCAACGACCGTCCGACCATCCGACCATCCGACCCTCCGCAAAAGCTGGCCGCCCCTCCATTACATAATCAAATCTCCAACATGGCGTCGCATTTACGGACCATTTTTCGGATTTAGTAGCTGGCGCAATGAGCCCTTGCCCAAAGAACTATAGCTATGGCTACTCTGCGCAGCCTTCATCATCCGGGCATCGTCCGGCCGCCTTCCCTACAGTCAAATCTAGATACATATATATAGCAAGCAAAGCCTGGCACCAGTGAACAAACATGCACCAATATCCCAGTGTCACGCTACCCTAGACAGCACACCATGGCGACCGACTTGGAATCCGCCCACGAGAAACAGGCCATATCGGAGGACAGCCACCATGACCAGCAATCTAGCGAGTCTGGCCAAACACCAATTGAACAAGAGACAAAGAACAATGTCGTCGACTGGGATGGGCCCGACGACCCCCAAAACCCACGGAATTGGCCACAATGGAAGCGCATGATCCAAGTCGTCCTCGCCAGCGCTTTCTTACTCACTGCGTAAGGCAGTTCCTGCGGTCCTTTTGCGGGAAAAAAAAAATCTAGTACTGACTGACACCTCTACAGCAACCTCGCCGCGACAATGTTTGCACCTGGAGCTGCCGCGCTTGCTAACGAGTTCCATATTACCAGTTCCACTATTGTCAGTCTCACTGTGTCCATTTATCTTTGCGGCTTCGCCGTTGGGCCTATGTTCATTGCACCGCTATCCGAACTGTATGGGCGCCTTGTCATCTACCACACCTGCAATGTTATTTACATTGGATTCATCATCGGGTGTGCGCTGGGCAAAAACACCGGCATGTTTCTCGTTTTCCGATTCCTTGCCGGATGTGCTTCTTCGGGCCCATTGACAGTCGGTGGAGGAACCGTCGCCGACGTCGTCCCGCCAGCTCAACGTGGTAGGGTAATGTCTGTGTTCTTTATAGGGCCGCTTCTGGGACCAGTAGGTGGTATTACCCCACCCAAACCGCAATCGCGCTGACAATCATTCAAGGTCTTGGGTCCAATTATTGGTGGATTTGTGTCTGAATCAATTGGCTGGCGGTGGACGTTTTGGATCATTACAATCCTAGTGAGTAGAGCGCAACCCCTACTATGCTCGAGTTGCTGACGGTTGGACCTAGGCAGGAATATCATTTGTCATATCAATCTTCTACCTCCGCGAGACGAATGAAGCCGTGCTCCTAGGATGGAAAGCTGCTCGCCTTCGGAAAGAAACCGGCAATCCTGCTCTCGTTTCAAAGTTGGATCGAGGCCTGACCCCCCGCCAGCTATTCCTTCGCGCCATTGTTCGACCGACAAAGCTTCTCATCCTGTCGCCAATCGTGCTTCTCCTTTCGCTCCTGTCCGCATTCCTTTTCGCCCTCCTCTTTATACTGTTTACCACGTTTCCCACGGTCTTTGAAGAACAATACCACTTCTCCGCTGGCATTTCTGGCTTGTCATACCTCGGCGTTGGACTTGGAATGGCCATCTCTCTCGCAGCATTTGCCACCATGAGCGACAAGCTGCAAAAGGCAGCTGGAGATTCTCCCAAGCCTGAAGAACGCCTGAGACCGATGATGTGGATCATACCTACCGTGCCCGTCGGCATCTTCTGGTATGGCTGGGCAGCCGAGAAGCAGACTCATTGGATCGTGCCCATCATTGGAACCTTCGTCTTTGGATTCGGCTTCCTCTGGGTCGTAATGCCAACTCAGCTCTACCTGGTGGATGCTTTTGGCGCTGAGGCTGCCGCCTCTGCGTTGGCCGCGAACGTGGTTCTCCGACTTCTCTTTGCGGCTTTTATTCCTCTGGCAGGGCCGTCTTTGTACGCAGACCTAGGACTTGGGTGGGGGAATAGCGTCCTAGGTTTTATTGGTGTGGCATTTCTTCCAGTCCCCCTCCTCTTCTATCGTTACGGAGGGTGGCTCAGGGAGCATTTCGCTGTGAAGCTATAACATTTCAAGTCGAGGAATTAGGCCCGTTCGTCCCTTCGGACTTCGCCAACTATAAGTGTAGCCCTAAAAAGGTCCTGAACAGGGGTCCAAGGCAATTCCGAGTTCGCGTTACTATTATATTTATAACTAAGATTAGGAGATGAAGGGTTCAAAAAGATGAAAAGGGCGGCTACAGACTGCTACTCAGCCGGGGAGACGGTTAAAGGTGATGTGGGCTAATGGAGTTCTAATAAACTGCCGGATTGAAGTTGAGCCAGCGAGCAAGGAGACGATAAAAGCCCTGATCTTCGTATATTACATGCTGGTTTACTTTCGTGTCAGGATACCAATTCAAATTCAATGGCGAGTCTGTATGAACATCTTTAGGATCTAAAATAGAAAATGCTGTGGTGAGAGAGATATTCTTAGGAGCCACATTTACTGCGTAAAGCTGTCTTTAAGATGGTGGCTCCCGAAGATATGTGTTGCCGTGTTCCACAAGATTCATGTCACGGCTTGCCACTAAGATAAAGATAATCTATGCATACCATCAACAATCCAGCGCGACCTGTTTGATCGGCGGCTTACCCAATCGAGCAACACACGGGCTAATTGGATGCAGCGCTGACGGAGCTAGTGGGTAGCAAGGCAGCCACATTTATTCGACATGACGCGCCCGTTTCCACTGATGTTGGCATCCGAAATGACTTGAACTTATCACCATCTATATCGCCATGGCACAATCTAGAGGTTATCTTTTTACCGCTCTCGACCGCACCTTCGGATGGATGCTGGGGCTGCCCCCAGAGCGCTGCAGCTTCACCACCGAGACCGTCACTATCCCGCTATCAGATGGCACGGTGCTCAAAGCGGACTTTTATCGGCCCGTCAACATCGAGCCTTTGGGTACAATCTTGGTCCAATGTCCCTACGGTCGGGGCATATTCCTGGCGAGTGGCAGTGGACGCACTTTTGCACCACGAGGATACCAAGTGCTGTTTGTCAGTTGCCGTGGCACTTTCGGCTCGACGGGAGTCTTTGACGGGGGCTTCTCGCAGAGCCAAGATGGACGCGAGGTTGTCGCGTGGATGCGCGAGCAGTCCTGGTATACGGGATCATTTGCGACTGTTGGACCATCTTACTTGGGCCGCGCACAATGGGCTCTTCTCTGTGACCCGCCCAAAGACATGGTCGCCGCCGTGATTGCTGTTGGCCCGCACGATTTCGCCAAAGCCAGCTGGGGATCCGGCGCGTTTAGTCTGCTGCAGCGCCTCTCTTGGAGCGAACTAATTACGAAGCAAGAGACTGCTGGCCTCCTAGAGCGCATAAGAATGATGAATGACCAGACAATTGCTCCAATTCTAAATGCAGTGCCCCTGCAGGAAAAGATTGATGCTCATTTTGGAGACAAGGCACCATGGCTGACTCACTCGATTAATCACCCAGACATCGACGATCCTAGCTGGGCACCGCTGCGACACACCGAGGCACTGGAGAAAGCAGATATCCCAATATTGCTGGTCAGTGGCTGGCACGATCTGTATTTGGGCCAAACCATGGAGCAGTATCAGAGGCTGCATGAACGGGGATGCAATGTCGCCTTGACCATTTCTGCGGGCAGCCATTTGAGCTTTACAACTTCCGAAACGGTGCAAGACACATTTTCATGGATTGAAAAGTATCTCGCAGGGAAAGAAGACTCTGGGAAAAAGTCCCCAGTGAAAGTTTCAGTTGGAGGATCTGTTAAGAAATGGATAGAGCTCCCGAGTTGGCCGCCTGCAACCGTTTCTTTACAGTTTTACCTGGGCTCCGGTGGGGTCTTGGCCCATTCCGCTTCTGCTGAAGAGGCGTCGTCGTCTTTTACCTTTGACCCCGAAGCCCCGACGCCAACTCTTGGAGGTCCCCTCATGAAGCGCGGTGGAACTGTCGATGATACATCCTTAGCAGCTAGAGATGACACAATTGTGTTCACCACAGATCCTCTAAAAGAGCAATTGGAGGTTTTCGGCGAGCCGATTCTCAAAATAGAGCATTCCACTGATCGGCCGTACGCTGACTTGTTTATCCGAATCAGTGAAGTAAGAGCAAACGGACGGAGCTACAACATCACTGAGGGGTTTCAAAGACTTTCTGAAACTAGGGACGGGACTTCTATCAGGCTCAAAATGCGGCCAACTGCATATGTGTTTGCGGCGGGCATGCGCATACAATTGCTCATTGCCGGTGGTTCACATCCCCAATTTGCGCGCAACTATGGGTCCGGAGAGCCCCTTGCCACGGGGACAACTTTGCGTCCGGTGAAGCACACCATTTTGCATGGTGATCAGGCAATTTCATCACTTACACTCCCCATCCGTTCGACATCTTCAGATCGACCATTGGAGTGAAGACCGAGATCGTTCGAGTTGTTGCCGGTTCAAGAGTCTGATCCGATCAATGGTTGGGAGCTGAGCCGCATATACAGTCTACGATAGGATACATTCGAAAATATGACCCTGATGTAATCAAGACACAAAAGAAGTGGTGTCGCGTGCGTCTATTCCCAGTGTGCTGGATTAATATAGGGCTGAAAGGGCTGAATCGGCAGCTTCAATCCTTGCTCCACCCTGTTTCAGGCTAATCGTCGAGTGTGGCTGGCTCTGATTCCGACAAAAGTGCCCCTTGCCCCAAAAGTAGATGCGTTACGCGACCAAGGAAAGTTTTGCTCGTTTGTGGAGCTGTGCAACGACACCATGGCTGTCGGCATAAAGACCAGCCGGCTTATGATTGTATCTAGCGTTGAGCAAACCACTGTTCATGCACTGTATAAAAGATCGCCGTTTGCCTGGATTAGCCGGCAGTGAGTAGAGTCATCTCGGAAGATTGAAAGGCCTCGATTGGGATGCAGCTTTAATTGAACCAATTGTTCAACCTTTTTCGCATGGGGATCCGTGTAGCCTGGAATTAGTGTGATGATGCCTTGCTTGCAGCCTGATGATGCTGCCAACACCCATCGCAAAGGCGTGAACGAATTATTCGAAAATTTCCCCTCACCTTGTCCTTTATGACCACGCAAGGCATTTTATTGAGCCTAAAGACTGGATTACAGGTCATTTCTTTACTCTTCGATAGCAATATTCTCACCATTATACCTCGTGGTCACAGAGCGGTGACTGTGGCCGGTGTAATAGTGGACCCGCTTTGTTGTTCAGCTGGCTCTTCACCAACCAGTTTTGGGCGTAGCGCCTCATCTGGAACAAATTAACCATGGCTAAAAGCAGCTCGACGAATGAGCCATGCCTTTGAATCCCATAAGCATAAATGAATTAGGCACTGGATTACCCACTTAGGCTTGTTCCATCATCAGCCACCCAACCAATTTGCGTGCATTTACGAGATGGGATCATTAGTCTTCAGCCCTGCAAGGCAGATTACCCCTGGGCTGGTGACATTCACATTCGAGCTTAGCTGGAGAAGCTTGGGGTTCCTGAAGCTATAAAGTGGGTGAGCCCATTCGGCAAGCTGGTCTTGGCACTCGTGTCGACGTTCGCCAGACGATTCCCAAGTACCGGTATCGAAAGCTATTATCTAAACAGCACTCAAAACCATCAAACCATTAGCCGGGAATCTCAGTTCATTCAGCCAAAATGACCCGCTTTACCATCGTTCTGGCTCTTATTGGAGTTAGCGCTGCTAACCTCACCGGCTTCTACGCCCACAAAGGACCAAACGAAAACGACTTCCCCGGCCTCGACAACCAAACTCTGAGCTTCAGTGCTACCTGCTCCTCCTTCCAAGAGACATGCGACGGTTACTGCATACCAAGCTCCGCGACATGCTGCTCTTCCGGCGATGGAGGCTACTGTGCTGCTGGGAAGTACTGCGTGAGTGGAGGATGCTGCCCAACCGGCAAAACTTGCTCGGGCTCAGCCGGCAGCTGTGAAACAGGCTATGAGTTTTGCGGCAGCTCTTGCATGCCTAAAGGCGCCGTCTGTTGTGGCGACAATTCGTACTGTGACGCGGGCGAGACCTGTACCAACAGCGGAACCTGTGCCACAGGAAGCAGCAGTGGTGGTAGCAGTAGCACTAGTGGCAGTAGTAGTAGTGGTAGCACTGGAAGTGGCAGCAGCAGCAGTAATGATGATGACAGCTTCTCATCATCTGCTAGCTCATCAACTACCATCTCATTACCGACCTACACCGACAGCTTGTCCAGCGCAGAGACCAGCTCATCTGGCCACACGCTATGCACTCGCAGAGGCCGTGGAGGATCCGACAGCAGCAGCAGTAGCAGTGACGACAGCAGCAGTGGAAGCAGCAGCAGCAGCACCAACACTAATGGTGGCGGCGGTAGCAGTGATGACGACGGATGTGGTTCAGGCAGCAGCGCCGCATCGCTTGTTGCTCCAAGCCTGTTGGGAGTTATTCTGCTCACTGCCTTTGCTATGTAAGAAATTTGTGTCATGACGTATATTGGATGTCGGGAAAGGGCGTTTTAATACCACTGGGAGTCTGTTGTTTTGGAATTTTAGAGGTCTTTCTAAGCCAAGCGTTACGCATCTGTCATATGGTTATATTTTGAACTCATCTTACTTGGAGGGACGTCAATTTGGATCCTGGATTAATGGTATTATTCAGGCGCATTTATCTCAAAATAGTCACTTTCTTGCTTTTTTGTTTCAATCGATACAATCCAAAGAAATATTTGTGGTGAATGATATGTTTCTAATAATACATAGAACGCATAGTTCAATTGTTTATGAGGCCTAAGAGAATGATACAGTGAATACCATAAATTTATAACGTCTTGCGATTTTCCACAGTCATTTTAGAAACTGCTTCCGAGTGTCATTGGCTTAATTTGTATCAGCTGGGGCGTACATGTTGGTCTCATCGAATGGAACAATAGTAGTATTGCTGCACTTTCCAGTTGTCTTGACACCATCGAAACGATCGTCGATCCACTGAAGGAAAGAAGGTGCCGAAGCTGGAATCACAGGCGTATGATCCAGGTCAGGGTAAAGCTGAAGGTGGACCTCGTTCCCCAGGTTGCAACTAGCATTGTACGACTCCTCAACCACTTGGGGAAGCACCGAAACATCTGCAAGGCCCTGTACGACCAGGATAGGTTGTTCACTCTTGCTATCGCCACGAGCGGTAAAGTTTTGCATTGTTTCGAGGGCAGACAGAAACCCCGAGTCTGTGTAGTTGAGCATATCATCAATAGTCAGATCAGCCACCAATGCCTCTGCTGACGAGTAACAAGCTTGGGCCAATTCCATAAGCTCAAGGCGCTTCTTGAAAGTGGGCAGAATCCAGTCTTGGGTAGCGTTTGGAAGAACGCTTCGTAGGCCGAAAACAACCCAGCCAATCTCGCCAAAAACGCCACGGGAAGTAGTTGCGTCAGATGCCTCTCCAGAGGAAGCTGACTCAATAGCAAGTAGACCCATCTCCTCAAGACGAACGCCAGGTGCTTGTGGGATAGTTCCAAGGTACCTGCCAAGGTTGAGAGGGTTCTTCTGGACCACGGAGCTCTCAGCAAGTGCCCAGACAGCGCCGCCGCCTTGAGAGTGGCCGACGCTCATCCACTCAGACGTGAGGGATCCACCAAAGATCTTATGGGCAGCAGCGACGGAATAGTAAAGATCGTGTGCCTGTGCTGGGGAAACTTGATACGGGTGGGTGGTGTAGTTATTCCCCAAGCCAGCATAGTCTGTGGCGATGACGGCATAGCCGCGATTAATCAGGTATGCCCAGCTGCCATATTCGTACAAGGTTGGCATTGACGAAGGGGCACATCCAGCAAATACACCAGATGTTCCGTGAGCATAAGCAATAGCAGGAAACTTGCGGCTATTTTGCCTGCTCGCGTAGGGAAAGGCGATAAATCCGGTGACTGGGACTTTGACGCCATAGAGAGTTTCGGAAACATACTGGAATCTATAGGCCGACGTTCCCTCGGGGATGCCGCTCAGTGTAGTGGAGTTGATTGGTTCGAACTTGAGGATGTCACCGGCGTTCGAGGTGGAGAAGTTAGAAGCCGTCTCGTAAAAGGCTGCGTCGTAGTTATCCCCAAAGAGAGTGTAATCGGCAGCCAGACCCTCTTGGAAGTTTTGGTAACAAGTCGAATTGCATCCGTACTCGGATGCAACGCTCTCGGAGATGTTCAAATTTGCAACATGTGCGGCTTGGGCGAAAGGGATTAAACCCAAGATCAAAGGGGCAAAGCTAGAGATCATGGCGGGAAAGAGTGATTAATTGCTTAAACGATTGGATGAATGTGTTGGAAGGCTGAAGATGTCAGGAGAAGTTGGTTTTGGTGCTAGTTCACCTTTATATATTGAAGATCTCGACAGTCGCAATGACGTGTCGTAAGCCAGTATTGTTTGACAAGGATGGGATGACTTCACATGTCTTCGCCCGAACATATGCAAGTCACTGTTTGATTAGACGCAGGAGTGAGCTCTTTTCGTATGGAGATCCGACTGTTTTAACAATGCGTAATTCATCACTAGTACCCAAAAAGGTAATTTTCGTACGGTATAGCCAATATGACACCTGGCCCCACTTGTAAGCAGGCATTCTTTATCACAAGAACCTGGGGTCAGATCCGCGGACACCGAGTTACCTGCACAGACCCTAGGAACGCGTCAGGCACAGCTGAGTGGAGTCCTCCGTTATCTTTTCAATATCGGTGCGTATTCTAGTTCTGCGGGGTGACTGAGGGTGAGCACCCGGATATTTTGCCATGCCTATCCTGCGACGCCTCGCGATGGTCCCGTCCACCTTATTGCAATCCTTGCATTTCAACGGGCACCAGGTCTACTAGCTGTATGGCACAAGTTCAATCCGAAACTGCTTGTTGTATTCTACGGCGCAAAAATAAAGGCTACACTACAACTGATAAAAAAAATAGATTACAAGGCGTACTAGTCCCAACGTATACTTTAACTAAGCTCCTGAAAACTGGATAATTCTACATTCAATTCCAATAGTAAAAGTTCCGCCTTCAACTGTGGAACTCCCAGTGGAAGACTATCGCATTCTATCAGGCCATTTTTCATTAATCTGATCTTGGTCTCACAGAGATTCGCTATTTCGGAGCTATCCCATACACCCTCTCTCCGATGCATGGATCGAAGTAATGACAAGCTCCTATTTTGAACATGGCAGTCTCCGCAAAAAGCAAGAACGATAGAAACTGATGATACCAGATCACCATCGAATAAAAAGACTGGTTGTTTTTCTTCGTTGGCTTCCATATCCAGGATTGCTTCAACCCTGTCGAGAATGATGTGACAATCGTATGGATGATATTTATCCGCCATGTCAGCCTTTTTAATAAAAGCCGACCAAGTTGATTGATGCAAAGATAATAATGCCAGATGTCGACTATGGTGTAATGAAAGCTGTGCATTCAATTGAGACTCTTTGAAAAGCTCAAACCGGGAATTCCAAGTTTCAATTGCCGTTTTTGCAACATCGACTGCGCTCACATGGCAATCTGCCAAACCAGACAGGAGTTCGTTACCCATATCCTCACTGAGCTGGTTCATAACCTTCTGGGAATTGAAGCAGGTGTCGTATATGTAGTCAACATAGGACAAGGCATCCTGAGCTTCTGTCAAGCTTGAAAACGGTTTCCGAGGATTCCCCACGCTGGAAGTGCGAAGGCGACGCCCAAGGTCATAGAATATGACGTCTCCCATGTAAAAAGAAACATTTTCTCCCAGCCACTGAAACATTTCCGCTACGATGTCGACGATGTCAATCTCAGACCCGCTTCTTTTATGAAGAGGCTCTGGTACGTCTTGGGGATGCTGAAATTCCTGACGATACGAATCAAGAATCTGGCAACCCGCACGTAAATGACGGATGGAATCAGTATAGCGGCCATGCAAGTTCTCAATGCATATGAATATTACACAGCAAATGAGAGTGGTCTGGATGTTTCCTTTAGAAGTAGCCCGCATCACTGGTTGCATATGTTTGATGGCTTGATTGTACTTTTTCGTTGCTCCCAAATCGACGTCGAAGTCAGAGGGGGCAAGTCTCAACGACCTTGCTGCATATGTGGACAAGAACTTGCGGTGAGCTCCGCCCAACGCACATAAGGCATATTTGATTGGCTTGATGGTGTGTGATAGCGGAAGAACTATATCAGCCCAGAAGCCATTCGAGCGAATCATCTCAAAGTCGTTCAAGATACAATTTCGAGCCTGGTGATAAAGCATCATATCTGCCAAGTCACTAAATTCATGGTCGCTCAAGGTTGGTTTTGGTCCTGATACCTGAGAGACCTCAATCGGCTTTCTCTTTACGTACGGAATTATGCGGAGATTCTTTTGCTTTTTCATGCGAGGTTTTTGGTAACCCTCGCATCGAAACCCATCTCCCAGACATCGTTGACAGAAGGGTTTGCTTTCATCACATTTCAAATGTCTGGCCCTAAAGTTGTCACAGTCTCAGCTCAGCGTTCCTACAGGACTAGAAAATCCACTCACTTGCTATGAGACATCATTAGCTAAACAAAAACGCCAGATAGAACTAGAGTACTTTTCGTGACTTAAACATACCAAGTAATGCATCCCGTCTTGACTTTTGGCGCCACGACAATTCTCCGCCGTTTGGGTCGTGCGATTTGGGGTTCCTCCGCTGTCATGTTGTTCTCGATGAGCAATGGCCGATGCAAGCAAAATCCTTTGGCCGAATTAGATCGACACAAATCCGGTATAAAATAGTAGTTAGGATCGATTCACTCCTTGGATACCCTGTCCACACCACAGAGTTGCAGCAGAACATAAATGGGCAGAAACCTGTCCCACTTTCAGCGTCGCAATCACCCTGGAGCTAGCGCAAAGTCATGTGATTGGTAGCACTTCATTGGTCTCTTCGTACGAAAATTGCCAGTTCTGGCCTAGTTGATGGCGCACCGCACGGGTCGCCAGATCCCAAACGGCGTCATTCGCTCCACTCATCAGCAGGGATATCGAACGAATTTGCGAGACCGAACAAGCTTGCCTCATATCTCAGCTGGAGGCCATTTTGGTGACATTTGCTAAAATTAGTGCTCAACACAAAGGCATGAGAGTCTGTGCGAAACGCGAATTTATGGAACTAGAAAATACGAAAAGTTTTCTCGATCAATGGGACAAAGCGTGGCGTCGTCTTTGAGCTTTGACAACCTGCCACATCTGTTGCGAAAGCCAGTCTACTGTGATTCTGCTTCAAGGGCTCACTTGGACTCCGTTTTGCCCGGTTAATAATTTCTCTTCATTACTTGTCTAAATGTAGTATGAAAAGGCGCAATTCTGATTAAAGACTGATGAGTATTCGATGTATCTTTTGAATCAAAGAGAACCTTCTTGTAAAAGAAGGACACAGTAGATTTTAGTACAAGCCAAAAAAAAACAGTGAAATGCGTAAAATGACTGATTAAGGATATATCCAGTAAATTACACTCACCACGCATGTCTAACTAAAGTCAAGTTTTAAGATATCACTGGCTATAGAGGCAATATTCCATTTAACAGAAGATTTGCCTAAGGCGCAGCCCGTCTTGGCTATGGCTGGAAAGAATACTTCGTCGGCTAGAAGAAAGCCCACTCCATCCCCAACAACATCCAAGGAAATTTCACAGCATGGGCTGGTTATAAGTCACTGTCACACAATAAGCAGTCCTGTTTGGCCACAGGCCGTCTCACACAAACATGCAGTAACATTGAGCAGTTGTACCACTAGTCACAGATGGAGTGAAGGAAATGATCCGTTAGTACGCGGTGCAAAAGTAGCAGCCTCTCTCGCCCGTGCTTTCAATCCCGAAGAAGCATTATTGAGCGCATTCCAGCGCCAAGGTTAGGCGATACATTCCGCGTAACCCAAGCACCTGGTATATGGAAGCCACAACATCCATTTGGCATCTGTTAACTTCTTCCAGAGTTGTGGTAAGACTCCGGCGCGTTATTGAGCTAACCTTTTCCATAAACTCACGTCGCAAATTCATCACGGGGTGCTAACCGTATCTGGAACCTACTACCTCCATCGTGCAGTAACTCAACATCGGGTCAAAAAGAAATTCATGCCTCAGGCTGTGAAATATTCATACCTTGAGCTGTGATGCCACTTGAGATGCATAGGTCACTAGCTTGAGCCGGTTCCGCAAGTACAGTTCTGGCGGAGAAAATCTACTCGGCCGAATGATCAAGCCACCATCTTCAGGGGCAGACATTTGCAGATCATAGTTGAAAGTAATTGTCCTCTAGATTAGAATTGAAGAAGTATTTTTTATATCTCGGAAACTGTTCCATATGTGTCACCTATACGAAGCAAAATACTCTAACCCATTTGTTAGATATGGCCTTTGCGGCCTCTGTTCGCCAGCCTGGTTCCTGTCAGTGCACCTTTGCGCCCCACCAAATCCTGAATCAAGTTCGCAAAGCTGAATTTAGCGTTCTACAGAGCTAAAACATGCCATTCTCTCTTCCTCGACAAGATCTGCCCTGCCACATTCCTGTGGCGCCGATCAATGAGCTGAGTGCCGAGTTCCGAAGACTGATCGCATCTCGGGCCGCGAACGGCCCGATGCTGGAGGGACCGCTACCTGAGCATCTAGAGTACGCCAATGCTAGTTGCGGGGCTGCGGATGAACACCTCCTGAAAGTGGTTGGTGTAGGGTAAAGACAACAACATGTAACTGGCCATTCACGTGTTGCGCTATATCTAAAGGATAAAGAGTTTTACTATTGTGATACATTGACGACACTTTGGGTTTAACTCTAAATTATTTTGGTAAATCTTAATTGCATTGAATTTTATGCTGACATAATGATTCGATTGTCTTCGGATGCTCGTGGATTCTGATTATGAGTGACAAATCATGTGAAATGCAACCACGCTTTAGGCATCAATGGTTTTTGTCAAATGTGTATCATGCAGGATCGATCCCAGTGAAATCGTAAACCATTAATCAAGCTTGATTAGTAGAGGTCCCAGGATCTTTTGTTTAAGGAGGCTGTCGATTTGAAGCGGTTAGTTGGCTTCAATGCTAGCAAAATGCAAATTAGGTGTCATACTTTGCCTCTCATTTATCAATCACAAGTGAAATTGTCTGGAATGATGCAATCCAAAAATGGTACGGGATGAAAACTGCTGCATGGCCGCCTTCGTAATTACTACGTTTGTGGATGCCAGCATTCCAACCACCCCAGAAACCAATCATCAATTAGGCGAATCTGAGAGCAGAAGCAACAGTAATTGCAACAAAAATGGATTTTTGGTTTGAGTGTTTTACTGTAAATCAAGCTTAGAAAGAGTCTTATGGAGTATAAGAAGATAGGATATGCCACCCACAAACACCATTAGAGCACCAACACTCACCTTTACTTCAAACTGAGTTCCCACAAAGAAATCCCCTCCTGCAATTGGATACAACAGTTCTAAATCTTTAACAACATCATGAAGTTTTCAACCTTTATTCACGGATCATCAATTTTCGCCATTGCCAGTGCAGCAGCAGCGGCGGCGGCAGCGGCAGCTGCTGGTGCTGGAGACTCTGTCTCCGAAGATTACCGTGCTGTGCTCTATGGACGCCAGGGAGATACCTCCTGCTGTGGGCCCTGCCAGCAGGTACTGCAATTATGTTTGACCCAGCATGGATCTCAGGCACAGCAACTTCAAGAATGTGCCAAGAACAAGGACGCGGTAGCAGCCAGCCAAAATGAGACTGCAAAGTGCAAGAGCGATCTTGAGGCCATGGGCCAACCCAAAGACTCAACCAGGGGTCCGTATATTCCAGCTTGCCCTACGATTCACAATCAGGTGGCGCAATACGGAAGCAAGAAGTTTGAAACGCGATGCAACACATTTCTTGACGGCCCAGATACTCATTACAACCAAACAAACGACAGCTTTGATGATTGCCTGGCATCCTGTGCTGCCGATAGTCGCTGCAAGGCTGTTACCTACAGACTCAACCAGCTCTACCCTTGCAAACTCCGAGACTTTGCCTCGAACTTTCAGGCATTCACTGACCAGTGGTTGGGAGTTGCTGCTATCCCACAGTAAACGAGATCCGCAATCTGTGTGGGTTGTTTTTTTCGGTCGATCATTAGATCCATTGTCACTTTAAATATTGTTGCTGTCTGACCGTCGGGCACGGCAGAATTTCGAGACGCAACTATATGGCAAAAGCATAAAGATATTAAAGATTAATTTTCTTTACCAAGATATGTCATACAGCAGATGTGAGGCATTGTCATACATACTTTCGTCTTCAGAGTTGATCTCTTACTCTATTGGCTACTAAGCCACGGATTATGCGTCATACAGATTTTTACCTCTCGTTAGTAATAGTTAGTTATTCCTCTAATTGATTTGGAGAGATAGAACGGTCGTTATTAAAATAAAAATGAATTGACCGAAATCTGCTACTGATAGTGATTTGTTCATGCTATGTTCGCAGCAGGGCATCATACCTCAAAAGCAGGTATGCAAGGAAGTGTGTGGCCGGTTCAGGTATTTTCACAGACAGCAGTTTTCCCAGAATGCGAAATGATCATTAAAGAATACTCGCCTTGTAAATATCTATCTCTTCCTTTCTCCACTGTGAAGCCGTCTGCGCAGTGTTTATAAAAGGTTTTATGAGTAATGGTTCACAAATTTTGCAACTCAGTCAACATTTTAAATTCTAGTGCTATAATGTGATAAAATAAGCCCATCTTGAGAACGAGTGTACTAGCACCACACGATGGGGCCGATTTAATGGTACGTTACTGTAGTGAAGTACATGTTAATAGCTTCTCAAAAAGAAAACGAAGACGAACCTTGAAAGCACTCACCTTTTGCAGCTTGAGCAAAAATATCTCTCTACTGGTGTATCACTTCCCGTATCCCTGTCAAGCTTCTTGGATAGGGTAGCTTAGTGATCAACTATTGTAACTTTGGCCGCTTCGGGTATCAAGTTGCTTGTTGCGCAGCTCCTCGAGATTTCGCGACTATTCGAGCAATGACAACTATGGCCGCGCCGTCTGGCAAGCAGTTTATCGTCTGTAACGGTGACTGTGATTGACCCACAAACGCATGCCCCGGTGAACCTTTCTGGTTGCAGAACGGGGTCATAAATGGTTGAATCGCCGGCAAGAGGAGGCATTTTTATTTATGGTTCCGAAGCTTTTGGGGTTTTATTGTGATTCAGTAGCGAGGCTCAATTATTCTTTTCAAATCTGAAGGATGATTTGTTTGTTAGCTATGAGTCGCACAAATGTGTTCTTTATACTATCACCTTGCTTTCTGCCCCGTATTCTCGGCCCAGCCGCTGTCAGTGCGGCGAAGAGCGATCTCGGGACTTTTAGCATGGACTAAGATGACACAAAATAGTTGACTAAGGATCATGGGTGCTGGCCTGAGCGTGGTTCGCTAACTGCAAAAAAAGGTTAACAAGAACAAAATGGCCAGCACATCAATAAAAAAAATAAAGGCATTCATGTTACCTAACAATACTGATTACAAATTGCTTTTGAAAGTTGACATTAAGTGGTTTAAATGATACAGGTCTCTGCATATGAACATAATAATTAAAGAATTGGTCGGTTATTATTTGCTAGTTTCTGTGATGTTGAAGGATAATGTGTCGGCATGAAACAAGGCTAAATTCTGCAATATATTAATCTACACGAGATTTCCTAGGGTCTAAAAATGAGACAAACATAGCGAGCAAGGCCCATGCTGGATCGGCCCATTTCTCGTAAATATCTCCGATTTGTTCATACGACTTCCTCTCAACGTCATCGCTCATTCTTGTGGATACCGCAGTCTCACCCCACTTTAGTCCAAGAGAAACAAACTTCATGTATTCCTCCGCAAGGAATTGCATGTCCAGTTTTGTTTTTCTTCCCCTTTGCGTCTCGAATATCCCGGTCAAGATCGGTGGCAAACGATGGAGGCGCGATTTCAATGACTCGGATCTTGTCGTAGCCCTCTCGGAGCTATTGAGAGCGGAGGTTTAGGGACCAAAGGTGTAACCATGCTTTCGTGGTATTGTATACCGGGCTGAAAATCGACGCTGGAACGAACGCAAGGATTGATGAGACATTGATAATCGTGGCCCCTCGCGGCGATTTCTTGAAGTGGTCCAACAACGACAAAGTCAAATGCAATGAACCGCGAATGCTGATGTCAAGATAGTGGCCTGCTTCTCGTAGAAGATCCAAAGGCTGGTCGTTTAGAACGTCTAGTTGCTGCTGAATGCCTGAGTTGTGTATGAGGCAATCCAACTCGGGGTATTTCCTCGTGATGGTCTCAACAAAGATTGGGATTTGGTCAAGCCTCTCAGTATCCAACATGATGTAATCCGTAGCGCTGATTTCTTTCACCGTTTCTCGGAGGGTAGAATGGGTTCGCCCGACGAGGATTACTTTCTTTCCACAGGCAAGAAGGCGAATTGCCATGGCTTTGCCAAGGCTACCCCCACCATCGGTAATGAGAGCGCAGGAAAAGCTGAAACCAAACATAATGACGATAGATACCGACTACACAGAGTAAACATGAGAACACAGATAAACCAATTACCTCAAGGCAGTTGTCATTCACGCAGTGCACAGCTACCTTATAGCATCTTGAAACTTCATCTATATCGGGGCTCTAGGTACAATAGCATCATGAGCACGGGGATCATTTTATCGCCAACTCCGGGCCCGGAAATCGGCACCAGAGGTTGCATGTTATTAGGTAAAATTCATTGACTAGTTGTGGTTTTGCATAAAGAAAATATTTTTTGTCACTGGCCCAAGCTCGTGCTAAGATCAGTTAAGCACGGGCTTGAATACCCACAAATTCATCAACTCAGCGTCTAGAAATAAATACGTGGTCATGGTCGTGCTGATTTTAGTGGTAGATAGCTGGTAATTATTGAGGAGCCTCAACATAATGATCAAGGCTGTGCTTTAACACACTATCTCTTTGGTAACGTTGTCCTGCTATTCTGTACACCTAAGATTTAAGATGTCATCCGCCTCTAGAATTTAGTGCTTTGCTGGAGCTTGGCCATTCAAAGCCATTTGTCCCGCCCTCACAGCTGCCTTTGCAATAACTTCAGGTTCTTAGCCGAGGCGACCCTGTAACCCTAAATGCACTTTGCCGAGTCCTTTTATCACTGCTTGGGCAAACCCTTCTCCAGCCCGATGCTGCTCTCTGTCTCCAAGCAAGATGTCAGGTCTCAAAATGATTCCGTGTTAAACCCAAGGCCCTCTATAGCTTCTTCGACTCCTTTTTTCATCTGGAACAATGGCACGTAGTGTGAGAGCAAGCGTGAGATCTGGAACTGGAATTGAAAATGAAAATCTGGGCACTAGATTGTTTGGCTGCCTTGGCTAACTCGATGTTGAGGTCGTGGTCAATTTCCCACTGGTTTTCAATGCTCCCAGCCGCAGCTTTCGTGGTTCCAAGTGCGGAATAAACCGTTCCTGGTGGAGGATTGAGCGATTAAAGTTCGCGAGTCCATCTCTACGTATCACTATCTATGATAGAATGAAGGTTTGGGGAGTTAATTTGAGGAGGGTGACGACTAAGAGTGCAAATGTTGCTGTGTGTACTAGTAGCTAAGATGGTGGAGAGAATCTGAGAGCCGACAAGGTCCGTTGAGCCGATGAGGACTGCGGAATAGGTCGATGCAGCCATTGTGTATATTTCTCACAATCAATCCGAAGCTCCTGCTTTAAACATAACAGGAATCGGTGTCCTGTTCTACCTTGCTCTTTATATAGTGGTATCACAATTGCGGCAAGCTTCTGCGCTAATGCATAAGACCCTGCTTTATCGCAAATAAGAGTCCCTTAGACCTGTGACTCTGTTCGTCGGCTGAAATAGACCCAGAAGGTGGGACCATATTACGGAAATGAAATATTGCCTTCGCCTTTATGGACCCAAGGGGGCTTGGCATGCGCAATTACAACAGACTTGGGTTCATTCAGATGCTCGAGTGAAGGGATGGCTATGGGGCAAATTGTAAGGTTTACCATATTGTATTGGTCTCATTATCTTTAAGTTCTTATGAAGACTGGCCCTTTCTATCACACTGAAGGGTTGATGATTTTACCATCCAAAGATGAATTGTATATTAATCAACACTTCACTCCTCTATATCAAAGCATGTTACCTCTAGCTTATGAGGGAGTCGTTAACTCTTATCGCTCCCCCACCCCCTCAAAACACGTGTTAATCTACTCACACTGCGCTTGTGCACCTTGACCTCTGTCTTAACGACGGGTATAGGCTCCTCTGCCTCTGCAAGTATCTCTTCGACAATCACCCATTCGTTTCGGAAACGTGTTTCCGCAACCGCAAGCCGGCCAAAGATCTGCTTCCTGGCGGCAGTCTCTTCTGGGGCCTGACTTTGTATCCACACCCACCAAAAGGCATCATCTAGCTCAATGGTTCTCATTGTTGCAGCTTTGATAGGTTCTAGGGCTTCACTACCAATATCTGCGTCATCCCCCCCCTCGTCCTCATCAGAATAGGTCGGTGTAAATCCAGTCACCTGAAATTGGTGCCAGGAACCACTGGGTTCAATTTTTGGTTTCTGAGTCCTAGAAATCGCTCTCAGGAACCGGCGACATTCTTCATACAATCCATCAGTTGGGTCGCTGTGCTTGGAAAGCCAACGAACAGCTGCATGCTGGGGGCCGTCAAGACCGTCAAAAATATGCGGCATTGAAACCACCCGCCGTAGAATAGCAATCGGTGTTGGTGCAAACTTATCTACCTCGACCTGGAGTTTTGAGACGCTGTGCTGAACTCGCGATTCCTCGCCAGGAGGATAATTAGATGTTTCTAGAAGACGTCTCAACTGAACAGGGATTCTTAAAATTTGGCTTTCTGAGTCGGAAGGGTTCTGAGCTCGCAGATATGCATAGAATAAATGAGTTGTTGCATTTGCAGCTCTGTGTCCGTTAGCAAGAATTCAATGACTATTGCAATAAAGGATTCCGAACACTCACACAAACCAAGACTCGTAGCCCTTATCAAAGCTTTTGCTCTTTAAGTCCTGTTCGAAGGCCCACCAGCCAGCCATTCGAGATAGTTTCCGTCCTCCGATGCCATTAGTCCTAAAATGGTTTGCAATTGCAGAAAGAAGATCAAAGAAGTGGAAGATGATAATTTGTCTGGCAAAGCTTTTGACAGCCTGTGCCATGTAAGTCAGAAATGAGAATGTTGGTGGATGTGGTTCTTATGAATGTTAGTCCTGATCTTCCTACATGTAATGTTTGAATATAAGTGCTTGCCATCTTCCTTAGTTTTAAAGTGATTGTAGATTTCCCACCCGACCACACCGCCTGGAATGCGAGCCCAGCACCATTTGAGAACTGCGGCAACGACCTGGCAGAGAGTGTCAATTCTGAGCAAATGAAATCTTGTTCTCGACCTTTGAAGGAGGCTTACTGAGGGATCTAGCATTTGCAATTCCTGTTGTAGCTGGTCACCACGTGGGGCTGACTCAGAAAAGTAGAGGCGGATAAATTTGCGAACAGTTGCTGATGTATTGATGACCGGCCGATACGGCAAGATCATGAATGGTTGGTCGAGAGCTTGGGAAATTGAGGAGTTAGCTCGATATGTCTCTAGTCAATTCGCTGCGAATTTAATGCGTTACCTTGTTCCTTCAACTGGACAGTGCATTTTGCTATCAGCTCCATCAACTCCTTGAGGTCCACTTCATGTAAGTCTTCTGTGTTCAATCGCACTATCTTAGGGGCATGAAGATATGTTTCGGGCCTTGAGGCACTGCTGCGTAAATAATCGAGTACTTTGGTTGAAGCTTCACGCCCGATTGCCGGCAGGGAAGGGGTTCTAGTATGAACAGCAGTCTTAAGCTCGACTTGAGTATCTGGCTGAGCCTGGCCTCGGTGTTGAGTTCGACAATCAGGGAATTCATCTGATTGGCTGGTGTCGAAATCTTCTATTTTTTTATTCTTATTCACCGTGCTTGGGAATCCTGCATCAGTGTTTGAAACAGAGACTTTGGTCGTTGTGGTCATCTTTGTATGTTTATCGCGATGGTGAGAATTGGCCGCATCACGAAATTCTTTAGGGCTCATGGTAGAGAATTGCTTAGCCAGCTTTAATATATCAACTTTCTGAGCCTCCCTGGAGGCTAACATGGTCGGGTTAAATCGACCAATTTCATGGTTGGCCTTCTGGTCCATGTCCTGAAGGCGAGCTGTCACATTGCGTTGGGCAGTGGCCAAGAGATTATCGCGGTCCTTTTGGCGCTTCCTTTCGTCGATTTCGGATAGTTTGCTTTGAAATATCGACATCTGTGGTTTTATATCGAGATCACCGTTACTCGAAGATTTTGGTCTTTGCCCAACGGTCAGAGAGGAACGATTCTGTGAATAGGATGAATCGTTGTAATCCTGGTTGGACCCCGTGCGTTTTTGGTCCAGGCTTTCAAACTCTTCTTTAGCTAGTTTGGATGCAGTGTCTTGGAGGTCATTGTGAGGCTCAGACTTCTGGACGGCTGTGACCGCATAGCTATATCTCCCCTCAGTTTGATCCACCCTTTCCTGCTGTTGGCTGTGCATCGTCCGTGCTGTCTCAACAGGATATCCGTGTAGAGCTTCTTTATTTGGACGCTCCTCGACCTCCAGCTTGGCAGTGAAAGTGGCAGGTTCTGGCTGCAAAACAACTTCATCGATCGGAACAACATCCGTTTGGGTCGTTTCTGAAGATGGCGGTGCCTCACTCTTTGTAGAGGCTTCTGTAGAGGCAAATGATGGCTCCGAAATATGTGGCTTGGGTAGTGCTCCTAAATCATCTAATGTTGACCACTGTGCTGATGCGAACGTCTCGATGGCGTGAGTTTGCACATCGCTGGTGATGGCAGGTGCGTTTGGGATAGATGAAGCATCTACAAACCTGAAATTTGTAGTTAGTTGAATTCAAAATAGATGTATTCTCAGTAGAACTTACATATGGCTTTGGTGAGAGCTGGCACGGGATGAGGGCCGCGATGCCTCTAGCCAAGGGTGAGAAAGCAGTTCTCTTGCATTTAGCCGCTTTGATGGCGATGCAGCCATGGTGTTCTCAATGAAATCATAACATTCCTTTTGGATATTTAAACCATCAAGGATCTCCAGGGGGAACGGGGTTTCGTGCACAACATAGTTAAACAGGTCTCGTGGGTCCGGAAACGTCGAGCGCTGTGCCAGCATCCGGACTGTCATCTCGCCGAGGGCCCAGATATCAACACTGGCGGTGTATGAATTCTTTTCACGCTCAGTGAGGCTATGTTGCGATTCCGAGATTGGAAATATGCCGATTAGTTCAGGAGCGAGATAGCCCTGGGTGCCGACCAAAGTTCGCAAAGCTGATCCCGCCTCGGCCCGTTTGCTAATGCCAAAGTCGCCAATCTTGACCCACCAATCCGGCTGTTTACGTACAACCAGAACATTCTGGTATCCTTAAATTAGGTTACCTGGTGTAAAGGGAAGGAAGCGGCACGTACAGCGGGTTTCAAGTCGCGGTGGGCAAACTCGTTGTCGTGCATAAAGAGGAGACCCTCTGCAATCTGCGCAGTGATTTCTTTTGTGGTAGATTCAGAAAAGGGTGCAACGAGGTGCTTTTGAAGGTCACCGTGCTCGAGATACTCCATGGCGATGAAGACGGCCTGACGGCTCTCGTACCAGCCAAACGAGCGAACGAAGCAGTGAACATACTTTCCAGTGACATGATTAGACGACAGGTGGTTAATGAGGGGCTATATGAAGTCACCTTTTCATGTGAAAACTTGGCCATTGCCTCCAATTCGCGCCCATAATCGATGGATGAAGACTGCGTCCGGTCTTTTGGAATCTCCTTGACGGCACGCAACTGGCCGTTCTTGGGGCCAGCTTCACATGTCTCGAGCCAGACACGGCCGAAGGTGCCGTTGCCCAGCTCGCGCCCTCTACGCCATCTCTCCTCAGTGCGTGTCCGGCCACGCCTGGACTGGGGGTTTGAGACGTAGTAGCTGTGGTGGATGAGGCCGGCTGAGATGGTGGTGCGGAGCTGCGAGTCGCGGACCAGATCCGAGGTGCGGGCCAGTGGGGCCGACATTTCGCTTGAGCTTCAGCGCTCGCCGAGATGACAGAGGGAACGACAAGACGTCGCACCCTTCCCGCGAGAGCTTGAGTCTCAAAAGAGAAAGATACAAAGTTCTCAAGAACCAAGTGCGCCTTTGCCGTCTCAATCTGGGCCAGCGGCGGCTGCGCAGCTGCGGCTGAGGTTGGCCTCTAACCAATTTAGGCAATGGGCGTTTCAGTGCCCAGATTTACAGACGGGTTATCCCAGTCTTTTAAAGAGAGTTACAGAGCGCTCTAAAGCCTGATGGACTTCTTCCGTATAGCTAATACAGGCGTGCGTGTTCAATACATCTATTTCTCCATTCTATCTTACCCAAAATTGATGAGCAGCACAAGCTGGAGTATCATTATGGGCGCCCCACAATTGTAAGGTGGCGCAGTCATGTCACGAGACTTAGACAAGTCGGTTCTCCGATGAAATTCAACAGGATGCAATCTTTGGAACAAGGAATAGTGGTAATAACACATATAAGGCTTATGCATCGTGCAGGCCCCCACCTGGAGCAGAAATTTATAAGTTTTCACGTTTCGTGCTCGGGCTACCTTGTATCTAGTTGGTTGGCTGACAAAGCCCAGTGTTTGGTCACGAAGCACCCGGTCATTTCCGTGGCTAAAGGCCCAGAAGTCTAGTAAAAATGACAAAATCTTCCAGCTATAGTGATTTGGAATGATCTTTGCGACTATGGATGCAGTGTAAATTACTGTGGCTTGTACGAGAGTACCACCCGTGTGTCATTTGGCCATTGAGACCACAATGTGTATCGCAAATTCAGGGCTTTTTTTGTGGCTTTGCCAACCCCCTTACTGACCTCACGAATAAATACTGGAATCCAACCGGCAATGACTGAAAAATAAAATTCTTCAATTGGCATGTAGACAAAATGAAAGTTTCGCTTGCAGGCTCTTTATTAATTGCCAAGGTTTGCCTTGCATACACCACGTACCCTTCAGGTCCATCTCCATCACAAACACAAACAGGCATTTCATTAGTAAATTCTACATGTGAATATTTGGAACGCAAATATCCCAACGTCACATTTTTTTCCAGCCGATGCAGAGTACAAGGTGCTGAACGAAGGTTGGTTTTCACATGAGATGGACAGCTCGTGAACTGATTCATATCGCCAAAGACTACTGTTCTGCTGCCGCATGGTTAGGTCCCGCATGCATCTTCGCCCCTAGAAATGCAGAGGTCTTGGGATTCGCCGTCAAGACGCTGAAAAAGACCGGCGTGCCATTTGCCACACGTGGGGGCGGGCACATGCCAATCGTAGGATATGCAAACATCGACAAGCGCGGCATCCTGCTGTCAAGTTCCGGGTTTATGCAACTTCGACTTGGAAAGAGCAATAAAATACTGACCACAGGTTCCGGAAACAGATGGGGTGCTGTGTACCAATTCTTGGAGCCCTATGGACTCAATGTAGTTGGTGGCCGCCTGGGGGTCGTCGGCATTCCTGGATTTATCACAGGCGGCGGTATTTCGTTCTTCGGAAACGAGTACGGCTGGGCTTCTTCCAAGGTTCAAAGTTTTGAGATAAGCGAAACTGCGCAAGTAAATGAAATCCAGCTGACTGAGTTGAAGTGTGTGCTCGCTAGTGGAGATGTAGTCAAGGCTACTGCTACAAACAAGTATGCAGATCTCTTTTGGGCGCTCCGGGGCGGTGGAAATAGTTTCGCCATTGTGACCAATATCGAACTCAAGACCATTTACGCACCCAAGTTGATGATTGGCCAGCAATTCTATGGATTCGGCCGTCAAGTGCGCGATGTGTTTTTGGAAAGCGTGTATTCATTTGCTTACAATGGAACGCTGGATAAGAAGGCTGCTATAACGCCCCAAGCCACCTGGTCCCCGTTAACTGGAAACGAAACCATTTACACTAATTTCGCTTTTTATAGTGGCAACAGCCCTGCTCCGGCTGCGCTGGCTAACTTTACGAGGAAAAGCTCACCACTGTCACCGCTGTCAAGCGATTTTGCTCGTCGCATGTTTGCAAACTGGTCCAGCGAAGTAGATGCTGCTTTACAAGGGACGCGTGGCCTACGTGTAATATTCCACACTCCTTCTATCAGAGCCGATAGAAAGGCTATTGGTATTATCCATGACATTTTCTTCGATGCAGCTAAGAAGCGCCTTGTCAATGTTGATGGCTTCACGACCACTTTGGCATTCATGCCAATCTCAAAATCATTCATCACAACCAAACAGAGATGGCCAACGCGGTGATCCCATGGGCATCGATGCCAGCAAGGCCTCGTATATCTGGGTGGAAGAGTCTTACATGTACAAGAATGCGGCTGATCAAAACGTGGTTGAACGGTTTGTCGAGGATGTCAATGCTGAAATTCATCAAAAGCTGGCTTCCCTCAATGTTGAGAGTCCATACATATATTTGGATGACGCAAATTCCGACCAGCCTGTGTTTGAAGGCTACCTACCTCAAAACCTGGAGCGCCTCAAGAAGATCCGGGCCAAGTACGATCCCTCTGGTTTATATACGCATCAAATGCCAGGCGGATTTAAGGTTGCCAAAACCTAGCATAGTCTATCAACATTCGGTCGGGACGAACCTATTGTCTATTTTATGCAAGCTTTTGACCACAACACCCAGTTTGCTTATGTGTGCACCCCACATATCGATGAGCATGACGCACCAAGCAAGGGTTGCATGCACAGTGAAGGTTCGTAAAGTGAATGGGGTGTCAAACATGGATGAACAAAACCTTGTGTTGAAGTCGCAACGAACAATTCCAAATTAGTAGAAATAGAATAAAACAAGCTCATTTCTACGACTAAAAGCAATCAATGATCTATGCTACAGTAACTTGCTCCCGGCTGGGTGTTACATGGGTGTTTTGCACTGAATATTGAGCAAAGAACAACGACAATCGGCTCGTAAAATCCGAGATCTCTTCGATGATGACCAAATGTTTGTACGTTATTAAAGAACAATGCTGGAAGGATCGACTGGCTTATTACATGCACGTCATTGTGGGGTGTTTAATTCTGCCTATCTCTGGCTGGATATTCCCGGAGGTTTGCCTATCGCTGATACCGATAATCAATGGCAGGGGGACAACTGTGGCTATTCGGACTTGGCCTGGTCTAACATGCCCCGCAGATACCAGAGAAGTGGTAAGTTCTGGCCCACATTATAAAACATGCCCACCGCTCCGCTCGATCGGCGAACGCATTAGCATTTATTCTAACTAAATAGCGCAGTCAGTTCATGCCTAGCCAAGGCCTTTAGTGTACTTTATCCGTGGACAGCCTTCAAAAAGAAGCGCTTATCGGGCTATTTAATGGTGTTCGGTGAGCACCTTAGCCGGCAAATGGCTTATCGCTGCCTATCGCTCGCGGTATTGGCCGGTCTTATCAAAGTTGCCGGAAGGGACAGGCTTCTCTATATTTTGGCTTACATGGGAAATTAAATTAGGACATAAATAAATTGTATAATTCTCTTCCAATTGAAATGTATCTGTGGCTTTTTACACTGCAAAAATGCGCCAGTCTTCGATTCACATTGCGGTCGCTGCAGTCTTGCATACGCTTGGTGTCGGCGCCCACAGCACAGACCCATTTCCTTGTAAGTAGAGATGAAGTTCTTCGTACAAGGCGCCGTTCTAATTTGACAGTATCTCTTTGCAATGGCATCGACATTGAGGATGCCACCATTGAGGCATTACAGCGCTTGATGTTGGTTGGTGATTTGACGAGCCGGGATCTGGTGGAATGCTATACTGCCCGAATTGAGCAAACCAACGACGTCCTTCGCTCAGTTAGCGAGGTGAACCCCGATGCTATTGCTATTGCCGAATCACTCGACAAAGAGCGGTCCGAAACGGGTATTCGCGGACCCATGCACGGCATTCCCTTTCTGGTCAAAGACAACACTTACACCGACGACAAGCACAACACCAGTGAGGGCGGCTTGGTGCTCCTGGGAGGCCGTTACTCAGCTGAGGCTACCTTTGTCGCGAAGATCCGCGTGGCCGGAGGTGTTTTATTGGGACACGCTGCGCTTTCCGAAGCTGCCGACCATCGTGCATTGGTCAATTTCTCGGATGGCTACTCGACACGGGTCGGTCAGACAAGAAACCCATTCAATTTGACACAGGCAACCTCAGGTAGCAGCGGAGGCTCTGCTGTTGCCGTTCGCAGCAATCAAGCCGCTATTGCCTTTGGCACCGAGACCCATGGGTAAGTGGAATCAATTGCCTGCAGAAACATCTATTTGCTGTGGGGATCGGCATTAATGGAACATCTAGATCTCTGGTGCATCCGTCGGCAAATCTCGGTCTTTACACAATCAAGACCACCCCTGGACTGATTTCTCGCCATGGCATCGTTCCTGGAAGCTTCTACCACGACACACCAGGCCCCATCGGTAGATCTATGAAAGATGTGGCCCATTTGCTTGACATCATTATCGGGCCTGATCGTTTCGACAACCTGACCTACCAAGCGTTGGACCGGTATCCTGAAAACGGATATGCTGCTGAGCTCGTGGGCAAGGAAGCACTGAAGGGCATGAAGTTGGGCCTGCCATGGAATCCATACTGGTCAACAAATGGAGCCATCAACTCCCCTGGGCAACGCGAGCCATACGAAAAGCGGATATCCCAACTCAAGGCAGCTGGTGCAGAAATTTACAATCTCACAGTATGTCCTCTTCCTAACTACTCGGCTTAATTATCGAGACCTTACTTATGACACGATCTAGGATATCCCAAACATTCACACAATTGCCAGTAGCTACGGTTTTGGCCAGCCTTCAGACACGTCTGCAGAGCATGATCAGCTGATTGCATACAATACTCTCTTGGCTGTCGCATATGGCGAGTGGTTGCAAAACTGGACTTTCCCCAAGGAGGATGAGCGACATGGCATGTCTTCACTTACTGAGATGGCTACTTGGAACGTCGCGCATAACGAGTCTACTGGTGCCCTCGGAGGCACCACTTGGTGGTACAACACTGAATCAGGTCAAGACTTTTACGACAATGCTATTGCGACCAACGGAACTTTGGGTGCAGACTTTTGGAACGCCTTTGGTTGGGGCCGACGTATTGCTGGTTCCGTTATCGACAGCGGCCACGTTTACGTGACGGAAAATGGTACCATCATCAAGCTCGATGGAATGCTTGTGCCCAACAGTGCAGCTGGTGGCCACGATAATGCTTGTGCATCCATCCCCTCATATGCCGGATATCCGGTCGCCTCAGTGCCCATCGGCCAGAGTGGATACGGTGTGCCCACTGGCATCTGCATTTACGGGCAACAGTATTCAGAGGCCAAGCTCGTGCGAGTAGCATCCGCTATGGAAGATTTGTTCCAGTGGAATGCTAAACCTCAGTTTCACAATTGGAAGACCGCCAAAGGTCGATGGGAAGTCCCTTGGCCGGGTTATACATGCTCAACAGAGTCGCTTGATAAGTATGCTTGCGACGCCTAATCACCTGTGTGAACACAGCGTCGAATGATGTATAGATGACTGTGCTCTAGACTGAATGTAGATATGATATGATGCATGAAAAGAATAGAATGAATGAATGAAAAAGAAACCTAGACATTCCTAACTCAAATGTTGTGGATCGCCTCCGAAATCGTCCACAATACTTTTGTTCTCCGGCATGGTGAGTTGATTTTGGTTCAAATCTCTCATGCTTTCCAGATATTTCACAACGTGAATATGTCCGCTTGCAAATTTGATCGCACGGCCATATGGATCCTTGATCACGTCCTTCTCTGCTCCGGCATTGATCAGTAGTTTGACAATGTCAAACCTTCCTGCGCTGGCAGCTAGCTCCACAGGAGTGGTTCCAGGCCGTGATTCATTTTGATCCCAGCTGCAGGCATTGACATCAGCACCCGATTCAATAAGCAGAAGAGCAGCATAGAACCAGCCGGCTTCACATGCGATGTGAAGAGCAGTGCCCTCTTCAGACCCTTCATTTATGTTTGCCCCGTGACTAATCAAAAACCTTACAACATCCATTTGGTTCTGGAATATTGTGTAGTTCTGGAAGGCTATTTGTAAAGGTGTATAGCCATCACAGTCTTTTTTGTCGATTTCTGCGCCATGGTCCACTAGGAAATGGACTATTTCGACGTTTTCACACCGGCATGCTTCGCCAAGTGGTGAGGAGTACTCCGCAGTCAACTGAAAGCATAGTCAGTTCAATATACCATAGATAATCAAACCGCAAGATTTGAATATCCAAATACCTCTGGGCTGCGACATAGATTGACATCTGCTGCCTTCTCAACAGGATACTGAACGAGATCAAGCTGGCCCCACTCGGCCGCGAGTTGAAATGGTGTAGGTTGGTTAGACAATGGAGAATTCACGTCCGCGCCATTTGAGACCAGCAAATCCACAACATCCAATCTCAGCTGCCAATTATCGTCTACATTTCCGGTGAGGACCGATTGAAGTGGCATGTTTATGTTGCTATTTATCCCATTTATGTCACAAGGGATATTCAGCTCAGCCCCTTTATCGATAAGAAAATCTAGCCTCTCATATATGTCAATCCACGGTCTCCTATTATGGAATTTGCATACTATTCCGATCTCGTACGCTCCGGGCTGATAGTGCTCCTCAACGAACCTGCACCCCCGCGTCCAAAGTAAGTTCACTGTCTGCATGCCGCACAATAGTAGAGCGTAGACAAGGGGTGTAGTGTACTCGTTATTCATAAAGCATAAGATTGGACGGTTCAGATTCTCTGTTGAGCTCAGGGCTGTGTTTAGGAGGCTGGGATCTTCGCTTAGTATTGCAAAACCTAGTCGATAGTAATGTGTATAGTATTTCCAATATTCTGGTCTCAGAATTATCGGAAGTGCGAATCCAATAAATTCACTATAATGTCCAACATGCTGGCTAAGTTTGACGTCTTCCTCGGAGTAAAAGTGCATTCGAAAAAAGTCGTCTATAGCCTCCAAGGAAAGCTGGGCATTTGAGTCCAATAATAGCTTCAAGGCTTGATAGTCGCCGTGGTAAAACGCCCAATTTATTGGCAATTTCCATTTTTGTAGTGGAAATCGCATCTCCAATGGGTAGATCGTGGAGAACTTCTGAGAACTGTTCATCCACCGGTTGCCGATGTGAGTAAGAAGAGACTCACCAGGATCATTGTTCAATCTTAAACAATTAGGATTGACTCCTATTTTCAAAAGTCTATTGATAGAGTTCTTGTCGTTCAATCTTGAGGCTATAAGAAGTTGAAGCTCTTGGAAGGTTGATGAGATGCCCCCATACCCTTCACCCATTGCAATTAAGCTGTTGCAAATTTCAAGACTCACTGGATCCATGATCCACGGCAAAATGACTTGAGCGAGTTCTGGGGACTGCATTGACAATGACTCCGCGCAAGTGAAAGGCATTGTAAAGGGTCTTATGCTATCAAAAGCACCTCGGTCATGTTCCCGGACCAGTAATCGAGGCAAAAATATCTCTAGGTTCTGTATGATTCGCCTTGTAGACAATAACCGATTCTCACTGAGTCTCAAATCGTGTAGAGTAAAAGACCGTTATTAAGAAGAGTGATCATCATTTGCCAATTCTCGAAAACAAAAGCATAATTCAGCGCGGTAGCATCTGGGGTACCAGTGTGCATCAGCAGCTTAGCAGTGATGTTTGGGAGATCAAATGAAGCAATTGAATTTAGCAAACAATCTGTGCCAAATCTTCCAAACTTTCCATCACTCGAATCTTGTAAGGCTTGAAATGCGATTTTTATAGCATGCGTCAATCTGAGTGACATCGAGTCATTCCGATGCTCCTCAATAACAGTGGAGGTCCCTATTGTCGTGATGAGTTTGAATGCAAATGGCAGGACCCGTTCGCTTTTTGTTTTGAATCACGATTGGAACAATTTGGCCTGACTGTCATCAGCAAACCAAAGCAGCAAATCGCAATTATAATCCCTATCGATCCCATCCATGTCGTGATAGTTAGTATTGGTGATTATACTCATGGCTGTATTGAGCAAATCTGTTCTTGACCAAGAATTGGCAGGAGCACCGTTAGTGGAGAATCCAGGAACTCGTCGTAGTACTTGAGCGAGCCTTTGAGATGTCAGAATTGAGATCAATGCCTCCCAAGACCAAGAGTGATATAGATTCCTTGGTAGACCATCTTGAAAAGTCCGAAGTTCTATTTGCATGTTGGAAATATAGTTGGGCTCTTTTGTGCACCTAGCTTACCAGCATAAGAATTCTCACTTCTCCCACTAACAGTGAATCCGTGTAATAAAATCGCCCGCTGTAGGACCTGTATTGAACCATAATCTCTTTCTGAGAGTGCTTCTGAAGGGACCGACAAGCTTCGGTTGTCGTCGTCCTCTTTTGTTGGAGATATTTCATCATCTGAGTACAAGAAGTCTATCTCAGATGAATTTGGCGTTCGGATCTTTATACGATCTAATTTTCATCTTCAGATTCATATTGCACGTACAAGGTCTCAGTATATATGCCTACTCAGATTCTTTGGCGGTTGGGTACCAAGAGTATGTCGTGAATACCGCACCAGCTGCCTGTTGAGCTTTTTACTTTCAATGATCTTACCATCTAGTATTACTTCACTCTTTTTATTGTTTTCTCTTCTATTGCGCAATACCGATGCAATGTAGCACCAATCTTGCACAGTCAAATTTTTTGATCGTCCAGATTTCTTCAACAGGTATTTCCATTGCCGCTCGCTGAAGATACAGATTAGTTGGCTTGTTTGTGAGTCATAATTCAAGCCTTACGTTGCGCGTATGTTATGTCTATTCTTCATATGATCTTTAATTTGGGATAGTTTCCATTGTTTTTCAAAGTAGAGATTTAGTATTTCGTTGCGAAAAGGATCCCATTGTTCCGGGCTGCTAATAACATGGTGCATCTTTTTCAGTGGGCTTGATGAATTAGGAATTATACAAGTTTATTTTTCCAACATCGGTGTGTTTGTTGCAGTGAGTAGAGACCATGGGCACAGGAAAAGAAAATCGAAGGCTGGGGTATTTATCACAGACATTGATGCGGCTCTGAATCAATCTGGGTCACATGCATGGGCTCAACATTGGGTTGAAACATCAGGTGAATGTCCAAATTCTGACAGGTCTGATAGCCAATTGAAATAGACAGACATGATAGTCCATGATGTGATTGGGGAAACCGAAGGACAATGCAGATGCTTCTGCGAGCTGATTGCATCACAAAAGAACATTGCAGAAACCACCAATAAGCAAGGGGATTACATGCAGCCACGATAGGACATGTGCATCCAAGATGGTGTAACCCCGCACTTACCTTTTGTCCTGAAATATGACCCCCGGGATGAAGAGTGGGTGACGCGTATTGCTGAGCTCATAAAAGCCTCCTCACTGCCTCCGAGAACGCCGGTCATATTGACATTTAGCTAGGTATGTTTGACCACCACCCAGTGCAAGCAAGGACATCGAAATTGGGAAAAGCGAAGTGTTTTCCCTCCCCAGCTAGATAATTCAATATTCTAGATTCTATCACAAAGTACTACCAGTAGTTGGTTAGGACTTGGAGAAACCACCTCTTAATAGACGGTAGCGATCTCGTTCTGAACCGGGTATCGCTCGCGCCATGATGCTTGATCTTTCAGGTGCAGCCAAAGTAATTTTCACCAATATTTAGGTTATATTATCAACCATCTCGTATCACAGAATTGAAATTTTCTCCTGCAAATTCCAGTGAAGAAGAAAACCTCTTTGCGGGATAAGCCTTTGAGTTCGGACCCTTGTCGGCTGGAAGATGCCGAGGTTTTGGGCTCTTGTTTTTTCTCGGGTCGGAATTAAATTGCTTCCGCTAGGGAGTCGCGGTGGTTGCGATGAAGTGATGATTTGATGGTGAAAATGCGATCTAGTCCGGTTTAAGTAAATGGCACCAGCCGAAGTTTTGAAAAAAGAAAAGTGCCAAAACACCAGTTAGTTATACTTATTCTGGAACGGGGTCCGTGAAACCGGTCTTCCAGAATCCGCCAATCCGGCTTCGTTGCGGGTCCGCCTAGGCCCATTCAGGATGCTGGGGGGCCATGGAGGTTCATCCACATTTTCGTATTAAGGGCCCAGTTAAACTGTTAAATTTTTATTCTGATTTTTACTCTTCAGATCCTACAAACAAAAGTGCAATATTATAATTACAGAGGGTGCAAAAAGGCATTGCTCGCCAGTTCAAAAATCGTAGTGGAGTGATGCACAAAAGAATGAGGCACCGTTAGCACGGATATGCTATTGCTACTGCTGCATAAAAGCTTACAGATTTACGTTTCTTTTTGGCAGAATATCTTGCGCTAGAAGGAGCAGGGGCATAGCAAGGATTATTAACAGATCTGGCGTCTATGTTAAGCGACAAATGATTGGGGAATGCAAGTGCCACTACGCACGTAAGGATACGGCGTACTGATTATTGCGGCAAGTAAATGCAAAACGCATGAGACATACCCGCCCATATTGAGTTTAACAGCTTACTTGCCTCATATGACATGCAATCTCTCCTAAGACAGCTCCGCGATTTCCACATGTGGCATGTGCAGCCGACTGGATCATCCTATCACGCGAAGCCTATTCTTGTAGGTTATATATAAAGCCCTTGAATCTTGATGCGGTCCACCCTTTTATTATAATCTCACTATTAAGTTGAATTCAGTCCACCAATAGCCTACAAGTCAACATGCACTTCCAAACGGCGCTGGTAGCTCTCTTGGCTCCGGCACTGGCTTATGCTCAAGTGTCTGGCAAGGCGTATGGTTTTGCCACAGGGGTCACTGGTGGTGGCTCTGCGACTCCAGCTGCACCAAAGGACATCACCGAGTAAGCCATTCAAATCTGCTTCTGCTCACACTCTCCTGCTGACCAACTATAGACTCAAAACTTGGCTTTCGGACTCCACTGCACGTATGATTCTGATTGACAAAACATTCAACTTCAAGGGATCTGAAGGGTCCGCCACTGAGTCCGGATGTTACCAAAAGACTTGCACCCCCAGCCAAGGTGGCCAAACATACATTGGCACGAACAGCTGCACGGGTAGTAACATGGTGTCTACCAGCATTACCTACGATAAAGCTGGAACAACCGGTCTCGTAGTAGGAAGTAACAAATCCATTATAGGATCGGGAAGCAAGGGTATCATTCAGGGCAAAGGCCTTCGCCTGCCCTCCACTTCCAAAAATGTGATCATTCAGAATGTTCACATCACTGTAAGCTACACCTTCACTGTCCCACTCTAAATAGAACATGCCGGCTGATCTTTCTAAGGATATCAACCCTGGTAGCGTTTGGGGTGGCGATGCCCTCCAGCTCGAAGGCAATGACGGTGTGTGGGTAGACCACTGCACATTCAGCAAAGTTGGTCGCATGTTTATTGTTTCTCAGTACGTTGGAACTCGCTGTCTTAAAAAGCTATCGTCTAACAAATATGCCCAGTTTCAACCCTAGCCGCTTTACCGTTTCCAACAATGAATTCAACGGTGCTACAACTACTTCAGCTACTTGCAACGGAGACCACTACTGGGGTTCGATGTTTATCGCCAATGGCGACAAATCAACCATTGACCCCAACTACTGCCATGATATGTCTAGCCGCTCGCCTAAGCTCGGTGCGGATGGTGTCAGCACGACCGTCCAGGCCAGCAACAACTATTTTTACAATAACCAGGGCCACGATTTTGACATCTATGCTGGCACCACTGCTCTCATTGAGGGCAACTTCTTTGAGAGCGTCACAACCCCAATGACATCTAGCAGTGAGAGTATCACCACTGTCTACAACGTTCTTGATACGGCTTCTATTTCTGCTTGCTCCTCTTCTCTGGGTCGCTCTTGTGTTGCCAACTCGTTGACATGAAGCGGCAAGTGGCCATCTATGAAGGGATCTTCCGTTCTGACTACTTGGAAAAGCTACAAATCTTATTTAATCTCCCCTATCCAGGCTAGTAGTGTTAAAACCACTGTCAAGGGGGCTGCAGGAATTGGACACATTTAATACTGTAGGAAATTCTGTCTCTGAGCGGGATACTTGTGTTCTATGCTATATTAGGGAGTGTTTTGATATACATGAAGTATGTTGGGCCTCAATAATGTATATGCATCTTTATATTGAGTTAAAACCATACATTGGGCTTATCTGAGAGCTCCAAATACATAACAGCGGCTGACAAAACTGCATTCAACAACTTTAATTTGTCCTATATGATTTGGCAAATTACAAACTATTAACAATTCTAATGAGGAAAAACTTTAGTATCTTGCCTGAGGACAACTAACGGTATCCAAAATTCCAATGAAACCCAGCTAATACGGGAACGAGTAGGAGTGTTTAATAATATGTTGCATTTACTTTTCGGCGTTCAATACCGAATAGCCTGTAGCTTTCTTTTGAAATAGTTCCTCGATTCAAATGCTTGTCGGTTAAAGTGAATGTTTATTCCCGTTACACAAGAGTAGAGCATGTTACTAGGTATGGCCCCTGTATTAGTGATCAAGACTAGCGAATTCTTGTTTGCTCTTGATAATACATGAGTGGATCAGAGGGAATCGATTTTAGCATAGTCCCATACCTTTCCATGACAGCGTCCCATCTTTTGTCAGATACCTCAAGAATATCAGCCTTACTCTTGTTCTCTTGGTTTCTAAGTAGAATGAGTACATTCTTGAAAGTCCGAATGGGAAATGAAAAGTCTCCATAAGCAACTACTTCGAGAGACGATAGTCCCTGGGGCCCAAATGCCCACTTAACAAAGCGGCGGAATTCGTCTCGAAGTTGCAGTGGTCCTTCTGGTGCACGCTCAATATCTGGGGTATCCCAATCATCTTCGTCAGAAGGAACTTCCATGTTGTATGAATGCTCGGATTCAAGGTCATCGTGCATGTATATACCGTAATGTCGAAAACACTTGCCAATCTGGCGCGTTACAATGGATGGAAACATTTCGAGATCAGAGCATGCTTGCCGAATATGAAGTAGCTTTAGCGACGCTTTGTACTTAAAAGACTGTATGAGAGGTCTCTGTCGAAACGAGTTAAACTTTCGATGATTGACTATTGGGTTAAGGTCAGGTGCTTACCAAACGTTCCGGGATGCAAGATAAACCAATGCACTCAAGATCGAGCATTCCTAGCGGGTTGAGTGACGGATTCCTGTCCAATTCTCGAATTTGAGAAGTGGACAGACTAAGGCACGGCAAGTCGAGTTGAATTTCCTGTGGTCCCCACGCAGGGTTTATGATGGTGTCAGTTGTCCTCTCGTGATAAACAAATCTCCTTAATGTTTCTTTATGCCCAGTTAAACAGCTCCACAAATATAATGCGTCTCCTGGCCCGTGTAGACTCAAGAAGAGCTCTTCTAGGCCTGTAAACGACTGTAGGAAATGTTCTAGAATACTGTCCTCGTCATCGAAGTTTGGCGGCTTAAGTGCATATTCATAGAGTCCAAAAGTTTTCAGTTTAATTGTTGGTCGAATCTTGACAACCTCCTGCAGGAAAGCTTCCCAGTCCACACAACCCCAGATTTTAAGGGATTCCAGAACACAAAATTCGAAAAGACCAGGAAGAGACCGCCCAAGAGACACCTCTGAGAGCGAAAGTGATCGCAATTGCGAGAAATATGGGCTCGAGATGCTATAGTTGGGTGGTAGAAACCTACCTATGAAGCCAATATCGGAATCCCAATCAAAACGATGTATACGGTTAGATTTTATGTACTTGTGCCAGTTGAACAAATCCAAATCGAGTTTTTCAAGGTGGTGTGCATTGTTTTGAATCGCAACTGACAGTGTCTGGATATGGTGCTCGGCGAAACCTTTCCAACAAAAACTCTTGAGGTTGCGGAATGGCGAAAGGTCAACCTTGTTCGAGGCGGAGTGAGTACAGTCGCACGAGGTTATCAGAGCCAAAGATTGAAGCGACACGTGATCCTGCGATATCTTGCCATCCACGCCCAGAATGGCGTCTGGTATACATGTTCCTAAATTCCAGCTAGCTCAGGTTAGCATGGCCTAGAACCCAACAGCTGGTTCAGAGGTAGGCACCTGAAGCCGCGCAGCTGTCCTCCCGACAACTGCGAAATCAGTGACAAAGCCCTAGCACTCAAGTCAGAGAATTCCGATGTTTGATCGGTGACGACTCTGTTTGGATGACGAGATGTCGATGCAGCGTGATCAATCTCGTGTTTAGGACATCGCCTAGATGTGTTCTTGTTGAAACCTGAGTGGAAATGGAGCTGCGAGACGTGTCGAATATATGGGCTTGGGAATCCGTCTGTGGATATTTCATGTAGCCGAATCTCAGCCTTTGGTTCGATGGTGATTGAATTCCAGAGGCGGCGTGCCACCAGAGCATGAAGCGCCTTGCTCGTGCGAGACAGACTTTTCACGTCTTTCCCGCTCAGCTGCGAGGGTTAGCGACCTGGACACTGTTTTATGAAATAATCCACAACATACCTCGTCCGTAACCAAATGAAAAATCTCTTGCGGCAGTCGGATCAACATGGTCACCTGGCTGGATCATATGGTGAAGGAGGGAAGAGAGTTTGCGAGTATGATTGACTCATCATTGAGGGAATAATTCTCAGCAATTTATGCGCGTTTGCATAACCTTGTGCATCCGCCGTCCGAGAGGTGAAAACCTCTGGCGGCCCTTATGTGACAACACAAGCTGTATTCACAAAAGAAGGTAATAATGCATGATTCCTATGAAGTCAATTGCTTCAAATTTCACTTTGAATCTTAAAGATTCTTTGGATAGTCATTAGAGAAAAGCTTAACATGATCTTCGATAGCACCTTTCAAGCGTAAGGGCTTCCCCATGATGAGAGAAGTATCCCCAACTATCCACAATTGAAACCTCACTTTTCGCAAGATATCGTCCTCGTTGCAATATCTTTATCCCCCAGCCCTATCATAGGCTGTAACAAGAATATTTACGAATGGATAACAAGCAGTAAAGAAATGAAACGAATTTTTTGACAGCGCTTGAGATTTGCTACCCTGGACCGAATTCGTAAACCCTTGTTAGTATTGTGGGGTTTGAGCTCCGTGCTGCGCCACTGGCCCAATGATAGCCGCTTTTCTGCCTAAAAGGCGTTTGCAAACCATGTCGGTACGAGAACATCGTTTTCACAATGCGTTGCGCTGTAAAGTGGAAAAATTAGAGATTGTATCATACCAGTGGACCAAGCTTTATAATTTTATTTCCGGTGTAATGGGTGTTGTGTTCAGTCTCTATGCTTACTTGGAGTCGGGCAACTCATGCAGCCATGGCATGAATATCATCAGGCAACCAGCCGTTCAAAATCAAGACATGGAAAATGTTTCAAAATTTGCCCCGAGAATTGCCTTGCGGCTGCGCCTCGGTCACTTCAGACTCAGGATAGTCAAGATCACACAGCCTTGGTGGGTTAAGTTAATGCGAATTCGGAGATGCGGTGAGACGACCTGAAACTGCGCCACTCGCCTAGCCAATGTCCTTGTTTATAAGCTTCATCCTGACTAGATCGACAGAATAAGCCGTTGTAAAGTGGACCCTGGCAATCCTCCGGAGGTGGGTCGTGTCCATGAACCCACTGTGTAAATATGAGAATTCCCGCAGGAGTAAGCCAAATATCATGTCCTTCGCACATGCTATCGAAAAACGACCCAGAGATGATTTGATCCTATCAAGTTAAAAATCTACAATCATTTTATCATTGGAAATTATGGATTCCCTGTCGCTCGCCGCCAGCATTACAGGCCTGGTAGCGCTCGCAGATCTTGTCTTTCGCGATGGTATCAAGTATATCAAAGCGGTAAAATATGCCCATAGGGATATCCAAGACCTGCTCGCGGAAGTGAAAAATGTTTCACTTCTCCTTCACAATTTATCGTTAGTCGTTTTCAGCCTGGAAGACGAATTCCTTGCTGAAAAGCAGACCGACGATGTGACCCTCTTCCAGCCCTATCACTTGCATGAGTGTCAACTTCTGCTCAGACGCTTAGAAAAGGCTCTTTCCGAACCGAAAAACACCCTGGAAAAGCTCCATCACCGCATGACATGGCCCTTTACATCAAGCGAAGTACGCGAGATGCTGGCCCAATTACAAAGACACAAGCAGACTCTCGGTATAGCTCTTGGGGCCGAATCCGCGAGGCAGTTGAAAATGTGTCTATCCAAGCAGGATGAAATTAGTCGGCGCATTGATGAAACTCAGAGAACTTCCAAGAAGCTACTTGACATTCAGACCAACATTCGTCTTGATAAAAACCGCCGCAAAGTTCTCGAGCTATTCTCAAAATCCAATCCCCGACCTGAGTTTGAGGCCAACCAAAAATTGCGGCATCCGCTTACTGGCCTTTGGCTGACCCAAGGCCCCGAATTTGAAGAATGGTATTCTATTCCAAATTCAATGGTGTGGTTTACTGGCATCCCTGGAGCTGGCAAATCTGTCCTGGCTGCCGCAGTTATTAGCGAGTGCCTTTTGAGGAACGGATTTGATCCCAAAAGGGCAACGGCCTACTTCTTCTGCATGTATCGAGATGAAAAGACTCACGACCCAAGCAATATTTTATCATCTCTCGCTTGGCAACTGGCCCTCCAAAATGAGGACGCTTACCAGGTATTGGAAGCGTATCACAACGAACTCCGATCAGATGCAGATCTGCCTGGAGATCCGACAGCAGACAGGCTCATTACTGTGCTGAATTCGATGGTCGCTTCATTCGACCAAGTAAATTTTGTTATCGACGGACTGGACGAATGTGGTAACGTAGTGTCCTCATGCGTGCGACACCTCTTGTCACTTACAAGAATCGAAAATCACAAAGTCATTCATATGGCACTTTTTAGCAGAGACGAGCTTCCTATACGACGTCAAGTGGAGCAGCAATTTTCTTGCGTTGAACTGGAAGCCCACACAGAGGATATTCAGCGTTATGTTGCAACCGAACTTGAGAATCGAATCAGCTCAGGTAGCCTCAAGATTCGAAACATCAAGCTCAAAGATGAGATCTTGAAAGAACTCGTATTTGGATCCAAAGGGATGTGAGTATTAACTATATCCCTGTTTCAGCGACAAATTGAATTAACTCAATCAAGGTTTCGCTGGGTTGCATGCCAACTTGATCATCTTTGCGATCTCCCATCCGATAGGACTCGACGAGAGGCCTTGCATAAACTGCCACCAACATTGCCTGCCACATATGAACGGATTCTAATGCGAGTCGAGACATATCCGGAAAATGAAAGGCGCCTCGTCCAGAGGACACTTCAGTTAATATCTTCCCCGAGACCGTTGTCGGTTAACAAAATGTGCCAAGCACTGTCACTCTCAGAGGACACGGACTACCTGGAAGAAGATGACATTGTTGAAGAAGATGAAATCTTTCAATGGTGCGGTAGTCTGATTCGAAAGGTCAACGAAACGATTGTATACGCTCATTATACTGTCCAAGAGTTTCTCCGGAATGTTTGCCCGAAGCACACACACCTGAAGGCATATGGAGTTTCTGACGAGAGCACACAAAGGCTGCTTGCCGTCTTGTCTTTGCAATATATCAATCTGAAAAACTATGAGCAAATTGCTGACGAAGTAGAAACTGAAACGAGTGGGGGCCACATTCCTCACCTTCGATCTTTCTACGAACACGCAGCCATGGATTGGCCAAGATATGTCCACGACAGTCAGAGAGATAGTTGCATTACGGAACTTCTCCATAATACTTTTCAAGTACAAAAGACAGGCCAATTTTGTAATTGGGCGGCGGAATTCGTACGCCATTGCGTGTTCGACGATGGCCGGTTTCGGTTCGAACGTGCACTCATTGTGGAGAATGTTGCTGTTGAGGTTATCCGGCCTGATTTCACATCTTTACATATGGCTGCAGCACTGGGCCTGACCGATATTTGTGACCACCTATTGCAAAAGGGCTCTAAATTGGAGTTGAGAAGTCGGTATGGAACTCCTCTACAGTTTGCTATCGGGTCTCTGGCAATCTTTGTCGATTATGATGTGACAGAGACTTTTTCCCAGTCCATTCAGTCGGTCCTTTCTAGCTTTATACCCGGGACATCTCGTCAGAAAACAATCAAGTTACTATTGGAAAAAGGTGGCAATTTGCAGCTCCAAGTTCAGAACCCATTCTGCAGAGCAAGTCCATTTTACCTCTTCTTGTCCTCACCCATAGATGGGGAAGACTTTCAGACAATGGCAGATCTTCTCAGCTCGGGCATTTATTTTGATGACGACGATGCTGAATACTTCAAGCTTGCATTTGGTTTTAGACATAATTTCCTACACCAAGAAAACAGTCCAACACGACTGAAGTCTGAAAAGTCTCTCGAACACTTGCTTCAAGTACTGGAGTCTTCAAGAGACAAATCAAATGTTTATGGAGATCTGTATGCTACAGCTTTCAAATTTGCCACCAGCATCAAGTCAGATGTTCAAAAGTCTTTCAAAAGACCATGGCCTGAGGATAATGCTAGCGAAAGCGTTGTTCGAGAGTTCATAGCCTCTTTGATAGAAGATAACGACGTGGATAATCTGGAAGTACTTCTCAAGGGAAATCGTTCGGACTTGATTCATTCAATTGGATTTGAATCATATGATCCTGGATGGACTGCCTTACACATTGCAGTCAAATGCGAGTCCCTTGATGCTTTGAATATTCTCTTGGATGCAGGATGTGATCCGAACAAGGTGGCGGAGGTGGGCTTAACACCATTGCACTGCTTCGATAACAACTTGGAAGTTGACATAGTCAGAGCCCTATTAAAACACGGGAGCTCTTCAATTATTCTGGACGAGAATAATGAAACATTTTGGCATGTCAGCGCTCGGTCTAATCTGTATTACATATTGCGGATTCTGCTAGAATTGGAAGACAAGACTCGAGCCCTGGAGATTGTTTCGAAGCAAAATGAGACACCAATTGTTTCCGCTATTATTAATGGCTCTCATGAAGCTACCGAGGTCCTCTTAGAACATTGCAACTCGAAAGAGTGCTGGAAATCCGAGACACCTGCATATCGCGCTGCCGCTATGTTTGGTTCTGAGAAGGTTATCCAAAAACTTCTGGATGTTGGTGTCGAGACGGACACGATCGACAACAACGAGGGAAATCCTCTACATTTCCTTCATGTGGAATCAACTGCTAAATGCATTCGCCTGTTGAAAGCTCACTTTCCCATTGAACAGCGAAGAGATGAAGATGACAAAATTCCGTTCCAATTATTCATCTCCCAAGCCGTCGAGAAAGGCGTTGAGGTACCAATTGATACCCTTAAAGAGCTTTTTCCTCTTAGCATCCTCTCAAATACAAAAGAGGCGGCAGACCTATGGCACTTCATGTGTTTGGATATTCTTGGAACTGCGTTGAAATCTGAATCAGGGCTTGTTTGGTTGGAACCACTCTTTGAATACTTTCTCGAAATTGGGTTGGCAAAATTATATGAGGAATCATATAAAAAGTCTTCATTATTGCCCGCTGTAGAAGCCGCTTGCAAGGCTATTGATATCAGGTTCATATACTTGGAAAAGCGAAGCTCGTGGGGCATTTCCCCAAAACTTGAACTCTTTGCACATTGGGATTGGATCACAAAGCTTGTGATATCAATCTCACGTGATTCACAGATTGATTCATCGTTGGCGGAAGATGGTTGGGTTATTACTTTTATGAGCGAAGCGGCCATTCATGACGATTTGAGAATGATCAAATTTTGGACAGACAGGGGCCTCAGTGTTCATGCTAGCAATTTTCTGTCTCCCATCGAGTTTGCTTGCTTCCCGCAAGTTGCTTTGAGTGAAGAAAATTTCGATTTTATTCTCTCAATCTCTGATGACGATAAACTGAACTTCATCAATAAGGAATTTCGAGGCGGACTTCTGTCCTTCACATCGGGCTCAAAATACGTCGAAGGTTCGGTGTGGAAACTGCAGCGGCTGCTTCAAAAAGGCCTTGACTGCAAATGTGTTGACTCGGAAATGTACTGGCCTTTGCTCGCGGGCCATATATTTTCAAGATCAATGGAAACAGCTGGAATCCTCTTGGATCACGGAGCAGACCCCTGGGGTTCCGATACTTCAGAATGGAATGCTCCACTAGCGGCAATCTACATGTTCTCGAACTCTTTTCTTGAGGCGCTCAGGGAAAGATCAAAGCCAGCAGAGCATGATCTCACCTGGGGTCGGACACTAAAGGTCCAAGCAAATGAGATTTTCATTTCAAACGGAAATGCGCTTCATATTGCTGCCCTCGCTGGAAATGTAGAAGCCTTGAGCTTTTACTTTGAGGGAGGTTTATTGGTTAATCTGGAAGTTACTGATGATGATGGTTTCACTCCGATGCATTATGCGGCTGCCGGCGGCAGCAAATCGGCACTCGACTACTTGGTGACTCACGGCGCAAATATAAATGCGAAATCATTTGTTGGTCGAACACCACTTCATGTGGCAGTGGAAATGAAGAAACAGCGTGCGTTAAAAGCCCTTCTTGAGTTAGGTGCTGGACAATTTGCATGTTCTATGGGGCTTACTCCATTAAATTTGGCGCATCAAGGAGGTGATTCAAGCTTGATATCAATCCTCAATACTTCTCGTCAGATCAAGAGCCCTGGAGATTCTAGCAATCTCCGGGAACTGCGGCTTTTGGCCGGTTCTTTAACCGCAGCCATAGCCAATGATGATGCCGGTGCCTGCAAAAGGATCTATGAGCTCGGATGCCCTATCGACATAGAACTAGATGCTCCTTTTCACGTAACCCCCTTAATGGCGGCAATTACTGGAAATAAGAGTATTGAATTAGTGCAGTGGCTTTTGGAAAATGGCGCGACAGTCTCTACAAAGTTTCCGACTTTTTCAATCAAAGACTGTGAAACTGCCCTTCATGCTGCCAGTGTTCAGCCAAGTTTTAACACTCTATTACCTCAACTCAGTCGCAAATACTTTGAAGAAAGCGCGACCTTTACAGAGCTAAACTCGAGTCTTCTTCATCATGCGCTACTAGCAAACAATGACGATGGGCTGTTGGTGTTATTAGAAGCTATTGCTGATTTGTCCAATAACAAAATGGACTTGCCGTAAGTTGATCGGTGCGAAGTACGAAATCACAGCGTTAATCGTTTTAATAGATCAAGTGAGCATCAAGGTCGAAATAATTCGTCAGAAGCCAAGAATGTTCTGGACTGTCTTGTCAATCAAAGGGACCAGAGTGACGCTACAGTTCTCCATATTGCAGCCTCCCGCAATAACGTCAGAGTGGCAAAAGCCCTAATCAAACACGGAGCGAATCTCAATGCCAAGGACAATCAAAGCCGAACACCCTTGTTTGATGCGGCTCTCAGCGGATCCTTGGAAACTGCAGAATTGCTACTAAGTCGAGGAGCGGACCCGAATGTACTTGATGTTCATGGACTACCAGCCATATTGTTCGCAGCCAACAATGGCAAGTGGGAAGTAATCAAAATGCTGAGTGAGAAATGCGCATGGGACGCGAATTATCACTTCTTTGGGAAAAGCCTCTTGCCGAGGGCCATGAATCCCTTGACCAGCACAGCCGATGCTCGCCCATTCGGCTTTTTTATTGAGAAAAACGTCAATCTACATCAATGCGACGAGTACGGACTTTCAGCAGCGCACTTACTCCTCGCTAGTCGTTCAAACGCATATCTCAGAGAAATATTGAACAGAGATCCTAGCCTATTACAAGCCAGTGCGTTCGAATGGCCTAGACCCATTTTCTGGGAGCAGTTGGGTAGATTCAAGCAAGCCATCTCTAATATAGCAAAGAAAATGCTGGTCATACGTTGTTATTTGGACAAAGAGGCGCTTCTTAGGCTATCCGACTTGTCAAGCATAGACAGCCACAGTCTTTTCTGTGACGCTGTCAGAAACGGCGTTACAGATGCGGTTGCAGATTTCCTCAAGATTGGAGCCAGTCTCGAACATCGGTGCCGGGAACACGGAACACTATTGGTAGCCGCAACCTCGCAGGGGCAGCTACAGATGGTCAAATATCTGATCCGCAAGGGAGCAGATGCTTTGCAAAATTTGGGCGATTTTGGTAAATGCGACCTAACAGCAGCCAATGGGCATCACGATATTGTGTACTGGCTTCTGGTGGAAAGGCATATCGAGCAGCCAAAGATAGAAAACGGCGCATCTGAAGATGAAACGGATACGATCATGCCCTGGTCAGGAGTTGGCGTTGCGGAGCTGCCACTAAAATGGGAGTGGAGACAGCGTCGCAGTGAGACGATGCTGGAGTATGCGACCAGAAGAAACAAGATCCTCGTGGATTTAAGAGGCAAGATAGTCTAATTTTATAAAGTATTGTAGCGGCAGTCGTTTAGTTAGTTAAGTAACAGCATTACATCAAGACCTTTCAGTTGTGACGGTGTGTAATGGTTGTATTGAGTATCTAACTAAACCAATGAAATTTTCTTCCTTTCAGATCCAGCAAATTCTTCTTTCATTGCACCAAAGAAAACCCCAATACGTCGGTGCTGGACCAATAACCCTGGGCGACCTGTTTGTTCTACCAACAGACCATCCAGTGCCGTATACTTTGCCCCTTCGTATTCATACTCTCGAGATACAAGTGCAAGACACATCACATCAGTTTTTCCCTTCGGACTTTTACCGTCAAACTTCACGTCTATTACACAATCTGGCAAAATGAAGCCAGACGAATAGACTCCAGACTGAGGCATACCCGGCCGTGCTAGTAGCATGCTTGTGGAATTCTTCCAAGATAAACCAAGTGGCGGAATGAAGGTTGCCAGTTGTACACGTGCCTTCAGTACAATTTCTCCAGATGATATTCTACCGAAGGGTATAGCAGAATTATGCAGCTCGGTTTTTGAAGAAATCATTTCAACATCGAACGGTTTCATGTTTTCCAACCCTCGTCGATCGCGATATGTAATTGGTGTTGGCGAGGATGCCCATGACCAGCTTGGTGCAATATAAACAGAAGGCTTCTCCGCTATCGCATAGCCTCCAAGAACCTCCCACAAGAGGAATGATGGTAGAGTTGGTCCTGACCAAAGTCCCGCGAGATATGGCATCTGCATCACTTCATGAAACGCTTGAGAAAGACCAGACAAAGCTATCAATCTCTCCTCTACCCTCTCTATTTTTCTTTCTGAATAGAGAGTAATAACATTCTTCCATGTTTCCGTTATCAACTCGGCAGACAGACCTGTCGAATCGACTTGAGGAAGGGGGTGTGTGAGGCCTTTTGGCAGCCGCCATAAGCCAAAACCGGTAGGCAAGTTCAGTGAGTCTCCTATGTTGGTGGTTTCGACTTGACATTGAAGCTGAATCGTATGGGGGCTGAATATTAAAAGCCTGCGAGAGAGTAATCTTTCTTGAAGAGTCCAACATCTGGCATTAATCGGCTCTGATGAATCGTCATAGTAGCCTTCCACCTGTACCCACACCCAACTCAGTTCTCCACCGACACCCCAAAATGGGATCTTAATCATTGCAGACTTCGGCGGTTGAATCTGCCAGAACCCATCAATCGCCTTTGCTGCATTGGCAGCCGCTATAGTCAAACAAGCTTTCCGATATATGTCGCACATTTGCTCAATTTCATGAGCTTTATCCTCTTCATCATCCTGGATAATGCAAATAGCGTCAATCCAAATATATTTAAACCCCATTTGTTTAGTTATTTGAATCGCTTCTAATACCGTTTTGGATAGCTCTGCCTTGTTAATTTCTTGAAGTCGAAACTTGTAATTCCCTTTCATAGTCATGCCGGGCTGTTTACCGCCCCAGCAGTAGGATAATGCTACATAGCTACCCCGAAGCCCTTTTGTTGATGTTACTCGAGGCTCTCTAGAGCCATCCTCAGGCGCGACTTCAATGAGTCTAGTTGGTAATGGAGAGTCTGACAGAGATCCACATTCTGGGTGTAGAGAACACTTCTTTATCCAATCTTTTATTTTCTCGAACGTCGTATTAGAGGTAAGGTCGGAATGAAGCGGTCGAGCTGTAACCAGACTTGCAACCGGGTTGTCTTCAGTCGTACACGCACTCAAGTGTGAACAAACTCTGTTCACCCAGATTCTGTATCTGTTATTTCCCTCGGGTGTATATTCTTCGTGTAGCCACCCTATTCCCAATTCGACTTCGATGATATCATCGTTCTCTCGGAACTCAGGAGGTACTACTTCGTTGCTACCATCATCCAAGCGCATGGTTAGGGCACACCATGGACAGCCGCCTAGGGCTGTTTTGCGTGTATCCTCTCTGCCAACAGTATACGAGACGCGATATTCGCCTTTGGAGCGACAGGTATGTCTTGGAGTTTGACAAAGCCCGCGAAAATTATCCGTTGAGAAGCAAAGTTTCCAGCAAGTTGTGCAGACCAATTTAGCTAAGTCCCGCACTCGCTCATCGGAGCCTGACCTATTCGTTTTCTCTGTAGTAGCCATAGTTAGAATCTGTTATGACAGTAAAATAGATTATAAATAGCTAAATAACACCGTATAGAAACTCATGGTCGACTCATGAGTATGGTTGATGAGCTGGCACGACAATGTTGGCAACCTTGCATCTGTTGCATGCTGTCCATGTGACCTTTCTCTGCTCATGACGTAAGCTCGCAGCACCACGAAATGATTTCATTGGTCAGGCAGCAGATGACAACTTTGTTGTAAAAGACGTGCAATGTGATGGAATTCGAACTATAAGCTCGAAGTGAGAAATGTTTAAATTGGGGGGGAAAATTTGTCTGCGCGTAGGTTGCTTTAATAGCTATTCGAGCGACGCGACTTCCGTGATGAAAGAGCGGATCATTGATCTTCCTTCCGAGTCTTCTTCTTGGCAACACATTCAATCATTCAATGCGACATTTTAAGCTAACTACAACAAAATTGACCGTTGTCGTGGTTCCCGCAAGATTGCTTGGCGTTTGAGTCTGATGGAGAATAATGACCTCATGTCCTCCGTGCACCAGCTAACACAACGGTTTTGTCTGTGACGATCCCTCTACCACCATGTCGGTCAGGTTAGTGATTGGACAGAACTGGTGCTGTTGGTCTTGGGGTAAGTCAACACAAAAAGTTAAACGGCGCCCCAATGATCAACACAACACAAATGTCTATCTTGAGCTTTTCTGAGCTTTTGTCTTGAGCCAATAATTGTAGTTGCAAATCGTTGATTCTGTCAGTTGACTCATGTTTGTTGGCTCATCTGAGTGTCCTTGGCCTAACTCTTATTTAGCGTGTTCATGATTATTGACGAGTGTGAGACATTGATGAGTGTAAGCAACTGGTGAGTGTAAGCGACTGGTTAGTGTAAGCAAAGCATGACCTCAGCAAGACAGGACCATAAGCAATTGACCTGACCGCTCGACCTCATGAGCCGCTCCACAGCCAAACAGTGTCAATGCGGATGTCACTGATTCAAGACAGGCGCTAGTGTGTGGGCCTGCTATAAGAGCGCCAATAGGAAGTCGACTCCGGATGCGCCGGGCTCGCACACAAGGAGGTTATCCCCAGTACGACCAGCCTCTCCTCAACCACCTCCACAGCTTGGCAAACTCTCGTCTCCAACGACAAACGACGCTATTCGCCGTTAGCCCGGAGGTCCCTCCGAATTGTGGGGAGCGTTGTCTCGGCGCTCCCACCGAGCCTTGGCGCGCCCGCGACCTCCAACTCGCAAGCCCCAAACATTTTTTCGTTAAGCGCGGGGAATTGCGCAATATGGACATGGTTGAAGGCAGTGAGATAACCTATGAAACCGATGGGGATACGATCAACCGCCAAGCTCCGTCCAAGAACCACCATGTCACGTCTCATCTGCATCATAGCACCACTCCACTAGATTAATTAGCTCAACCAAGCTTATTTGAGTCTTGGTCTCCGCGCGGGGAACGAAATTCTGGGGATGGCTCCATAGTGGGCCACTGGGGCCGGTAGGCAGCAACATTAATATATACATATGAGACCCATAAAGGATCGATAGATTTCGCCCTCAATGACTGTTGATCCAACTCAACTTTCCTTCTCATTCCAGCCATTGTACAAAGTAGTTCACCATGGACAAGGAAACATCCACCGGAAGTGGTGAGGTGTCTCATCATGAAAAGCATGATATTGTACAGCAGTCAGATGGTTCGCAAGACCACCACAGGTCCACCGCACTCAATGTCATTGAGAATCCTCTAAAGGTTACTTTTTTCTTCCAATTGATGTCATACACAATGACTAATCCTCCTACCCACAGTCTAAACCTATCGAAACTGTTATTGCCGATGCCCGTGCCTTTGCCGAGTCCCATGGTCTCTCTGAACATGCAGAGCTCTTCGGCCGAGCAGCTCTAGTTGCGCGAGACTCGGCGAGATTCGAAACGATTACCCAATTAAGCGAAGAGGAACGAGACGCTCTCCAATATGAAAGAGATCATAAGTGGCATGGACCAAAGATGTTGTGGTACTCAATTGGCCTTTGTGCTGTCGGTGCTGCTACCCAAGGATGGGATCAGACTGGTTCAAATGGCGCCAATCTCTCTTTTCCCAAAGAATTTGGCATTGCTGGTACAGGCAAGGATGAGTGGATTGTTGGAATTATCAACTCCATTATCTTTCTTACAGCGGGTCTCATGTGAGTTATGGCAACGCCCCACTCTCGAACCAAATGCTAATCAACAACCTCCCAGTGGTGCTTTCATAACTGATCCTCTCAACCACTACTTTGGTCGACGAGGTGAAACCTTCATTGCTGCTTGTGGTTTAGTCGCTACACCAATTGGCTCTGCCTGTGCTCAATCATGGCAAGGTCTCTTTGCAGCACGCTTCGTTATGGGCATATTCATCGGCTGCAAGAACGCCAGTGAGTTGCCTGAATAGTTCCAATTGACTCTAAAAACAGAGCTAATTTGTATTTAGCAATCCCTATCTATTCAGCTGAGATGGCTCCAGCTCGAATCCGAGGAGCTTTGGTGATGTTTTGGCAATTATGGGTTGTTATTGGTAAGCTTTTTGCATGGCTCTGATTGGCAAGATCACCACTAACATGTACACAAGGCATTTTCCTGGGCTTCTGCGCGAATGTCATCGTCAAGGATACTGGAAGAATTGCCTGGCGCCTGGAACTTGGTTCTGCATTTATCCCCGCCTTCCTCTTGGGCGTCGGCATTTACTTCTGCCCCGAGTCCCCTCGTTGGTTGATGAAGCACGGGAGATACAGCGAAGCTTTCCAATCGATGATGAAGCTCCGCGCGCACCCAATCATTGCCGCACGTGATTTCTACTACTCTTGGGTCATTTACGAAGGCGAGCTCAAGGAGGCGAAAGGGGCGGGCTACTTCTCTCGACTTTGGGACTGCTTCAAGATCCCTAGAATCAGGAGAGCAAATTACGGTGCCTCAACTGTCATGTTGGCACAGCAGATGTGTGGTATTAATAGTGAGTTCGCCTCAACACGCCTTTCAATACCATGTCTAATGTATCTACAGTCATCTCGTTCTACAGCTCAACCATCTTTCGAAACGTCGGTTATTCTACTGAGGAGGCTTTGTATGCATCTCTCGGATACGGAGCTATTCAGGTCGTTTTCACAATCCCTACTTTGTTCTTAATTGATACAAAGGGTCGAAGATTTTTGACCTTGGCTGTGGGTGACTCTTAGTCAGTTTTGTGCCTGGAATCTGCTAACCATGTATTCAGACTTTCCCTTTCATGTGCATCTTCCTATTAGCAGCTGGTCTGTCGCTTTTGAACGATGAGGGCAGTCGTGGGGCTAGGATCGGACCCGTCATTCTGTAAGTATATGAGCTCGACGTACATGATGCATACTAACATTATACAGATTCGTCTATCTTTTCACTATTGCATACTGCCTTGGCGAGGGACCTGTCGCCTTCCAATACTCTGCAGAAGTATTCCCAACGATTCAACGTGAACAAGGCATGGCCTGGGCCGTGTGCATCAACAACGTCTTTGGTGAGTACTGCGAATTTCGAGTTTTGCGACCTCCTTTTACTGACTCTATTGCAGCTGGTGTTCTTGGCTTGACCTTCCCTCGAATGCAGACCGTCATGACTCCAACAGGAGCCTGTGAGTGACCCAGCTGACACCATTTAATGACTATGTTTGGCATGCTAACTCAAGGACTTAGTCGGATTCTATGCAGGTCTAAACCTGATAGCTTGGTTTATGATATTCTGTTTCGTTCGAGAAACCAAGCAGATGACGCTTGAAGAGATTGATCGTGAGTCTAATTCTACCTTTTCCAACTGACCTTTGCGCGCTGACAAACAATACAGAGGTCTTTTCCGTCCCTACAAAGAGCTTCATTTCGTACGAGTCGAGAATCTGGCTTCCTTACTTTGTCAAGCGACACGTTTTGCGAATGAAGATTGAGAAGCCTCCACCTATTATTGAGATGGCTGAGACCAGTGACGCGTAAAGAGTTAGAATGCATACCGTGTGACTCAAGTGGGACAGCGGCTTATCCGTTGGTTTAAACAATAATCATTGTGCTCTTGTCCCAGGACACACTCATGTACATAACCTAAAACTATGCCTTCTCTTTCGACTGCCGTCCCTCTTCTGCTCTGATATCCCCAGAATTACTTTCACTCTCTCCCAAAATGACGATTCCATTCTCGTCCAGTTCTTCGGGGCGCACATAGTCCTTTGGCTCTTTCCAGCTTTCTTCAACTGCTGCCGGTGGCCATACCTTGCTCATCACCCAGAAGGAGAAACCTGACAACACAAGACCCACCCAATAGGCAAAAAAGTAGAACCTGGTAACTCCTATGGGTGCATGAACACCCATATTATTTAGGAACCCATAAAAGTTTGGGATGATGCCGATTACGTAGGCAACATATGCCCGTATATTCCACCCATGCGTGTAATGATACACTCCCGAGCCCGCTGCGGTATAGCAGTCCGCAATATGAAGGTTTCCACGGCTAATAATGTAGTATTGGACCAGAAGAACGCCAGTGATGGCAGACAAAAAGATCTGGTAGGAGGAAAGGAACGAGACAAAGATTGAAGCAGACCCCTGTTTACCACGTTAGAAAAAGAAACATCTTGACAGTTAGACAAACTTACCAGCAAATACCAAGGGTTGATTGCAAAGGATACAACAGCACAAATGAAGAAACCTCTTCGCACTGTAAAGTACTTTGGACACAATGCAGCGATATCATTGCCAGCAGGGATTGAATTCTCAAAGATTGAGCTGAAGATGCACGAGTAAGCAAAGCATGCAGCAATGAAAAAGCACCCGGCTCGGTTCTTAGGAGTGTACTCGGAGGTTTGCAAATTGTCGAGAAGAGTAACCGGGTTCCAGACCAATTCTCCAAAAATCTTTTGACTCGAGGCACAAACCAGGTTACCCACAAGGGCAACAATCAGATTGGATATCGGGAAACCAATCAAGTTGCCGATCAATACGTCGTTCTTCCTCTTGGCATAGCGCTGAAAGTCTGCAGCATTACTGGCAAAGGTGGCACAGTTTGCAGCAGCAAGAGTGAGAAATTTAACAATTAGCCACGCTCTCTCGGAGCCGTGAGCCGTTCCAGGCTGGTGGACAACGGAACCCAGACCACCTGCCTTGGTCGCGACCCATGCAAGCATTGCGATAGCGGAGATTATGAAAACCACCAACTTCGCGTAAACCAGGCCGCGCATTTTAGGGATTGGAACCACGAGGAAAGCGCATGTAAAAAGCCAAAACAAGACAAATCCAATCATGCCTCCCGTCGTCAATGCGGAGCCATCTCCCATGGTGTTGGGGATGTGCGCAATGCTTGGGAAGATGGCGTGCAACATGACGTAGATGCACTGACCGCCTTGTACTGCATTTACTCCATTCCAGACAATCGCCATGACGGCACGATTGAACGTCGGCCACCATGCGCCATACACGCCAAAGGCTGTTCGACAGTACACGGGAAACCCGATGTGATAAGTTGAACCGGCACGACCGTTCAAGGTAATAATGATGGCGATGAGAGCCTGTCCGCCAAACTGGCAAGCCAGGGCCTCCCACATGCTAAGGCCAAGTGCCTGGGCCGTTGAGCTGGCATACCAGTTTGACACAGTTGCGGTTGCAGAAAACCAGAAGGTTAAATATGTCCAATTACTCCAGGTGCGATCTGCCAGCTTCAACGGCCGGACGTCATCATTGTCGAGGAACGCATCTTTGCCGTGAACGCTCTCTGCACCAGCAGCAACGATGTTACGACGGAAAGTAACCATCGTCAAAGTGATGATGAATTTGGACGGGTGATGGCCGAGAGCGGAGGACAATCCAGACAGTCATGCGCATGTTTGTGAGACAGCGGACACGCGAACTTATATGCTAATTCCATATGATTGCCGTATCAATAGCATGTCTACAGCTATTCTACTTTCTGAAGTAGAGTACCATTTCAATTCCAACCGACTGCGTTGGTTAGATAAGGACTTTGCGGAGAGGTCTAATATCAGAAGATGCAAAGGTGCCAGACCCTTGCTCCAGATGAGCCCCCACAAATACTTGCGCGTCACGACCAATCCAACGCCAACCATTGGCGGACAAAAAACGCTTATCTGGTCTGGACGGAGACCGTCGGTCATCGCTTAGCCGACAGATAAGACAGTCAGCGACGTTGACGGACATCGACGGATACCGATAGGCAAAAGATACGATATGCAGAAGCAATTGACAGGGTCCCCGCGCGGATAATCGAGTGAAATAAAGCGGAATTGTGACGACAATGATGAGAGTTATAAATATTGACTGAGAGGTTAAAAAAGGCTGGATTGCATTCGTTGACATCATTGCAGCAACATCTTCCAGAGTCTTCAAATCCAACGGTAATCAAAATGGCATCTACAACAGTGATCACTAGCGCGACCCCCAAGACATACAAATTGCAATTGATGTCTGGGAAGGGACCTGTGTTTAGAGACGTCTTGTGCACAGAACCGCGGGATTGCGACTTGTCCGAGGTTCCAATCATTGATATTTCTGGCGTCTACGGAAATGACAAGGACCGACAAGAGCTTGCCAAAGTCATTCGGTCGGCGGCAGAAAACACAGGTTTCTTCTACGTCAAGAACCACGGGCTTCCAAAGGACACAATCGAGGCCGCATACAAGCAGACGAAGCGATTTTTTTCACAGCCGGCAGAGAAGAAGGCATTGGTCTCCATGAAGAAATCCAAGTTTTTTAACGGATGGAATGAAGCTCGCTCGGGTCAAATTTCGCCCACCGAGTCAAAAGATCACAGAGAGGGCTTCAGCTTCCGATATGATCCACAATATGACCCGGATACCAAAGACTTGAATGCCGTGCCAGAGGAGGTCAAGCCGTGGCTGCGAGGCGAGGAGTTTGTATGGGAGCAGACCAGCCACTTGCCTGGTTTCAAGGACGACATGTTGGCGTACTGGAGATCTTGTCTTACTCTTGCTCGAAAAATGATTGGAGTTTTTGCCTTGGCGCTGGATCTGCCAGAAGATTATTTTAATGACATCGTCACATACCCCGGAAGGTGAGACGGTCTCCGAGCAAAAGTAATGACGCGTGCTAACTTAGCAGTGACTGTGTGTTGAACTACTATCCAAAGAACACCACCTCTAGCACCTCTATTGACGTCGGAATTGGAGCTCACACTGACCTGCAATGCTTTACTCTGCTCTGGCAAGACAACATTGGTGGTCTACAGGTCCTTACAAAGGAAGGCCAATGGATTAGGGTTCCGCCGATTGAGGGCACCTACGTTGTCAACATTGGAGATTTTATGATGCGCTTGTCAAACGACCGCTTCCAGTCAACAGTGCATCGCGTCTACAATTACGCATCAGAGGACCGCCACTCAATGCCATTTTTCTTTGGTTTCAACTTCAATGAAAAGTGCGCCGTCTTGCCTACCTGCAAGGACGAGGCCAACCCGGCAAAGTACGAGCCTATCAGCTGTGGAGAAGTAAGTGTTTGATACTAAGATCCTTGATCCAATGGCTAACAGTTGATAGTGGTGTCGCTCGAGAATTGCACAGACATATGCGAGGAAATAAGGATGAATGCAAAGCGAAAAAGGTAGATTTTGATGGATTGGGGACATTTAAGTCTTTAAGTCACGGTTCAACCATATGTTTTTTTTTTATCATTTCCTGTACTCCATGTCCCTCTAGATCTTCAGAATAGTGATGCCAGAAATCTTAAAATCTCAATACATGAATTCCAACGGTCAGGAGGACCAGAATTTTGTGTGAATGGCATAAGCGTAGCCGCTGTTGAACGAAACAATGTTAACATCATCGACCGCATGGGCTTTATGACGGTGGATGCTCGAGGAACTGAACACATTTTTCAGGTCCATTGAGACCCAAGCAGAAAAGAGATGATTTTACACCTCGAACAGGCATGAGAAAAGATGACGGGGAGCCTGCCATAGATGCCATACGGGGCGGATTTATTCCGCAAAAACGAAATTGGGTAGAATTTTGCATCGAACAGGGCTAATGGCCGGGATGATTGACCTTGTCTTAAAAAACTATTTTATAGTTTTCTATTAATTTGGTTAACTTATTATTATTTAATAAATAGACCCTTAGTAGATAGTATACTTTGTCTGTAAATAATAGATTTGAGCAGTAATAATAGACTGTTTATGGCATGTTGTGAGTGCATTAAAATTGCAAATATCCCAGAACGGCTTCGAATAATAATATAAATTGAATTTATTATATCCGGCTCTATCAGTGTCCTCCATGCAGGGTATCGAGCTCCCTTCTGGAGAACACATTCCGTACAGTGTCAAAGTCGGCGTGGGCGCCTACGGGGTCGGTTCTTTTCTGATCACATCTTGAAAATGGTTCTCGTTCAGCTCGTTCTGCGCTGCGACATCAAACCTGACCCTGCCACTTGGCCTCAAAAAACGGGGTAAACGCAAAATTGAATGCCAAAAGCACCTTTGCAGTTCAGCTGAGGCGTGTTCTCCACAAAAACACGGCCCATAACCAATATCACTCGCTAGCCCAATGTCTCTTTAAGCCACCTCTGGTTTGAGGCTTGAGAATGATTCGTATTCTAACCATTCCTTGAGGGCTTATCCTTTATCGCCTTGAAATGGGCCATTCTAGTGCTCAAGGCGGTTGAAATGCTTGTCTTTTGTGCATGCGTGGGTCGTTTTGCAGCTGTAGCCTTAGCCACAAATGCGCTCCTGGCCCAATTCGGAATAATGTACATAATCAATGGAGACAGGATAATCAGCTCACGAATGAGTGAAAAAGATGTTGAAGAATTTATTTATTCATGCCTATAGATTTGGGTACGCTCCTTCGCAAACCGTTTCGAAAATCCAGACAACGAACCTTGCCGCTGTCAAACATTAGTCAAGCTCATCTAGTGTAACGTGCCGGTCGGTTCCAACTGTGTTAAACCAATCAGAGCGTGGGGTTTATTGTTGGCAGTATGGTCAGGTGTGTATTGGTAATTGAGCAAGTATAAGGGTATTTATAAAAGGTATTATATTTAGTAATAGTTAAAGATATTTAAGGTAATTAAGTTATATTGAAAGCTAATTAGTTCTATTCCTTATAGTTAGTCTTGATCTGTTTATATACTTTTAAGCTAATATATAATTATTAAGGATTATAGTAATTATATAGATAATTATAGTAGTAATTATAGTAATTATATTCTAATTATATTAGTAATTATATATATATAGTAATTATAGTTTAGGGTAAGTAAGTTTTATTTCTTTTTATTAGTTTTAATTGCTAATATTTTAATATAGGTTATAATATAATATCTCCCCTCTATTAATTCTTATCCCTAAGACTATATATATAATCTTAGTATTATTTTATTAGGGTAGGTTAAACTTAGACTTATAACTATCTTTTTCTAGTGCTAATAGTATATCTAGTAAATCTACTTATTGTTATATTTGTCTTACTAAGGATATTACTCTATTTAATTATAATATTATACTCTATTCCTTCTATTCTTCTAAAGGTTTTTACTATTAGATAGTAGCTTAATCTTCTTATTATAAGGAATATATATATTAAGGTTGTTCTTATAATGTATTAGATATAGCAATAGATTCTTATAAGGGATTTTTGATTTTTATAGTATTATTTATAATTAATAAGTATAGTAATAATTAAATTAAGTAAGAAGTTTAATTATTTAAATAAGGTAGAGGAGTAGGCTAAGGAGGAGATATTAGCTATTTAGGTAAAGCTTAATAAGGTCTTTGCTTATTTAATATATTTGCAAAAATAGAAATATTTGCTAAAGTCTTATAGTAAGAAAATAGTTTATTATAGCTTATTATTTATAGATAATTTAGATAATATAGATTAAGTAGAGTTGGAGGTAGTAATTAATATATAGACTTTAAGGGCTCTAGATACTATTAATTGGAATACTATAGATTTTCCTTTTACTTCTTTTAGAGAAATGCTTCTAATATCTTTAAGTAATATATAAGATAGGTAGGAGATTTCTATATATTTTTGCTTTTAGTATATTCTTTCTATTTTACTAAAAAATATCTATTACTTTCTCTTTATTCTAATATTTTTTCTATTATATATTCCTTTTTTATAGGAATTACTTCTAGTTTGATTTTTAATTCTATATTAACTTTAATTATATCTTCTATTAATTCTAATAAGGAAATATAAAAGATTAGATAGACTAATATAGTATCTAGTAATTTAAGTTTATAGTTATTTTTTAAGATTTTCTTAATAATTTTATAGGATCTAATATATTTAAAGTCTAGTTTTTTATTTTATTAATTTATAATAAGATTTTTTATTGCTAGATAGACTATATCTTTCTCTAAGAAGGATAATCTCTTTAGCCTTTTAAGATTATAATATCTTTTTATTGCTAGTCTTATAAATTCTAATTTAATTTTTAGATTTTTATATAATTTTTATAGTTTATTATCTTTTATTAGTGCTTTTTTATTAAGAATATTTATTTAAGGTAGTTAGAAGATATTTAAATTAAAGCTAAAATTAGTAAATATAAGGGTCTTTTTAATTGCTAAGTAAATTAAGATATTATATATAAGTATTATAATAGGTAATTTTTTTACCTAATTTATTTATTTATAGTTAATATAGTATTATAGGTATACTTTAATTTCTTAATTTTATTATTTAATTTATTTATTAATTAAAGATCTAAATATAATAATAAGCCTATAATTTAGCCCTATTAATACTATAAGGCTTTACTAAAACTTTAAGATAAATATAGATCCTTTATTAATTAGGATTTTACTAGGCAATTTATATATTACTATAATATATTAGTAAAAGATATATATAAGTTTCTTAGCTAAAGTTGCTTCTTAGTAAGGAATATAGTATATTATTTTTATAAAATAATTAATAATAACTAGGATATTATTATAGTAGACTTTTATAATTAGGTCTATTAAGAGAGATAGTTTTGTAATAAAGTCTATTATAATCAAGTCCTATAGTTATTTTACTATTAGTAATAATTATAATTCTTTATAGGATTTATATTATAGGGATCTTGTTTTCTAGTAAAGATTATATTTTTTTATAAGATTAGTAATTTTTTATTTTATTTTACTAAAGGAAAATATCTACTTAACTTATTTAAGGGTTTTATAAATTCCTTTATATCTATATAATAGGTATTTATATATATATTTTAAGAGGTTTTTTTATTTTTTTTTTAGTACTTATAGTTTATTAGTTTTCTTATTATTTAATAGAATATTATTATACTCTTTAATTTCTTTTAATAAAAGTATTTTTTATTTTATAAGATAGATAGTAAATCTTAATTAAATATATTTTTTAGGTAGTTTTATATATATAATAATAATAAATTTCTTTACTTTAATAATTATTTTATTAATTAGGGCTTATTTTAGGTAGTTTTTATTATTATAAATAAGTAATTATTTTATTATTTTTATTTTTTCTATATTATAATCCAAATAGTAGCTAATTATATTAATATATCTATTTTCTATTCCTTTAATATAAATAATCTAATAATTAAATTTAGAAAAATACTTAATATATTTAAATTGCCTTTTATTAAGTTATTATATTATTATAAAGTAAAAGATATTTTTATAGTTTATATATACTATAATTTTATAATTATTTTCTAAGAGATAGTATCTAAACTTCTTAAAAGTATTAATAATTATAAGGAATTCTTTATTATAAATAGGATAATTTAGTTCTAATCTATATAGCTTATATAAATAGAATATAATAAAATATAAAATATCTTTTTTATTTTATTATCCTATTTAAGCTCCTAATATATAATCTAAGGAATCTATTTCTAATTTAACTAGTTTATTTGGGTCAAATATAACTAGAATAGGTTCTTTTATAATAATATTATAAAGGATTTTAAAGGCTTTTTAAGCTTTTTTATTCCACTTAAATATTTCTTTTTTTCTTATTAAGACTATAAGTAATATTACTATTTTACTAAATCCTTTAATAAATTATCAATAATAATTTACAAATCTAAGAAATCCTTAGATTTTTTTTACATTCTTAAAGATCTTCTATTCTTATATTATAATAACTTTCTTAAGGTCTATATAAATTTGATTAGGAGTAATAATATATTCTAAAAATTCTACTTTATTAGTATAGAATTTGCTTTTCTTAGATTTAACTAATAACTTAATATTTTATAGGGCTTTTAAGACCTTATAAATATATTTTATATATTCTTTTTTATTTTTAGAGAAGATTAGAATATTATTTAGATAATATATAATAAAAATATTTAAATACTTATAAAATATATTATTTATTATATATTAAAATATTACTAATATATTTATAAGTTTAAAAGGTATAATAAGGTATTTAAATAATCTAAACTTTATTTAAAAAGTAATTTTCTACTTATATCCTTCTTTAATATATATAAGATTATAAGCTCCTTTAAGATTAAAAGTAATAAATATTATAGTACTATATAATCTATCTTTTATTTTATTAATTAAAAGTAATAGAATTTAATCTTTAATAGTAATATTATTAAGCTATTAGTAATTTATAATAAGTTATAATTTATTATTTTTCTTAAATATAAATATAATAAGGTATTTAGCTTTAGAATTTAAAATATAAATATATTCTTTTTATAATATATCTTTAATATATTTCTTTAAGATATTAAATTTAGTTTAGTTAAGATTATAGATAAGGTAAAATTAGATATTTGATCTATCTTTAAGAATAATTTTATAATCCTATTAACTTAATTTAAATAGTCCTATTTCTAATTTTTCTATAAAAAATTATTTATAAATTCTATATTAAGGTAATATATTTCTTAATCTATTATTTACTTTTCTCTTTATTTTTTTAAGATTATTATTAATTTATTAGAATTATATTTTAAGTAGGGCAATAGTCCTTTATTTTTACCTTTTCTATCTATTTTTATATTTATATTTAATTCCTTTAAATAATAAGATTTCTTTCTTATTTAAATCTTTTACTTAATTAGGGCTAAAAGAGTAAGATCTCTTATAATACTTAGAAATATTACTAACTATATTATATTCCTTTAATATTTATATCTAGCTAATATATTAATAGATATTTAGATTATAATAATATAATTATAAATATTTTAAAATAATTTTATTATTCCTAATATTTATAATATTAAAAGTAATTCTTTAATTCTTTTCTTTAATAAATATTTTAAAATAATTAATTTCTCTTTATATAATTCTATTATTATAATTAAATATAATACCTTTAAAATTTATAATATTATAAGATTCTAATTTTATTTACTATAATAACTAAAGTTTATTAACTATTTAAAAGTAAATATAATTCCTTTTAGCTCTACTATTTATTATAATATTATACTATTTCCTACTAATCCTTATATATATTATTAGTTTATATTAAGATTATCTTATATTAATATTATATAAAGCCTTAGTAAGGAGTTCTTTTAGTAATTCTATAGATTAATTACCCTACCACTCTTACTATTCTTTTATAAAGAGTATTTTCCTTTTAAAAGTTCTTTAAGATTATACTAGTCTTATACCTTTAAGATAATATATTTATTATATTTAAAGTTTAAGTATTAATTCTATAAAAGGTCTTTATAATTTAAAGGGTCTTTCTTATATTCTATATAAGCTATAGAATTATTAGATCCTTACTAGTTTATAAATATTTATTTATTATAAGATCTATCTAATACTTATCTAATAGGCTTATCTACTAGTTTAGTAGGGAAATATTTATTATTTTACTTTTTCTTTAGGTATATAAAGTATATATTTTAATAGTAATAGAATTATATAATCTTAGTATATTATCTATTTAAAGGGTCTAATCTTAGATTATCTTAGTCTTTAAATTAGATAGGTATAGGTTTATTTTTTATAGTTACTTTAGGGTTTACTATAAAGTAAATATTAGATTCTATACTATTATATTCCCTTAATAGTTAGTTAAATATAATACTTTGCCTTTTCTAATAATAGTATTCTTTCTTATTATATTTTACTATATCTTATTATTTTAAAATATTTATTTTAGGGTTAGTATTAATATTGAAAATAGTTATAAGGATGCCTATTTTAAGGGCTTATTTATAATTATCTGATTATAAGCATAGGATTCCTTTTTATCTTATATTCTAGCATTATTAAATGTATTTATTAATCTTCTGCTGGTTTATAAGGGGTGCGTTTTGGACTATAGTAAGGGTAATTGTAATGTGCCGGTCGGTTCCAACTATATTAAACCAATTAGAGTGTAAGGTTTATTATTAATAGTATGGTCAGGTATGTATTAGTAATTAAGCAAGTATAAGAGTATTTATAAGGGATATTATATCTAATAATAGTTAAAGATATTTAAGGTAATTAAGTTATATTAAAAGCTAATTAGGACTATTCCTTATAGTAGGTTATAATCTATCTATATACTTCTATATCTAAGGTTCTATTATTATAATAGTTAAATAAAATCAGTTTGACTTTGTTTATTGTGGTCTTCAGTCAGGTTGAATAGGGCATATTCAACTCTATTCTCATTAATTGGTTATATAGGTCTAGGGTAGCTTTGGATTAATTGGTTAGGATTCTGCCCAGGGTTATTACCTTTAGGTGCCTAGGTTATAATATGATATTCCCCCTCTATTAGTCTTATCCCAAGGCTAGGTAAATAGGCCGGTTTCCCTACTTATAGTATTATATATTCTTTCTCTTTTTATTTCCATTATTCTAAGCACTAATAGGATATTAGGTTATATTACTAAGATTATACCTTATCCTAAGGTAATTAAAGCTTGTTAAAAAGATATTGCCAAATTAATTAATAAATTTGGTTTCGAGATGCCTTATTATTTAACTTATTTTTATATTAAATAGCTTTTTTATATAGTAATTAAGGGAAAAAACTATTATAAATTTTATATAGAGAAGAAATACTCTAATTATAATTTTAGGGATATTTCTACTTAGGTATATAAATATACTCTTCTTCTTTTATCTTACTCTTTAATATTTATTTTACTTAATTAAGTAGGTTTCTTAGGAGAAAGATTGGATTAATATAGAGAAGGAGAAAGCTAAGGTAGATTTAATAAATGCTTTAGTATAATTATAGCAATTATATACTTAGGAATGCCATTTATATAAGAAAGTAAAGGAAATAATTTCTTAGGGTTATAAGGATTTAGATAAATTAGAGGAAAGGGAGTAGGTAGAGGCATTAGTATTATTGGAGGTATAATTGCTTGAGGATTATAGGGTTATTAATTAAAGTAGCTTATTTAAGTTCCTTTATATTAACTCCAAAAAAATGCTTCTAATAGCTTTAAGCAATATATAAGGTGTATAGGGGGTTCCTATAAATTTTTACTTTTATTATACCCTTTCTATTTTACTAGAAAGCATCTATTGCTTTCTCTTCTTTTTAATATTTTTTCTATTATATATTCCTTTTCTATAAAAATTACTTTTAGTTTGATTTTTAATCTTATATTAACTTTAATTATATTTTTTACTAATTTAAGTAAGGAAATATAAAAGATTAAATAGATTAGTATAGTATTTAATAATTTAAGTTTATAATTATTTTCTAAGATTTTCTTAATAATTTTATAAGATTTAATATATTTAAAGTCTAGTTTTTTATTTTATTAATTTATAATAAGATTTTTTATTATTAAGTAGACTATATCTCCTTTTAAAAAGGATAGTCCCTTTAGCCTTTTAAGATTATAATATCTTTTTATTATTAATCTTATAAATTCTAGCTTAATTTTTAGATTTTTATATAGTTTTTATAGTTTATTATCTTTTATTAGTACTTTTTTATTAAGAATATTTATTTAAGGTAATTAAAAGATATTTAAATTAAAGCTAAAGTTAGTAAATATAAGGGTCTTCTTAATTACTAAATAAACTAAAATATTATATATAAGTATTACAATAGATAGCTTTTCTATCTAATTTATTTATTTATAATTAATATAATATTATAAGTATACTTTAATTTCTTAATTTTATTATTTAATCTATTTATTAATTAAAGGTCTAAATGTAATAGTAAGCCTATAATTTAGCCCTATTAATATTATAAGGCTTTACTAGAATTTTAAGGTAAATATAGATCCTCTATTAATTAGGATTTTACTAGACAATCTATATATTATTATAATATATTAGTAAAAGATATATATAAGTTTCTTAGCTAAAGTTACTTCTTAATAAGAAATATAATATACTATTTTTATAAAATAATTAATAATAATTAAAATACTATTATAGTAGACTCCTATAGCTAGATCTATTAAGAAAGGTAGTTTTATAATAAAGTCTATTATAATTAACTCTTATAATTATTCTACTATTAGTAATAGTTATAGTTCTCTATAAGGTTTATATTATAGGGATCTTATTTTCTAGTAGAGATTGTATTTCTTTATAAGGTTAGTGATTTTTTATTTTATTTTACTAAAGGAAAATATCTACTTAACTTATTTAAGGGTTTTATAGATTCCTTTATATTTATATAGTAGATGCTTATATATATATTTTAGGAGGTTTTTTTGCTTCTCTTTTAATACTTATAATTTATTAGTTTTCTTATTATTTAATAAAGTATTATTATATTTCTTAATTTCTTTTAATAAGGGTATTTCTTATTTTATAAGGTAGATAGTAAATCCTAATTGGATATGTTTTTTAGGTAGCTTTATATATATAGTAGTAATAACTTTCTTTGCTTTAATAATTATTTTATTAATTAGAATTTATTTTAGATATTTTTTATTATTATAGATAAGTAATTGTTCTATAGTTTTTATTTTTTTTATATTATAATCTAAGTAATAATTAATTATATTAGTATATTTATTTTCTATTCCTTTAATATAAATAATTTAGTAGTTAAATTTGAAAAGATACTTAGTATATTTAAATTACTTTCTATTAAGTTATTATATTATTATAAAGTAGGAGATGTTTTTATAGTTTATATATATTATAATTTTATAATTATTTCCTAGAAAATAGTATCTAAACTCCTTAAAGGTATTAATAATTATAAGAAATTCTTTATTATAGATAGGGTAATTTAATTCTAGTCTATATAGCTTATATAAGTAAAATGCAATAGGATATAAGGTGCCTTTCTTATCTTATTATCCTATTTAAGCTTTTAATATATAATCTGAGAAATCTATTTCTAATTTAATTGGTTTATTTAGATTAAATATAGTTAAAATAGGTTCTTTTATAATAGTATTATAAAGGATTTTAAAAGCTTCTTAAGCTTTTTTATTTTATTTAAATGTTTCTTTTTTTCTTATTAAGGCTATAAGTAGTATTGCTATTTTACTAAATCCTTTAATAAATTATTAGTAGTAGTTTATAAATCTAAAAAATCCTTAAACTTCTTTTATATTCTTAAAGATCTTCTATTCTTATACTATAATAACTTTCTTAAGGTCTATATAAATTTAATTAAAGGTAATAATATACTTTAAAAATTCTACTTTATTAGTATAAAATTTACTTTTCTTAGGTTTAATTAATAATTTAGTATCTTATAGGGCTTTTAAGATCTTATAGATATATTTTATATATTTTTTTTTATTTTTAAAGAAGATTAGAATATTATTTAGGTAGTATATAATAGAGATATCTAGATACTTATAAAGTATATTATTTATTATATATTAAAATATTATTAGTATATTTATAAGTTTAAAAGGTATAATAAGATATTTAAATAATTTGAATTTTGTTTAGAAAGTGGTTTTCTATTTATATCTTTTTTTAATATATATAAGATTATAGGCTTTTTTAAGATTAAAGGTAGTAAATATTATAGCTCTATATAGCCTATCTTTTATTTTATTAATTAGGGGTAATAAGATTTAATTCTTAATAATAATATTATTAAGCTATTAATAGTCTATAATAAGTTATAATTTTTTATTTTTCTTAAGCATAAATATAATAGGATATCTAGCTTTAGAATTTAAAATATAGATATATTCTTTCTATAATATATCTTTAATATATTTCTTTAGAGTATTAAGTTTGGTTTAGTTAAGATTATAGATAGAATAAAATTAAATATTTAATTTATCTTTAAAAATAATTTTATAATTCTATTAATTAAATTTAAATAGTTTTATTTTTAATTTTTCTATAAAGAGTTACTTATATATCCTATATTAAAATAGTATATTCCTTAATTGGTTATTTATTTCTTTTTTTATTTCTTTAAGGCTATTATTAATTTATTAAAATTATATTCTAAGTAGAAAAATAGTTTATTATTTTTATTATTTTTATCCATTCTTATATTTATATTTTATCCCTTTAAATAGTAAGATTACTTCCTTATTTAAATCTTTTACTTAATTAGGGCTAAAAGGGCAAAATCTTTTATAATACTTAGAAATATTATTAGCTATATTATATTCCTCTAATATTTATATCTAGCTAATATATTAATAGATATTTAGATTATAATAGTATAATTATAAGTACTTTAAAATAATTCTATTATCTCTAATATTTATAATATTAAAGATAATTCTTTAATTCTTTCCTTTAATAAATACTTTAAAGTAATTAATTTCTCTTTATATAATTCTATTATTATAATTAAATATTATATCTTTAATATTTATAATATTATAAGGTTTTAGTTTTATTTACTATAATAATTAGAGTTTATTAACTATTTAAAGATAAATATAATTTCTCTTAGCTCTATTATTTATTATAATATTATACTATTTCTTATTAATCCTTATATATATCTTTAATCTATATTAAAGCTATCCTATAATAGTAATATATAAAGCCTTAATAAGGAGTTCTTTTAGTAACTCTATAGATTAATTATCCTACTACTTTTATTACTCTTCTATAAAGGGTATTTTCCTTTTAAAAGTTCTTTAAGATTATATTAATTCTATACCTTTAAAGTAGTATATTTATTATATTTAAGGTCTAAATATTAATTTTATAGAAGGTCCTTATAATTTAAGAGGTCTTTCTTATATTCTATATAGACTATAGAGTTATTAGGTCCTTATTAGCTTATAAATATTTATTTATTATAGGGTCTATTTAATACTTATTTAATAGGCTTATTTACTAGTTTAATAGGGAAATATTTATTATTTTACTTTTTCTCTAAGTATATAAGGTATATATCTTAGTAATAGTAGAATTATATAATTTTAATATATTATCTATTTAAAGGGTCTAACCTTAGATTATCTTAGTCTTTAAATTAAATAAATATAGGTTTATTTTTTATAATTACTTTTAGTTTTACTATAAGGTAAATATTAGATTTTATACTATTATATTCCCTTAATAGTTAGTTAAATATAGTACTTTGCTTTTTCTAGTAGTAGTGTTCTTTTTTATTGTATTCTATTATATCCTACTATTTTAGGATATCTATTTTAGGGTTAGTATTAATATTAAAAATAATTATAGGAATATCTATTTTAAGGGCTTGTTTATAGTTATTTGATTGTAGGCATAGGATTCCTTCTTATTTTGTATTCTAGTATTATTGAATATACTTATTGATTTTTTATTAGTTTATAAGGGGTATATTTAGGACTATAGTAAGAATAATCCCTTCTTATTAAGGCATATTTCTTTCTAGCACTAGGGTCTAATCCTTAGGTATTTTATCTTTTCTAGCTATAGTTAGGGTATAGTTTGTTATTCCTAGGGTTTTTTGTATTTCTAATATAGATTTAAACTTATTCCCTATCTTTAGCTTATTATATTTAAAGCTCTTATGCCCTTTTTTACTATAGTTATAGTAGGTAACCTTAGATAGATCTAATTATTATTATTAGGTAATTTTGAGTTCTATTGCTTCTAAGGTGGTCCTATAGGATATTAAAGTATTATTAATTTTTATAAGGGTATTAAGAGTATATTTCTTATTTGATCTTTTTTTTAGTTTTTTTTTAAATTATTAGTTATTAATTTTAATAGTATAGATTATATAATCTTTAAATTCTTTAAGGAGTTCTATTTATTAATTAATCTTATCTTTAATATTATTCTTTAATTCTTAGTAGAATTTATTAATTAAGATTTTATTATTTTAATTAAGTTTAATAGTATAATATTAGAAGTTAGATAGATAGGTATTATAGGCTTTAGTTTATTTAAGCTCCTTAAGTTTTTATAAGGCTTATTATTATTTATTAACTATATTAAAGTAATTAATTAATTCTTTTTTAAATTTCTTAAAATTATTAAATACTTTATTAATTTTAATAGATTATTCTATAATAATATTTTCTATAAATTCCTTAAGATATAATTATATAATTTAAAATACTTTTTCTTTAAGTTTTTTTATAGTATATTATACCTTAAACTATTCTTATTTAAAGGTATTTAGGTAGAAGGTATAATAGCTTTTTATTTAAGTTAACTATTCTTAAAGAGTATTTAAATTACTATTTTATATTAAGGGTTCTTTTAATTTAAAGATCTCTTTATAATCTTTTTTAATAATTATAAAGTTATTTATTTTCTTAAGATATTATTTATATTAGATATTTTATTTAAATTACTTATTACTAAAATTACTAATAATATTTTAAAGATTATTAATTTTATTATTTTTCTAGCTTATAGCTATATTAAAGTTAATAATAAGATAATTAATAGCTCTTTTAATATATTAATTATCTTTTTTTAACTATTTAATCTTTCTCTTTATATTATCTTTCTTTTCTTCTTCTAAAGATTCTTTTATTTTAATATTTCTATTAATATCTATATTAAGGAGAATCTTAGGAATTTAATTTTAAAATCTTTAAGTAAAGAATATAAATTTGGATATAATTAATATTACTTAATTATTAATATAAATAATTAATTAAATAAAAGCTTTTAATATATAATATATTAGTTAATTCTAATTATATTAAATTAATTAAAGTATAAGGTTTATTATTAATAGTATAGTTAGGTATATATTAATAATTAAACAAGTATAAGAGTATTTATAAGAGATATTATATTTAGTAATAATTAAAGATATTTAAGATAATTAAGTTATATTAAAAGCTAATTAAGACTATTCCTTATAGTAGGTTATAATCTATCTATATACTTCTATATCTAAGGTTTTATTATTATAATAGTTAAATAGAGTTAGTTTGACTTTGTTTGTTGCGGTCTTTGGTTAAGTTAAATAGGGCATATTCAACTCTATTCTTATTGGTTAGTTATATGGGTCTAGGGTAGCTTTAGGTTGATTGGTCAGGATTCTGCCCAGGGTTACCGCCTTTAAGTGCCTGGGTCATAACAGTAATCCCTTCTTATTAAGATATATTTCCTTCTAGCACTAGGGTCTAATCCTTAGGCATTTTGTTTTTTCTAGCTATAGTTAGGGTATAATTTGTTATTCCTAGGGTTTTCTATGCCTCTAGTATAGGTTTAAACTTATTTCCTATCTTTAGTTTATTATATTTAAAGCTCTTATACCCTTTTTTACTATAGTTATAGTAGGTAATCTTAAATAGATCTAATTATTATTATTAGATAGCTTTGAGTTCTATTGTTCCTAGAGTGGTTTTATAGGATATTAAAGTATTATTAATTTTTATAAAGGTATTAAAGGTATATTTCTTATTTAATTTCTTTTTTAATCTTCTTTTAAATTATTAGTTATTAATTCTAATAGTATAGACTATATAATCTTTAAATTTTTTAAGGAGTTTTATTTATTAGCTAATTTTATTTTTAATATTATTCTTTAATTTTTAATAGAATTTATTAATTAAGGTTTTATTATTTTAATTAAGTTTAATAGTATAATATTAGAAGTTAAATAAATAAATATTATAGGCTTTAATTTATTTAAGCTCCTTAAGTTTTTATAAGGCTTATTATTATTTATTAGTTATATTAAAATAATTAATTAATTCTTTTTTAAATCTCTTAAAATTACTAAATATTTTATTAATTTTAATAGATTATTTTATAATAATATTTTCTATAAATTCCTTAAAATATAATTATATAATTTAAAGTACTTTTTCTTTAAGTTTTTCTATAGTATATTATACTTTAAGTTATTCTTATTTAAAGGTATTTAAATAAAAGGTATAGTAGCTCTTTATTTATATTAACTATTCTTAAAGAATACTTAAGTTACTATTCTATATTAAAAATTCCTTTAATTTAAAAATTTCTTTATAATCTTTCTTAATAATTATAAAATTATTTATTTCTTTAAGATATTATCTATATTAAATATTTTATTTAAATTATTTATTATTAAGATTACTAATAATATTTTAAAGATTATTAATTTTATTATTTTTCTAGCCTATAGCTATATTAAAATTAATAATAAGATAATTAATAGCTCTTTTAATATATTAATTATCTTTTTTTAATTATTTAATCTTTCTCTTTATATTATCTTTCTCTTTTTCTTTTAAGAATTCTTTTATTTTAATATTTCTATTAATATCTATATTAAAGAAAGTCTTAGAGATTTAATTCTAAAATCTTTAAATAAAGAATATAGATTTAAATATAATTAATATTATTTAATTATTAATATAAATAATTAACTAAATAAAAGCTTTTAATATATAATATACTAATTAATTCTAATTATATTAAATTAATCAAAGTATAGGATTTATTATTAATAGTATAATCAAATATATATCAATAATTAAGCAAGTATAAGAATATTTACAAAAGGTATTATATCTAATAATAATTAAAGATATTTAAGGTAATCAAGTTATATTAAAAGCTAATTAGTTCCATTCCTTACAGTTAGTCCTAATCTATCTATATACTTCTAAGCTAATACATAATTACTAAGGATTATAGTAATTATATAGATAATTGCAGTAGTAATCGCAGTGATTACGTCCTGATTATGCTAGTGATTATACATATGTAGTGATCACAGTCTAGGGTAGGTGGGTCTTATTTCTTTCTGCCGGTTTTGACCGCCAACGTTCTGACATGGGTCATAACATCTAGCCAGGCTTCAGCTTGGTAGGAAAGCGATGGCTGTGTGGAAAACAGACCCTAAGCTAGGAGCCTTGTTACGCGTCACTTTGCATCCAGCCACTTTGTGTTGTCCAATCAATATAATGCTATGCACAGATGTGTGCGTCAAAGCTGAGAACCACCCACGCGGTCTAAATTCCGCAGTACCACAAACCAATAACATTCTAATTACCGATCATAAGTAAGCCAGATGTGCATTTCCAGAGCGTGTAATTGTTGCGCCATCTTGCTGCGGAGGCGAAGGTAGCTATAGCGATGTGTCCTGCCTAGCGTTAAGAAGAGAGTGAAAATAAGACCCCCGCCCGTATTTCCCGAATCGACTCTCTAGCCCAACTCATTTACTCCTTCTTGGCTAACATACACCCACATCTGACTCTCTACTAACGTCTTTCTTATACGAAACCAAGTATTCCCTAGACTTGCGGCCAAAAGCGGGAAATGCAGTCCCTCATATCATTCTCGAGCCTCTGGGTTGCCTTTACGTTTTTGATGTTTTTTGCTGATAGCACAATTCAGTATGATCCCTTTGGTAACTCTTGTCTAATAATATGGGGTCACCAAGCAGCTATTGTGGATAAGAAATTTTACATTGACGGTGGATTGACCGTTAACAAGAATGGTCCATCCCACTCTCAAAATTTTACCAGTATGTTGGAGGGATTTCATCCACTAGAATCATAATTCTACACAGCTCCCAGCCCCATCGCATCTGTATTTGCTAATGTTCTTTTATCCTGCCAGATACCGTTCTTATGTCTTTCGATATTTCTAAGCCATATGAATCCCCTGCATCACTCCCAGCCCTCAGCAAACCTTCAAATGTCCCGAGTGTTAATGGGGGTATACTTTGGCCTGATACAGTCAACAAACGGATATACCTTTACGGAGGTGAATTCCACAACCAAACTCCATCAGAGCTTCGCCTTTGGATATATGATATTCTAAATAACAATTGGGATTACAAAGATATTTCAGAGGGTTATTCTAGATCCAGTTATGGCGCTGGTGTGTCAATTCCAAATCAAGGCTCTGCTTACTATTATGGGGGATGGAGAAGTAATAAAACTGACTCCAAATGGGACAAGAATCCAGAAATGACAGCAGATTTTCTACTGTATCAGATGGACAACAACACCTGGGCATATGCGAATAGGCCTCATGATGGAAAAGGTCGTGCGGAAGGTGTTATGCTATATATCCCTGCCGGCAATCGCGGTATGCTGATATACTTTGGGGGAGTGCGTTCAGTCGACGGCCAAGCGTGGGAGGCCCAGCCGATGAATGAAATTATGATCTATAATATTGAGAGCGGAGTTTGGTACAACCAAAAAGCCACCGGAAAAGAGACTCCTCGGTCACGGCGCCGCTTTTGTGCTGGAGTCACATGGCCCGATGATCGCACATCTTATAACATGTCTGTATTTACCATTACTCTGCTTATTTAATATATTATTAATACTTATTTTAGTTATCTTTATGGTGGCTTGGGAGAAAAAAACGGCAGCGCTGGTTTTGATGATGTTTATATTTTAACACTTCCTACTTTTACTTGGATCAAGGTCTGGAGTCAAGATGATACGCCAAGGCCACATCATAGCCTAACCTGCAATGTTGTCAACCAAGGCCAGATGCTCATCAATGGTGGGTTCTATACAACCATTAATGACTGTGATGAGTTCTACGGCTTCCATTATACGAACCTAACGGGTAATCGTAACCATATTTGGGGCAAATGGGGTACAAAGGAATCCAAGCATTACGTGTCAAGTGAGGTCATTTCCGTCATTGGTGGTACGCCAGATGGTGGTGCAACCAAAACCTCCCCAACCAGTGGATGGGAGGCCACCGACCTCCAAACGTATATGTATGAAACAGATTCTACAACGCAAAGGAAGCCCACGCGGGATGTCGGAGGCTCTCGAGTAAAGGCTGGCAGTATTGCTGGTGCTGTTATTGGTGGTATTAGCGCCCTTGCTTTTATTTTTATTGGTATTTGGTATTTCATCCGAAGACGAAGGGCGGGTAATTCCCAAGGCTCTCAGGAATGCCAAGCATTACCACCACCAAACGACGAATGCGAAGTTGACAACTACCCACAATCAAACTCTGGCTTAAAACCCATCCACTCCAGTCCGAGAGAGTTCCAGCTCTCGCAGGGTCATGTTGAGCCCACCGGCCCAACCGAGCTTTCTACTGACAGTCATCCGATGGCATCCCCATCAATCGAGCCCCCCATTGAGGCCGACAGCACGGGCTTCCCACCGGTCGAGCTACCGGGCAGTCAAGGCCTGCACTATATTCACCCGGGACCTGTGGCAGCTATCCGCGACAATCCCGTTGACACAGCTGAAAGCAACAATAATGAGTCAACCAGTCACACCTATTCCACGTTGGAGGTTTGTCATGAGTTGGGCGCCAACTCGGATGGCAATGCTTGAAGAAAATGGATTTGGAGAATATGTAGTTACGCATGTTGCACTATCCTTTTTCTGGTTATCGAACTTGTCCAAGATCCTAATCCTTGACTGTCGCAAGACTCCGGACTACGGCAGTGGAGTAATAACCAATCGGAGCGCATCGAATCAATGGTAGATCATTTCCCTATCTAATTATATGGTCATTGATGTCCCAACAATTAGCCCCACTGCAACCGCTAGGGTGAGCAAATGCACATTTTCCTGGTAATTTAATGGGACTGTTTCAGACAAGGGGATGCGGAAATCAAAGCTCAATAGCATATTAATGTAGCTACATCGCTCGCTCAAAGTTTTCCAGGGGTAAGAAACAGCTCTATAATATGTAGCTACTAGAGCCAAAAAAAAAAAAAGAAGAATAAAAGTAAAATACAAGTCACATATAATATTACCAGAAACAGGCCACAGGTAGGCCTTGGTTTCTCGTCTATATTTCATGCGAGTTAAATTGCCGGTTTCTCTGGCTATTGCCCCTCAACACAATACAGCTGAGTACTCTTCATCATCCTCTGATATGATGGTCCCAGTAATGTTAAGTTCAGTAACCTCTTTCATAGTCGAAATCGCCATCATCTACATACTCCGCGCAGATTGTTTCTCCGTTCAGATCCATCACATCCTGGATAGTAACATTTTTCCTGAGATCGTATATGTAGAGCACGTGTTCCATGGTCGTCACGTTGCCGTTGTCGCCGCAATAATCGAGCAAGAACCGGTTGGGGGCAGACATTCCCAACGAGTAGAGCAGTGCCTGTCGAGGAATGTTTCGGCCGCCCATGTCATTCAAGCGGTTTTCCTTGTCCTGCAGCTGCCACTTCCACCATGCGCGGTCAAGCCATGCATGATGCAGGAAGAATGTGGGATCGCCAGGGCTTACTACAGCATCGTTCATCTAATAAACGTTAGCCTTTGCATCAGACTCTTGCTGGAATATGGTGAGGAATGCTTACCAGCCCACCAACGCCCTGATGACCAAGGCCGTGGATGTTATCGCTTGAGCACTCCCAATAGTCCTCGTATGTCGTAAGATTGGCGCATTGCTTCCATTCAGATGGACCTAAGAATACGATCAGCTCGACGCTCAAGTGTAATTGGATAGTTCATTCCTGTTGAGGGAGGGACTTCTCTTACCTTGATCCCAGCGAGTTTGGTTGAGCTGACGCGAAATGCACATGCTATTGTGTTGGCGGTTTGGGGTTTTCGGATAAAGTTCGCTTGACCTACCCTAGAGTAGTTCATTGGGAGAGATAAAAGGTGCTCCTTTTAGCAGAGACATTGAAAAAAACAACGCTCCTTCTTACATACTTAACTTATGTCCTAGTAACTGTCTTTTGCCCTGTTAGAGGCCTATTTTATTACTTTCTTTTGTGCCTTCCTTCTGATCAGAGCTATTGCTAGCTATTCCAGCTATTATTATGCTCCTGCCGGAATTGTTGATATTCCTCACACACAAGTCCCAGTCAGCGGTTGGGTGGGTTGTGTGTATGTGTGTGGCTTGTAGAGGCGCCGTCTCTCCAAATCCATCACACTATCAAAGTTGCTAGTAGCATTCATTGACAGAGTGACATTTGCAAACGGCCCATCGGTAATACACCGACCGTTCAAGCCCTCGGCGCCGTTGCCATCACCACCAAATCCTGTGTCAGGGTCCAGAACAGCAGACTCATTCAAGGGCACAGTTGCTTGGTCTTTGAGCTCATCCCCTGCATTAAATCAACATCCGAATTCTAAGTAAGCAATATATGTGAGAGCTCTTACAGTATGGGAAGGCACCGGTGTAATTGCATTCCTCTTGCAAGGCACGCTCAAGCACCGTTACAAAATAGCGATGCCAGGGAAGGAATTGGCCGCTGTCGTGGATAAACTGGGCAAGGTGGATATGAACAAAGTCGAATTCGTCCCATCTGTTCTGAGCATTCCAGATGGTGCCAATTTTAGGTGGCAGATTCATCAGGCAAGTCTGTGCATCGATGAAGTCGCTTTTCTCGCTGGTAGTAAGGGCGTTCCTTGAATCATGTTAACGCAAGCCCGATCGCTTCTATCTCGAAAGGCGTACCAAGATTTCCTTTGGTTGGTGGTGCATGTCGAATTGCGCTTGCCAAGGGAGACTCTGGCTTCGGTGGAAGAGGCCAGAAGCAAGCCTGCACAGGCAAACTTGACTAAAGAAATCATCTTTCGAATGTCTGCAAGTGATGGAACGCTGCTTGATGGGTTCAGTCTAATTTGAATTTTCGCAAAAGGATAGTTACTCGTATTTATATTTGTCGACCCCTGCATAGCTCATGCATATTCACAGCGATAATTTAAGATCTTGGCAGTGCCCGTTCTTCCCGCGTTACCCCACAGGCCACGAATGGGGGGCGTGCCCCTGGCGTCTGCGCATTCGTAGCAGATCTCCGAACATTCTTCGCTCTCAGAGCACAGAACAGCAAAGTCACCATGCCCAAATTGTATTCCCAGACTTCATAAATTGCATCTTTATGAGAACTGGGAACTGTTATGACCTTGGATACAAACCCACGAGGTCAGTAATGGCTAGCTATGGTTAAACAGATCAGCAGCCAGAACCCACCCATCATAGCCGTGGCTTATACACTAAGTTACGCGCTCTCGGGGGTACGAAGCCTTATTCCCAACGCACGTGCACCAAATCGAGCGGTTTACCGCAAATCTCTTGGGAACAGAGACGTCAACAAACAGTAACAAACAGGGGTGGCTGTGCCCAAACCTACGTGGCTCTTCAACGAGATTCGGTAGTACTGGAAGCAATAACCTACCGATATGTCCGGGCACCGTGGCAATACGTACCATTTTTGACTCAACCCGCACCAAAGAACCAGGGCTATTACGGAAGTCACGGAAGCCTTCTCAATTATGAATCACATTCGTACTTTTTTTTTCGTACTTACCGCTTCATCAACAAGATCGGTTCAGGAGCAGTCCCCCCCAATGCAAGGGTGTCTGGCCAACCATCAAACTAAAAATCAAAGGTACATGGCAATGATCCACTTGGGATTGTTCGAGGCCCTCCCTTGCCACTCAAAGTGCCGATCCGTGCCCCAGGTTCCGTTGAAGATGTTCTGCGTCAGTGTGTCTTAATACTTAGCAAGCCCCATAAATTACTCCTTTGGTGATTTCAGGCCGCTTATATAATACATCAACACTGAGTTTTACGCTTTGTGATTGGATACAAGCTACATCACCAGCCAGGGTGGAGTCTAAGTAAGGAAGGAGAGAAATACGAAAATTTCGGACTTACAAGGCTGAAATCCGACAGTATTAGTCTTGAGATTAAGATCAAGATGCCGCTCTAAGGGTCAGCATTGGTATCTCTCTCGTAAATACGTACGGCGTTGAGTAATTTGTCGGAAAAGTGACATCACCATCGTACGAAAGCTGGAGAATTCCGCTTTCACAATTACGAAATCGGAAGCGCGATTTGTCAAGATATCCTAAACGAAAGATTGGGCTATATATGGCTTTCAATAAACAAGTTGGGTTGGAAACATGGGCGTGGAAGGGACCAGCAATAGCCAAGATGATGTAATGGGTGGAAGACGCTGGCTAAACCTCGGCTCATCATTTGCACAATTTGCATTATCGTTTTGTGCGGGTACATTTTCAGGGTTGGATGTGAGGGAATCATGGTGGAAATAAATGAGAAACTTTTCTCTTGCCTAAAGTATATTGAGTGAGTAAGTTTAGTAAATTATTAAAGCTGAGAGATCAACGTTCAATGCAACAGTGGTGGTTGAGTTAGCCTTGGCCTGTGGAAGTTTGATGCTTCTGCTCGCGGGTGCGACATTTTGATCATGTTTTCGGTCGGCCAAAACTCTAAGATGTCACTTAAAAGAAAAGAAAGTTAGGATTCATGGGTCTCATTTTCAAATAAATATTTTACGGGCTATTTTGGACATGATTTGTTTCGGTTTCCGTGGTCGAGTTGCTCACTCCTCTGCGATGAACTGGTTACCCTGTAGAGAAATCTCCCGCACAATTTCCCCTTAATCGGCCATAGGGTGGGGTTTCGGAACACGCTCTGATTGGGCGACGACGCGTCGAGATGTTGTTATCTTTTCCCGTCGGTGTCCGACGGGGCTTGTAACCAGATAACAGAAGAGGGCCGGAAATCGGCGGAGAGCAACGGTTCCCGATACAAATAGCTGTTCCGATGCCCTAGTTAATTCAATGCGTATCATCCAATTTACATTCAAGATAACCTGGAAATGGAGCGCGAAGATGGCAATGGCCCCGGATCTCCCATCGGGACCCCATCCACCACCCCAGCCACTAAGCGACACAATCCCCATAATGACAATGTCCCAGAACCGAAAAAATCCCGTAGAAGGGTATTCTCTTGCACCTCGTGCCAAAAAAGAAAATGCAGATGTGATTATGATGCTGCATTGCAATCTTGTCGACAATGTCAAACATTGAGGTGAGATTAAATAGTTCTGAGGAGGGATAGCAATGCTCAATAGTTTAGGCTGGAATGTTCATTGCGCGGCGAGTACAAACAGCTCAAACCTGCACCATCATCTGTAGTGGAAGATGAGAAGGAATCAATCTACAAAATGTGGGCAGTACCCAAAGATGATCTCTTGAAAATTTGTTCTTTTTGTTAACTTTACATTGACGTTTAGTCTGGAAAACCACGAGAAGGCACTGGGTGAAATAAAGGCCATGCTAAGTGAATTGCGAAATAATACTGGGAAAAATGCGAACCTCTACAGCGGGCCGTCGCTGGTCACGCGTCGACGACATTTACATCCATCCACGCCAGATAGTCATGGTATGAGTCTGGATGATATATCGGATCCCAATCCTGCAGACGATTTAGTTAGCTCTGCACCTGTTACTGTACTGCGTGAGATTGGGCTTCATTGCTCGGGGGAAAGCCGTCGGTCACTTGGAAACAGTTACCTGGATCTGGTCTTACAGCGCGTTCTTGACGACGACACAGCTGACGATCTCATTCGACTGTAAGTGTAGCCTTGTGCTTCGCTGTACCATCCCTAACCATTTCCTGGCAGCTTCTTTCACTTTCAGGATCATGCTAAGATCCTTTTCGAAACAAGAGACGCGATGTCTAGTCAAGACCTGCGCCGGCTGTCTCCATTCCTGCATAGTGTTTGCTGTTTGCAAGGTATCTTGTACCGCGACGATCTGTGTGGATCAACGATCCACCGACACGTGTACGAGAGAGTGCGCAACTCGCTCGGGCAAGCGCTGCTCACAAGTCCATTGACACTAGAGGAAATCTACGGTGCATTGCTTATGAGCGATGGTGCTACTGATCCGGGGGGCGTGAGTAATCCAGAGCGGGAGTAACTTTTTAAAACTAATTTTATTATCAGGGAGAAAAGGAGTACATTGACAGCTGGCTGTTGACAGGCTACTGTGCTAAACAGGCTATGCTGGCAATCAGTTTCTCTGAAATTGTCTCGAGAATCAGAGAGGCAAAATCTACCACCAAAGATCGAAAGGCTATCCGGCTATGGTCAACTATTTGCTTGCAACATCTTCGGTGAGTGTGTGATGATGGTTGGATTAGCGCCCGTGTTATGCTAACACGATGTGTAGTTGGTCTATTACAACAGGGAGACCACCTGACATCGGACAAGAATACATGGATCACTGCAACTTTCTGCTTAGCTTCTATGAAGCATCCAGCCAAGACGGCATGTTGTTAGCGGAAATCCTTTTGTACAACAGCGTGTCTCAACGTCTGGCAAAACGCCCCTTTGGCGAGTCAGATCACGACTGGGAAGACTTTTCCATGTGGAAGCTACGGTGGAAACATCTCTTGTGTAAGTGGTGGCGAATTCAACGAGCAAACAGACTTCTTCTGACCGCGTAACTGTAGCTCTGCCCACAGCTCCGAGACTGCGTTTCAGCTATTATACTGCGCGCCTCATGCTCTTGATAAGGGCCCTGGAAGACTTTGGAGAAGACTTACAGCCAACATCATTCTTGACGCAACATAGAGAGAATGACTTTGACGACCCTGTTGAATTAACTCGCCAAACCCCGAATGATGACCAAACGAGGTCTTTGAGAAGCGATGCAGCAAAATATGCACAATCAATCCTGGAGACGTTTTTGGTCATGGACACGGCGCTCAGAACCTCACTCACGTTGAACACCTGCTTGTGTCTGGCTTACTGCAGCCTGCTTCTGGCTCATTATGACGAATCTCAATCGGGGCTTTCAGACGAGCACAGCCTTAGCCTCGTGGAGCGGTTGAATGATTGGGGCAGCGATGCGCCCGGGCGCACATGGGCACGGATTGCTAGATTTGGGAACCTCGCCCAAAAGAAGCTCCGATCTAGGATAAAGAGTAGCCGCCAGAGGATCCAAAGAGTCCCGAAGAGTGCAACCGAAACTTTTATGGCCAAGGAGCTTCCGCACGAGCATTACGAGAAATCTGCCGAAACACAGACACCGTCTAGCTCGACATCATTTGGGCCTGCATCGGCGGTTCAATTTCACGATATCGGCGCAGAATTGTTCCCAAGCATGGAAGATTTCTTTGGGGGCGGATTCCTCGAGTTTCCATGAAGGATTGGCAACACCTGGCGGAATCTGTCAACTGGCAGCTAAGCAACGGCCCCATGCACCACTCATTGCCTGTTGTTCTCCTCGCATCTGCAAAACACAAAAGCCGCATTATATCGTCAACTTCACCCAGTCTCCCGAATCGAAAATGGCTGACGTCAGTGACGCCGATGACGAAGCGAATTTTCCTTGTGGCGCAGTTATATGGGGCAGAGGAAACAGAGCCCCAGTTTCATCAGAGCACCGCGATGCTGAGGTGCCTCCACTGACCCTGGTGCCGAGCTTGCGACTGACTGTACGGCGACGCGACAATGGAATTCTGGATCTAGGGCTGTATAATGCTTCAGGACCTCGGACCAACGTTATGACCTTCTTGCGAGGATTCGGTGTGGCCGTCATTGCTGACAATGAGGAAGCCCTTTATAGGGCCGCCGGTATCTGTGGACGTTTGACTGGCGCCCAGCAAACACAAATGACCTGGTTTCGCCTTGGCCTGCACCCTCAAGCTCATACTGTCATCGATATCCCGGCTGTGAACTGTGAGGAAATTGTTGGGAGCGTCCTGAATGGTACTGGGTTGTTTTTTACGCAAGTCGTTGCCCCAATCCTTGTTGATGCCGAGTTTACTGAGGAGGATGAGTTTGCTGAGGACATTGACGATGAGACTTTGGATGACGATGAATATCTCGACGATTTAGAAGAAGGGCTTGAAGAAGGTTTCGACGACGATTTCGATGACGATGTCGATATGAACGGAGATGATGGTGCCTTTCTCAACCCTGAAGGACACGACAATGAAAGCGATAATCAACCCCCAGCAGAATACCCCGCACGACCACGGCTTTGGCCTACCATAGAAGATTTCTGGGACATAATTGTCTGAGAAGGTTTTGCAACGTAAGATGACTGACCCCATTCAAGGACAACTTTTGACACCTCCACAGATGAAATAATGCTGTCACTGTTTGAGTCTTTCTTAAAAAATGTGGTTGCGAGTAGTGGGGGACATGGGTATGTGCCATTGTTTCATGGGTTTGTGGTAGTGGGAATTAGTTGGTCAGTTCAACAGTGTCTACAACGGTCTGGTTCACCATGTTATATCGCCCGCAAACGGACTCATTCGACAGATATAGGCAAGGGCCTGATGCTCATTATGAGACAGTTTGAAATTTTACAATCAGTCATCTCTCATGCACTGCACCATCATCTCGTTCACTGATTATTTATCATGTGATTGGGGATGCAGATATTTATGTTGAAGACTGAGCAATAGGAAAACAGAGGATTGAAAAAAACCAATCCTGTCTTGGTATGTAGGGCTGGGTGAATTGCTAACGCCTTTCGCGCGACTCTTTACTGATTGGGTGAGCTTCTATCACCAGATGACTAATCGGGGGCTGAGCACTCCATGGTGCAGGCTACAGCTTTTTATGCCTGATCAGAAACGAAACAAGGCTTGCGACAAATCCATACTCCTCGATTTTTGAATGGAGTCACCTAAGTCAGCACTTGATAAACAAGAGCAAGATGACTCCAGCATCCGACGATATCACAGGCAGCCAGCCCACGCCCTTGCAAAGCTACCTCCACCACGTCGACACACTGCATGATATCATCTCCAATGACCACTTTGGTAGAGAAATGCCAGAACAACTCATAAAACAATGGGTAAAGGCTCTAGAACCGGACAGCCAGATCTCGCTTCCTGAAAACGTCAAGGGCTTCTATGGTGGTAGCCTCAGAGCATCGATGCCGATTGAGATTGCCAGAGGGTCATACAAATTTATCGCACACGAGACCGAGGACAAGAGAAAAATCACTAAGTACGCTCGGCGCATGTTAATAGCACTCTCTGTGCTTGATCTGGACGCCTTAGCTAAGCATGAGCCGGACTTGTGTGCCATCGTTCTGTGGCATAAAGCCCTCGCACAAGTACGCCTGGTTGATAGTGCACAAGAGCTTGCCTTTACGCTACTTGAGTACGAAAAGATTCGCCCGAGATCAAAACTGCCAGATAGCAAACTACCGCAACCAGACCGACTAAAGTCCCGCCTCTTGATGGTGGCAACAGATGTTGAAAACGACCAAGCGTTAAAATGGCTCACAAGTTGGGAGGTGTCATGAGGGAGGCTCATGGTATCACACGATGCAAGGCACTGTAGTATAATTAGCGAGTAAAGATCTGTCACTATATTAAATCTTAACAGGCACATATCGCAGGAATCATCTCGCGCAGGAGCCATAATTACCGTTTATTTCCCTCTAGATCAACATAAAGGCTTGCATCATGCTATAAGCTTACAGCCTCCGCCGCAGCCGATTGACGCATTCCACAAGATTTATGGCATTGCAATACATCCTAGTACTCTCCCAGACCACTATTCCTAAATGAATTATACATCCCCAGCAATAAACGACAACAGTGTGCGAATAATTCGGTTTTCTTGCCCAGCAGCCTTCTCGATCCTTGACAATTCATTATTCAAACTATGTTCCATTTCCTTCATCAGACTTCTTGTATGAGAGAGTGTCCCTGATTTTTCAAGGCACTCTAAAATGTAGTATTTGTGTTCATCAAGCAGCTTCTGCCTGTCATTTGCCATTGCAACTTGGCGAAAAATTCCCAAAATGGGGGCTTGATACTCTGGATGATTTTGCAAGCAGTGGACGATGGGATAAGAAAACTTTCTTTCGTCCAAGTCCTCACAGAAGCCTTTCTTTTGTGTAGACTGATTTGAAGTTAGTTGTTTTAGTTTCGATAGTGGTAAACCCTTTGGAATGATGACATTGCATCGGCCTACCTTGGGCGATTGGAGATTCATATAGTCATTCTGAATCTGATAGTACCGACTGAAAATGGAGCAGAATCGGTCAAGATCAAGCTGACTAGTTACAAAAGAGGGTTAACCACACTAGGACATAAAAAGGCATCGATAAACATACCTTCCACTTGTGCCTTGGAGTTTCAACAACGTTGGAGCCAAGTGAACTTCATGTCCCACCTCTGAATTTCTTGTTAGCAAATATCTAGAGGTGAAAGGTAAGCCTTAGAAAAACTTACTCTTGTCTACCATTTCGAGATACTCTGATTCCAGAGGGCAAGAAAACGTGTCTCTCCAATATATTTCCAGATTTTGACCGTAACATCCTGTTTTTGATGCGTCTATACAGAAAATTAGCGTGTGGATGGCGCAAAGCAATGATATATGAAGCTTATACCTAGAACGGCATTGATGGCATCCGGACTCTTAAGACTCTGAGCCTCTTCTAGTGCAAGAATATACATCAAGAATGAGGAATTGACGGCTCGATGCTGACCAAAAAGAATATGGGTTGCGGGATTTCCTCTTCTCAAAGGAGATGAATCTTGAACATCATCCAAGCTTCAAAAGGTTGACAATGTCAGCTAGCAATTGGATAAAATGAACTGTCCCTCTAGTTGGTCGTATTAGTTTGGACCATAATCTCGTGTACTTACATCAAGTTTGAGTTGTGAATCCAATTTGAAATTCGTTTGATCGAGACTACGGATTGGGCAGGAGCCTGAAACCATACATTGAAACCATCGACGAGCTTATCGCAAACGCTTCTACCACCTAATGACATGATATAATTCACAGGTTCGATTGCAACCTATTTTTAACATTAGGAGATTCAGAGTCAAAATGATAGAAAAGTCTCGTTGGCAAAATAATCTGGCGTGAACTGTGCAAATACTTTGACTGACCTTGGACGCGAGAGTGGATACATCTTCCCTCGTTGTTTCAATGGCTGGCCTTTGTTGGGTTTTGGAAATTGGTAAACCAGAATCTCGTCCTTGAGAAGAAAACATAGCTCTTTGAATCGAACCCGAACCAAACATGGGTACCAGAAGCGACCCGCGAGGCATCGGCAAAGCGGCTCGCATGATGTAGCGTCTACTATACATGGTTAACACCTGTAGAAATCACTTAAATCGCGGAGTTGAAAGTCTTAGCCGAGATATCCGGAGACCTTTTAAATGCCACGTCCATATTATGATCTTTAAATGAGACATAAGGCGGTGACTCGGCGGAACCGCGGAATGTGAAGTAATTGGGCGTGGATTTGTGTTCCACATAATGCTGTTGCCCAGTCAGCCAGCCGTCAAATATTCTCAGGTTTAGGAACAGGAGGAGGTTATAAACTTCCTATCTGCTGGTTATCAATTTCATTGAGAGAAGCGATGTGGTTTGCATTGATGCTGTCTAAGCCCACGTTGTTATGAAACACAAGAGGCTTCCGAATCTCCAGAATGACTATGAGCCAGGAGTAGGAAAATATTGTCCCAAATAACAGAAACATTGACTAGAAGTTGAACAGTCTCTTTATCTCGACTCTTTTGTAAATAGTTCAATGACAATTCCTAGTCGCAGTTGATTTGCCACCCGACTACCAATATGCAGCAGAGAGGGACATTACTCAACGCTTTAGTGAGGGATGCTGCTATTATTACGAATACGACGAACTACAATCTGATAGGTTGATGCGATTAGCACTCTCGTGGAGATTACCTGATCCTTTACCCGGTCCTAATCCTCAACTCGTTACCCCGCACCACTGAGTTATCACACTCGGCCCACCCACTTCCGTCAGCAAAGCCCATTCATTGACTTGGAGACGAAATATCCCGACGCCAAGACTTCACGAGTCAGCTTGGCAGATCCACTTAAAACCATACATCTTGTTCTATTTCCATCATGAGTAATCCAACCGAAGCCTTGCCAAAACCCATCGCACATGAGAGCATTCAGTCTCTGCTCCGCGACAAGGGCCTTCCCACGGCGACAAAAATTGTCTCAGCAAAAGTCACGGCCGAATACCATTCAATCTACTTCATCACACTCCCGCCATGTGAAAAGACTCTAAGCCACTCGGATCTGGTTCTGCGCGTCTCAGGTCGCCACCTGCCCACAATTAAGACTCGTAACGAAATTGGCGTCATGTCATGGGTTGCTCAGAATACAAACATTCCCGTCCCAGACATTATCGCGTACGATTCGTCAGACAACAACCCAATCGGCCACGAGTACACACTGCTCGCCAAATGCCCGGGAGTCACTCTGAGTGATGTTTACTTGTCCTTGGATGACGCGCAGATGACCCAAGTCTTGGACCAAATAATTGACATGCTCCTTCAACTGCATGAGCACCCGTGGGAGGGAATTGGAGGACTGACCCTGGATGATAGCGGGAACGTTGTCCTCTCCCAGGTTCTTGACGAGGACTTCTTGCAGGTCACTGACATTGAACGTTTCTGGACACCAGAGGAAACTGTAGCCACGTTAAATATCCAAGGTCCTTATGAGACGTACATTGACTTGATCTCCGGCCAGATAAAACATTACATAGCCTTGATAAAAAGGCACAACAAGCTCGACTTCATGCTAGACGCCGTCCCTCGCCTGGAAGCCTTTGTCAGCATGCTGCCTCAGCATACAGACGAGTTAAATAAGACCAAGTTGCGGCTCGCACACAAGGATATGCATCTGGCTAACATGCTTTTCGACGAGGCCTCTGGAAATATCACGGCCTTGCTCGATTGGGAGTTCTCGAGCGTAGTACCATTCACCCGCTGGAACCCGAAACGAGCGTTCTTGTGGAACGGACGCGACGATGGCAAGACTATGGAGGAGAAAGACAGGCTGTGGAGTCTCTTCGCCCGACGTTGTGCTGAAAGGGATGTGTCGGTTGTGAAAGATGCCGAGTTCGCATCACCGCTGCAAGAGAAGATGCAAACGGTGACCAATTACTTGCGCGCCATTGTCGAGGTCTGCCCTAGGGGTCAGAGACAAGATTTGGTGCAAGGATGGAAACAGACCGTTCTGGAAAACTTGGTACCGTTTGGCGTCTAATTAGAATAACTGTCGGTAGCGGAGTAGGCCTTCTATACTCACAACACATTGCATAAACCTTGCCTAGGTCCTGGTTGAAAAATGCACAGCCCCTGAAAATTGTTTGTTCAAGGCTGAAACAAGGATCCAGTTTAAATTCGGTGGCGGAGATCGCACGGGCTGTGCCGACCAGGCAACCTGCAGACGAGGCTCTGTGAAGTTATTGAGCTGGAAAGTAATAACCCTAGCCTGGGAATTGAATAATATTGATTAAGCACTCAAGATCCATTCTACAATACAAATATGCCAATGTCTCTTGCCCTGGTTCGTGGCTTTATGCTATGGAAAGTGCTCTATAGCACAGCTGTCCAAGGTCTGGCTCCGCCTGTGCCAAGATGGACGGATTGACAACTGGGTGGAGTTCTTCTCAGCCCCAAAGTTCCCTTGCCACTGCCACCTCATGTCTTTCCTTGCGCTTTAATCATACTTGCTTCTTTACCCGGTGCCCTGAGCCAAGCCTAATAAGCTTACGGCATCGTTTGCATGCGTGTACCACAGCCTTATTCCGTATAGACCTATTCAATTGGGCGAGCAATGTTGCAGTGGGTCAGCGTCACAGCGGGAGAGTAGGTAGGGTTAGAGGGTCTATTTATACGCTTGTCTAAATCCAGTGCCTTTCTGCGCTCAAGCTCACGTGTGTAGAACATCCCTCGATTTCTAAATTTGAGTTATTAATGGAAATTGCTGCCTCCTTGGTGTGTTCTCGTTTCTGTCGACTGATCGATGGTGCCGATTCACAAGAAATTAGCAGAGATACCCAGGCACTAGTGGACATGAGACGTACCTTACTCTCCATGATCACCCTCTCCTCAATGGGAATCGCCCGAGCGGACGATGGCTCCGAACCAATTTATCAACGTCGCGCACGGCACCAAGATAAGCACTTCTACTTCTTTTCCAATATCCTGCTAACATATTTGAACACCGGAAGTCCTGGGTGACTACCTCTACATTGAAGACGGTGGAATATCTAATTTCGTCAAGGGACAGAAAGCGGACAATGAAACGGATTTTCGAATGCGTAAGTCAACCTCCAAATTCATCCGCTATGCTTCTCCTCACAGAGGCCCAGCGAACACAACCTGGTCCATACCGCTACATACCTCGTGGACAAACATGACGGTGAAATTTAAGTCCATCGAAAAACCAGATGGTGTCCCACCACCAACCGCCAAGTTCGGCCTATGGTAGAATGATACAACAGGGAGGCTATACAGACGGGGCGGACAACGTGAGGATGGCATGGACCCAAGCGAAGATTATGCACCGCTGTACGAGTTCAAGTCTGATGGAGAGAGCGGCGGTGCCTGGAAAGTCTCAAAGCCGTCTAATCCTGACCTGTTTGCAACTTTCTGGCACGGCACAAACGCGCTCTCAGCATCCTGCGACGGCATGGGATTCTATATTTGCGGTTGGTCGAACCTAAGTACAGAACCTAAATACAAATTTGCGTCAGAAACATCTGGGTTACGCCTTCCCGGCGCACTCGCTTTCGACATGAGCACTCAAACCTGGGCCAATGAGTCGACATCTGAAATGAATTCTTATGGCTATAGTCAAAAAGACACTGCTGTCTGCACCACAAATTTTGGCCAGAAGCCGCTGGTCCTTGGTTTCGGCGGTGAGGGAGGTTTGGGGAAAATGGGAGATTTGCATCGACTTGAGCTCAATAATATTGCTCTGTATGACTCGGCTGCAAAGACTTGGCATTCTCAGGCAACAACCGGGGGCCCTCCGGATACCCGTATCAACCCCTGTTCTGCTGGGGTTGCTGGGCCGAACGATACATACGAAATGTAAGTCAAAGCCTGATTTTATCGGAAAGTTGATGCTAACTATTCATTCAGATTCATGTATGGTGGATCAAATGACAACCAAGGCACCCTTAGTGACATGTGGATTCTATCACTGCCAGCCTTTCATTGGTTTCGTGTTGATGTTCAGGCCCCGGCCCGCCAGCACCACACATGCAATGTAGTAGGGAATAGTCAATTGCTTGTTTTGGGAGGGCTCTCAAATGGCCAGAATTGGTCAGATAATGATCCATGGGCGCGGTCTCTTGGCGTCCTTGACTTGAATAGTCTAGAGTGGAAGGACAAGTACGACACCAACGCAGATGAATACGCATCATCGGACGTTGTAAGAAAATGGTACCAAGATGGGTAAGGGGGCGCTCTACATTAAAATATCTTGACTAATTGGAAATAGAGGAGCTGACTCAGTCAAGTGGTCCAGTGAGGAGGTTAAGGCAATCTTTGCGAATAAAATAGGTGCGATTGAAGGCTGAATTCATAGTCATGATAAATAGCTAACCGTCACTAATCACAGTAGATTCAAATGCAAACAATACTACGACAACGAAAAATGCGAACAACCCGCCGGTTGGCGCGGTGGTCGGAGATGTCATTGGGGCTATTGCATTTCTGTGTATTTTGGCTGCGGACATGTACTTCTTTCGTCGTCGGTCAAAGCCATCCTCACGCACGCAGGTTGAGAAATCTGATTCTAAACCTAACGAATTAGACCCTTATCTGACTCTCACCCCATCGCCATGGGAATTAGAAAGTCGTGAATCCCCTGCTGAACTGGATGCGACAAGACCCCCAGCTCCATATTAACTGAGATTTAGATTTAATGGGAGACGATGTTTAGCAGGCATTTCAAATAAATTAATAGATAAAGAAATCCGTAGTTTAAATAATACTAATTTATTCAAATTTTGAGCCACGCTCCTACGTGTTTCCCAGCTATGGTCGACGGGCAAGACAGTCCAACCACCGGGTGGAGGCAACGTCAGAGCCCGGATGGCTTTTTAGATCGTCAATAAATCGACTGATTAGGTTTGAGGGATTCAATAATAACCGCTATTAGAACCAACGCATATTGATTTAGAAACGTAGAGCTATACCTCGCACAGTCTATGAACTTCCAATTGTCCAATCAATGGAGCTACTGCTTGGTTCTGTTGGTCAACCGCCTGGCTGTTGCACGTCACTGATGTGACCAACTGAGTGTGATATGATTAAGAGCCAACACCGAGATTCGGGTGCGAACCAACAATCAATTACCTGGATCAATCACACCTGCAACAACCAACGCTGGGGCTGTGAAATGTGATGAGGCATATCGATGCGCCTCGTCCAACACCAAATCTCGAGCTCGGCTTTTCGCTTAAGCGCGCGCCCATTTGTATACATACATTGAATTTCCTCACATCAAGCGCAATGTCGTGTATCGCAATATCTACATTGTATTTCAACGGTCCCCAACATATAAACAAAAATGAAGGTGCTCCTTACCCCGACCGATGGCGGCGAATCTTGTGGGTGCTCTTCTCTCTACTCCTCCCTCCTTAATCACGGCCTGTTATTAATTCTTCTAGCCCAAGAAGCGCAGCAGCAAAACATGTTGAGACATGATACAAAGTGGCTTTGCATTATAATTGCCTGGCAGATTATGGGCATGACAGCCGTAGGCGCTATTTTGTGGGGGTGGCAGGGGTGGAGCCATGAGGATGTTCCAATCAAAGGGAATTTTACCGAAGGCAATCTTGCCGCAGGAACTTTCCAAGCGGTCGCTACGGTTTTCTTAATTGTGTTCTTCATACAAGAGTGGATAAATCTTCCGACTACGGATTAGTTCATAGCCTGTGCATCAATTTGAAGCGATTTGAGAGCAAATGCCGCTGTTTGTTTTTCAGAATAAAAATATTTTCTCAAACTGAATCCAGGGGCTACCATTGAAAGCGCCATATTTGTGACTGCTTGGAGTCCACCCTGCCCCGTTGTACGAGATGTTGACTTAAAACGGTAAATTTCATATCTTTCCAGGTTTCTGGTATCCAATTACTGTGTACATTGCCGCCCTAGTCACATCCAATCATTGGGCTCATGGACCCTCGAACTTTTAGAACGTTTGCTAGCATACGCGTTGGGAGCGTGCATCTGACCAACTCCACATTGCCGTGTATTCTGCCAACGCCACCGGGCATGCACTATTTATATCGAGCGATAATAAATTTTTGTCCCGGTGTTAGCTCTTGATGTGAAAAGCTTGTTTTTTTATCTCTCCATATTCATTCTTCATGAAATGTGCATGAAACGGAATCATTCCCGTTCAAAATATGCCAAGCTTAGTCTCTCAGCCAATATTCTAATCAGCCTACAATGCAGTTGTGTCTGTAGTCCCTCGCCATGAGGCAGCGCAGCATGCAGTCTGTTTAAACTACATGATAGAGAATTCATGCAACGAGGGATTGTCAACTGTGTTTTCTGAGACACTGCTTGAACCTTTGGCGTGTTGGGTGTGTCAGGTGTTGGTATCACAGCATTGCTGCCATCAACTGCGGGGTATTTAGGCATGAGCAAACGTGTTTGCTCATAGCCGCCTATGCGTATGCTCTCCTCAACAACAGCAGAAATGGGGAGAAAAGAGGAAACAAGACCCATTATTTTCGTTGACCAGCGTCGAGGCCCCTGATAATAAAAGTCTCGCCGGCAGGCAAGGTTGTCGGCTGGATCTCTTGCCAGGCGCTACTGTTCATTTTCTGGTTGTTGGTTGACATCAACTGGGGCAATGTCCAACTGTGAAAGGCTGATTGGCCAAATGGCACGCTAGCCATGCCATTTTTTCTCGAGGGCCGGTACCCTTGTCGCTTGAAGCGGGATCATATCGACTGGCGTGATCTTAGTGTCTCCATCTTGGTGCAAACTTGTGGAAACAGCCGCTGGGTTGAATGCTTGTGTTTGCTTCTTGATAATTCCATCGTAGCCAAAATCCATGAACGTGGCAGTCGACACTGCTGGATCATGATCCAGTTCCCATCATCTCATGTGCATATCTCATGATAATAAACGTACGTGTAGCAGTGGTTGGCTGTGACCGCGTCGGCATGGTGAATCCGACAGGGCATGAACTCAGATATGCGTCGAGTAACGAGCTGTTCGCGTTAATCTAGCCGTTATCTTCGACTTTAAATCCCGTCTGCCGGCTGCCAAGGTTCAATCTAATACGCTGCACCTAAGTTAGCCCGCGGTTACCCACAGCCCTAATTGTGCTTTTTCCCCATTGGAACACAGCTCGCTAATGCAGGGTCCCCGCCTGAGCTGGCCTCGACACTGGACACCAAACCTTTAAGGGCTTCTCCCCGACGCTCTCCTGTTCCACTCAAACTTCCAAACTCGTCGAATCTCAAAATGTCCGACGCCAGAGAGCAAACACCTGCTGCAGAGACACAGGCCCCGGAGTCGGCAACTCCAGGGCCTGCTTCGGATGCTGCTCCCGCGGCCACTACGCCTGCGGCCACCGCTCTTTTGCCTCCTCAAACTTGGGATGAGCTAGAAGATGTGAATATAAGCCTTTAAACTCTACAGCCCTAAGCTAATGATCAAATCCAGGATGAATCTTCTGAGGGTGATGCTGACTCCACACTGTCGGACCCAGATAACTCGACGGCGTCGATTACCTCTAGCATTCTGAAGTATAGGACCATTCTCGGTCGTACATTTCACTCCGAACGGGGCAATGCGAATTACTGGTCAGTAATCTTGTTCTAAACGGACAACTGGAGCTAATATATATATTTCAAGGGGGACCAACGATGAGCAACAAAATGAAGCTGCAGACATCAAGTGAGTTTGTCTCGAACAGAGCTACACATTGTGAACTAATTCTAATAAACTCCAAAGCCATCATGTTCAAACTTTAGGTCTAGATGGGCAGCTTTTCCTTGCACCACTTGACAAAAGCAAGGTAAAGGTAAGCCTCCGAGATGAGCCTGTCATATTGGTTTAGATGGCCTTTTAACATTCCCTCACAGAAAGTGGTAGATATCGGCACAGGAACAGGTACGTTTACCAAGCTTTCCTTTGAGGCAAAACGACTGACTGATTCAATTCTGATGTAGGAATTTGGGCCATGTAAGTAGCACTACTATCTGTCTCAAAATGGATAATTGACGCTTGCTTCAGCGATTTTGCGGATGATTTTCCTGGAGCAGAGGTCATTGGAACGGATCTTTCCCCCATTCAGCCGAGCTGGGTCCCACCAAACCTGCAATTGTAAGTCTGGATTATTTTACGACCTGGGTGACAAAACCATATTGGATCTAGTTAATCTCTAACATATGATAGCCAAATTGATGACTGTACACAGGAATGGACCTTTGAAGAAAACTCTCTCGATTATGTGCACATTCGTTTCTTGAGCGGTTGCATCTCCGACTGGACCGCACTGTTCAAGCAAGCCTACAAATGTCTCAAGCCTGGCGGAATTATCGAATCCATGGAGCCGTCAGCATACATGCAGAGTGACGACAACACTATTGAAGAAAACAGCGCCATGGGCCAGTGGGGCAAAATCTTTGTTGAGGGAGGGCAAAAGATGGGCAAGACCTTTACAGTTTTCCAGGACAATGTTCAGAACAAGGCTCTAGAGGAGGCTGGTTTTGTCAGTCTACATGAGCACAAGTATAAGGTTAGCATTGTTCTGCATCGCATTTACATGCACCACCGAACAGCATTGGTTTGCTAACACCACTTTCGCAAATAGTCGCCCATTGGCGGATGGCCAAAAGACCCGAAGCTTCGAGAGATCGGGCAATTTGCGCAGCTCTCTATGGAATCCGACTTTGAGGGGTTAATCATCTTCATGACGAATGTTCTGGGAGGCTGGACCAGGGAGCAGATCTTGGTCTACATTGCTCGCCTTCGCAAGGAAATTCGCTCCGGCAAGAAGCATGGATGGTACTGGCAAAAGATTGTTTGGGCGAGAAAGCCTGAGTAATCGAGATGGGCCGCCTTCATATTGTTCTTGGTTACGTCACAATCAATTAGAAATCTTCAATATAGCGAGCCATGTGGAAACTCCCATCAACTGATGAGTATTTGGACCAAAGTTTCGTCCAAGACTAATCGCGACGTGTTCCCAACCATTTCTACACCCCATGTGGACCTGAGTACGGCCCCAGTTCGCCATGCTTAATCATCGAATCTCAATTTCCTGAAAGAAGTGCAGAATAAACTGTCGTGAAATATGATCTTTATTCATGTCCTCGTAATGCCGTCTATCCGTTCCAACCTGATATCTATTTTAAGATAGCACTGCCCATCCCAAACCCTGTTCGCTCAAATTTTGCGTGAATGTCCCACATCTAATTTATCATAGCCTATGGCTATGATGAGCCATCCTCCGGAAGCTACCGTCAGAATTGCGCCTCTAGCGCGCCCTGTGATAAGTGGTGCCAAACCAGTTTTAACCGCTGGTTTGGTCGCGCCATTGGGTGCGGCTTGCACAGTTAACTCCCGTTCGCTTCCTGGCCCTGGCAATCCTGGTGTTGAGCCTACACCTTCAGCATCGCAGTGGGGACTGTACGGGACTCCTATCCCGTTGTCGGAGGCCGGTATTCTCACGGAAATATTGGGGTGGCCAAACCCCGACCTTGTCTCTCATCACTGTAACTTAAGAGCTCCTCGAACTAAAAAAAAAAAAAAAACTCAAGATGCCAGCAATAGCGTAGTTGCCAGAAGCAATCCGGTGGACGCATAAACAGATCCCATGGCGTTCTTGAGAATAGAAACTGCTGATGACTCTGATGTGGTTGTAAGGTTATCCTCGGCATTGAGATAAGTCTTTGTGTTTGGTGTTTTGCTGTAAGAATCTTGGTTGTAGGTCGAGTTCAATGAAACGGATCCCACCACGTCTCCAGACTCCAAGAGAATATGCGTGTCGACAGTCAAATTTTTGAGCTTCTCCTGCGTAACCACAATCTGGCGTGCTCCACGAATGTAATCACCGTAGCCGCCGTAACCCGAGTGCTGGCCATAGCAGAGGTTGATTCCGTTGCCCGTGATGTTCATTCCACCGACCAGCGAGTCCCACTTGTAGCACCAGGTGTTGGCGTGATCGTGGCCAGAAAAGAGCCCAATGACGCCAGGGATTGTGACCAGAGCCTCCATAAACGCCGCATCTTGGCCTGAATACCCACAAGTCTCCTTGCCATCCACCTCCGTGCACCATTCCGCACCCTGCTGCACGACGGTTTCCTCATTAATTCCGGGCTGACGATTTTCGTCAACGCCAACCTTCTGGAGTGCAAATGATGCGTTGACGGGAATGTGAACGAATGCGAGAGATGGAATGACTTTGTTGTACTTTTCGACGAGCTCCGTGTTGGTTTCATTGAACCACGTCACAACACTCGTATCGACCCAGTTTGGCTGGTCCGAGCCCTGGAAGTAATAGCCACCGCGGCTATCAAAAAACCAGAGGATGAGCTCTGGAGAGCAGTCATTTACAGCTGTGCAGTTGGATGCATAGACCGGGAGGTAGTAGTTCGTGACGCCTGCATTGTCGTCTGAAACCATGCGCTGAGTTCGGGATCCGTTAAAAGTCTGTTCACGCTCGAACAAAGCGTCGGCGCTCAAATTGTAGTTGCGATCGTGGTTTCCATAAGTCGCGGCCCAGGTTAAATTACGCTCCATAATTGGTGCCACGATCTGATCCAAGTAGGTGGTGCTATTATCAGAAAACATGTTATAGCCATCAAGTAGGTCGCCGTTCAAGACGACCAGATCCGGTGCGTCATAGTCCAAGACATCTCCAATGACCTGCACGGATTTGCGGTCCTGGGCAGGGCCTGTGCTTGATGGGGCTATCGCTGTCGTTTTAGTAAAACAGCGACTGCGAAGATAGGGTGTCAGGTCATACCTTGTCCAAAATGGAGGTCTTCAAAAATCGAAATCTGAAAATTTCCACTTGAATCGAATTTTAAAGGCGCGAGATCCGAATTGTTGACAGCGCGCGGGGTGACGGTCTGGTGAGACAGGCCTGCAAAGGCAGCTACGAGGACGGCGGTCGTCAGCATGGTGGAATCCCCGGTGCACGATGAGCGACAAGAGGTGAAAATACTAACACTTCCAAAACCCAGCCAAAACACCTCGATTATATATATGCTTGGCCGAGGAAGCGCCAAGACTCTTGGCCTCACAGATGGTGATGATCACATCGTGTGGAGACCCGAGATACTGCAGCGAAAAACACCAGTTTCGCACTCAATTCGGGCGGAGTGACGCAGGAGCCACGCGGCGGAGCCGTAGCGAGAGAGGGTTGCCCCAGCCGAGCTCCATACTTTTCGCCCAGAAATCTTCTTAGTCTAGCAACCTCACTATGCTTAACCGTAGGGAACCCTGTGTGTGATGGATTTCGGCAGAGACCGACGGGTGGTGATCCGGAGAGGTGACGCGTCAGCGCAGTGGGCCAAGCACTTGGCCAAGCCTATGGCCAGACGATGCTGCTGAGGCGGTGATGGTGACAGGGTTTTTTTTTTTCTTTCTTTCTTGTTTCTAATTTTTAGTCTACAAAGAGCCTAGGGTTCTCGGGTCCCTCCAACTCCGGTAGTTGTCACACGTCTAGACTCTCAATCCAAATCACATTTTGTATCGCAGGCCAAGACAAAACACCGTAATGTGCCACACAAAAAGAGATGAGCCACCAAAAAGTTTATCTGCCCCTCATTAGCCACGGAGTTCGGCTGGCTTGGGGCCCATCACGCCATGTGGGGATGCTCGTCATCGGTTGATTCGGCCCAACTCCGCAAAGAGGATGATCTTGGCAATTAATAATTGATTATCTACTCGATACGAGTATTTATCGCCGTTAAAACCGTTAAACGCGTTGAGCTGGTCAGCAAGCTCAGCTCCCGCGCACAGCCGCGACGGTAGGTATCATATCTGCGAACCCCAATCGCAGCACATAGTAGCAGGCACCAGACAGAACACGAGTCGATTGTCCAAGAGCAGTAAAGAGCCTCGTGCCCAGTCCCGCTCATACCGAATAGCAAAATGCCAAGACGCTTCAATATCATGTGTTGCGGCGCAAGTCAGCACAGGCCCTGGCTGAAAGCTTATCTTTGCCATGATATTTAGCGGCGTGCAGGCTTGGCACAGAAACTTTTCATTTGTAAGCACTCATTGCCCAAAATCCCACCTAAGCCCGATTCCTAGAAAAGATGGCCCAGGCCAGGTCTGAGCTTTGAGGTGCGCAGAGAATAAATTTCGCTTCCGTGAGACATTACCCTGCAGTCAATTTCACCAATGAGGATAAATAAATACCCAGCAAAATCATTCTATACGGATGATTGAAGTGACATTGTGATTATTAGATAATCTAGTTTATTATGTCTACGATCAAATTGAAGATATCGTCAAGGTAAAACTCTTTGACCAACGATACCAACGATGTATGGTTCTACATCCGCTAAATGGACGTCTAGACGATGCTGCCATGAATGATCCCCGTGCACATCATAATCTTGAGAAAATTTTAGATCATGTTTCACACTTTATTTGGGCCTATAGGCTAAAAAAAATAATTAATGCAATACTAGTAGAACTATGGCATGGATGCAAGAGCCCAATTGTAGCTGTTGCTGCTGCCACAGCCTGAGACAGTAAGAAGGCACAAGAGAGGAGTAGGAAAAAGAGGAGAACCAGCATGAGATACACCCACAAGCTAACTTTTAGCCATAATGAATGTCTGAAAATGAAATGAACTAATTACTACTACCAAAAGTAGTTTCCGCACAGTAGATAGGACCCCGAACTCACGGTGTGCTAGATTGTGCTTATCTTGGACTTACAATCAGTGGATAAAGCTGAGCGATGTCAATGCTAATACACACACAAGATAAATTCAGAATAATGATATACAACCCATATCAGAAACTAATCGCTTCTAGGGTGGTTGTGATCCTGTTCACGAGAACTCAGTGAAGAATGGTCGTCCCACCTATGGGCATCTGTGGAGGCAATACGACTTTGATATTAAACAGGCAGTTGCTCAGCCGACGAGAAACATGAGAATAGTCTGTCTGCCACAATGATAAGATTTAGCGCCGCTGGCTTAAAACCTAGCAAATAGTTTATTGACTTTGCTGGCACGGCAATGACTATAGCATAGCCGTAGTAAATGAACTGCCAATAACTCGCGTCTCGCAAAAGACTTTCTCACTATTTTCCATTAACAATAAAGTATTAAAATAAAGTACAATATCAAGCCCCGTTGAAATTTCCTGCCGAGACAAAATAAACACATGGCAAATTGTTCTTGAACCGCTTGGCTAAAAGTTGTAGGTTGCGTCTCCTCCTGTATGGCTGACACCAGACAGGACTTTTTCACCGGATATGTTGCCGTTAAAGTTGAAGGTAGTTTGCGGTGATGCTTCTGGGGTTTTCGAGACGCTACTCCCCGGCGTTTGATTTCCATTTTTCTTGCCCTGTTCTGACTCTGGCAGCAGACTAGATTGGGCATTTTGAGCATTGAACGTCTGCTCGGTTCTAGGCTTATCGGTTTTTGGGTACGTTGCGAGCAAGGCTTTTGCGACCGAGGCAGCGGAAGCAGCAGCAAAATCCTGCCATTGCTTGTTTTTGTGGCTATCGGCGTAGTCGCAGACTCCTTTGATCACGATGGATGGTATTTGATCCCAAACACCGGCTCCTTCCATCTCGAATGCCATCAGTTGATGTTTCTTTGCAATCTCATCTCGATCGATGGCAGATTTGATAACTGAGTCGCCCGACCCGAATCTTCCGATAAATATGTAGCGATACTGGGCCTTGGAGATGTTGCCTTGTTTTTCATGACCCAAGTTCCTAATAAGGCGGCCACGCGAGACGAGATGCTTTTCATCACAACCAATATCTTCGCATCTTTGGCGCCTAGCTTCTTCACAGATTGTGATCGGTTCATCTTTGCAAACACTGCATGAAGCGGAATGATTATGATGATATTTGGATTGGAAGAGCCTATCAGCTGCAGCCCCGGGATATTGGTACTTCAAGTGATCTCTCTCTTCATCTTCTTGTTTGGTCTGAATTTCCTGGAGATTCCGGGCGGCAGCTTTTTCAATACTTCCTCGATGGTGGTTGGTTCTTAATCGCTCAATCAAGTTGCGAATGTTTATTTCTGGCCGACCAAGGACAGCCTCGAGGTCTGTTGTGATGGCGAATCCGTCCGCGTTTTGTTTGCCAAAATCGTGCTGGACGATTGCACTACTAATGATGACGTCTCCTAGCAACATGTCCTCCTTCGTCGATGAAGGTACTCCGCCACATATCCCTGGTAGAATAAGGAGTTTTGTCCCCGGGAAACTTGATCTGAGGCTCGTGGATATACCGGCTGCATTGATTTTACCCATGCCTGGAAGCAGAGCGAGAACAACATCAAAGCCGCTTATTCGGCCAGCGGTATATGCATTGAAATCACCCTCGGCTCGTCCGTAAGGATCGCTGGCCTCCACCTCGTCAAGGGCAAGGATCATGGCATCATATTCCAGTGGTAGAGCGCAAACGATGGCGATCTCGACGTCTCTACGGTTCTTGGAGGAAGACATGGCGGGGATGGATTGGTGTAAGCTTTGATTGTTTTGTTTGGATTGGGGAATTGGTTCGTTTAGATTGCAAGGTACTACTTGGAGATTGAGAGGAGGAAAGGAACATACAGTCGGGGGCATGACTGGACTTTGGTCATATAAGGCAGAATGGCTATTCAGCCTCTCACGTGTTAAGGTAGAGAGAGGATGGTAGAGAGTGCCGAATAACCGAATCTTAGTGCAGCCCAAAAGAAAGTGCGATGCTCAGCCTAATACAGTGCATGTTCAAGACCTCCCCCATTAGACGGTCGCCTTGATATCTACTGATCGATGGCCGCCTTACACTCTCGCTCTACCATTTTATAATATGACATGCAAGCAACAATTATACGAAAGGCCGTTCATTTCTAGCCTTTCCATTCAATGGGCAATAGGCATCGTTCTTCTATTCCACTGCTGCTCTGCAGACGGGACTCACACTGTTTAAGCCACCGCCACTTAAAATCTAGAACGAATCGAAAATGGGCTGAAAACACTGCCCCATTTTAGATATCCACGAAATAACCGAATCTCACTACTATGGCGTACAGTCGTGTGAGGCAAAACATGCTGCCTAATTCTGTCCTTCAGGTATCCTGGCCCAAACTCAATCAGCTTGGGATTGGCATGGTGATAATTGCTGTGCCGATTAATGCCAACGGCTGGAAAAGTATTCTGATGTGTTGAACGATGATCCACCACTAACTCCGAAAAACTACTTTAAGAAGCTCCCTGATATTCTACCAGCTCCCTTTGTTTTTTCTTTCGCAGAGATGGTAGAGTCTTTGTGGCTTTTGTGTTCCAAATGATGGCGAGCCGGCTTCAGCAAGCCCCCCACCAAACGGCTGACCATACGACTGAACCTGATTTCTCCACTCAAGACGTATCCAAAGTGATGATGAGAATTGCAAGGAAACAGGTTTCAAGTTTAATATTCCCTATCGAGTCGATTCAGTTGCCCATTCCAGGCATAGTCAAAATTTTGTAGCGGCGCTGTGATCAGTCACCCGACCAGTTCAGTTGGTTTCAAGTATTCATTTTTTAGCTCCATTCTGTGTTCATAAATTGTTTTGGCTAACGCAGTTTTAATTTCCGGGCCCTAAGTCACCTGGCTGGATCTTGTGCTAGGTTTTCATCTCTGGATCGTGATGAAAGGCGGAATCCGAACCATAACCATTCCCTGTTCTACTCATTGCATGCGGAATCAATTGAAGCTCTTCTCCACAGCGATAAAATATAAAACACACATATTTTGAGCACATATTGATCACGGCTTTGACAAATAAACACGTTATTTCATTATACCCAGCCGTTTCAAATAATACAAAATCTAAAATTTATCCTAGTAAATGTAGTCATCCTTTCGCTCATAGCTACTTTCATATAAACCTCCAGCACCCAACGTATTTCGCCTAACAAATAACATATTTTGATCAAGATCATCAATGTCAAGCTTTGGATCTTGCAATCGACGAATGCCTTGCACAAAGCTTGATGGGTACAGACCTTCAAAAGTTTCAATCTCCTTTATGAGTGTATTTAGCTCTCCCTTGGCTTTTGAAGTCTTTCCTTGGGTGAGAAGGAAACGGAGAAAGTCTTCACGGATACCAGATACGACTGGATGATGGGCTCCCAAGCTTTTTGAGGCCAAATCCAGAATTTCTCGGTACTTTGTTTCAGCTTCCTTTGTTTGTCCCTCGAGATCCCAGGTTGTCGCGACCTTCGATCTGCAGCGAATCGTAATCGGGTGCGTCTCGCCAAGCCGCTCCTTTTGGCAATCGTATACATAGTTGAGCAAACGCCGTGCTTCTTGCAGCTCGCCTTCCTCTAGCTTCATAGCTGAGAGCGCTTCCATAATTGCAAGAGTCTTCGGGTGGGTACCGCCTTTCGTACCTTCAAGGGAGACCAGCCTGCGTTGAAGCAATGCACTCGCCGCCGATTTGTTTCCGGACTTTTTAAGGTAGGCTGCCAGCTCTACCACTGAGTCGGTGACAGGCTTATGATCCATGGTTGCTCCAAAGGGGCCCTCAAGAGTCAGAACTCCAATTAACTTGTCCACGGCTTCACCAAACTTGTCCTTGGAGGCCTTAAGTGATGCAAATTGGCGGCAAGCTGCTTCACGCTTCTCAAATGGCACATCAATATATTTCTCAGAAAACATGTCCGAATATGTTGACTCTGCGTCCTGGTAGTTTTCGTCGCGTTGGTAGGCCCGAGCGCAGTCCAAATCTAGAGAGAAGCACGCCTCAGTGCCTTGGTTGTATCGGCTCCTTTCAAGCTGGTAAAGCTTGACAGCGGTCGGAAACTGAGAATGGTTTTCGCATACAGTTCCTAGCTTGGCCCACTTCTGTTCCTTTGTGGACGAAAATATCTCCCCCAGTTCCTTTTCTGTCAGGAATTCAGCGCACTTACTCCAAGTTGCTCGAATGTTCTCTACCATCTGGGCTTCAAAGTCCCAGATGAAAATCAAGTCTGGTCGACCTCGGGTTGAGTCTATGGTTTTATCTAGCGACTTCCATGAACGTGCAGCAGCCTCCTTCAAGCTATGCCCAAGTGAGCTGATGCCGAGTTTGGAGAAGAGGTCAATGCCTAGTTCTAGAAGTAGCTCTGATGGCTGCAAAGAAGTGCCGTCGTAATATAGTCCGGGAACCTTAAGGTCTTTGATCTTTTGGTGGTCAAGAAGTGTATGTTGAAGTAAGGAGACAGGGACTTGGCGACAGTCGGTGTCCGACAGAAACTGAACAGATTCCAACACATTTCGTTTCCATACATCGGCTTTTCCCCACCAAGTTCGAATATCTTGACATGTCTTTTCTTTCTCGCCTGTGAGTCCTGGTGGGATATTTAGGTATGGAAATTTGTCATTTTTCGGATTCGAAAAGTCTATAACTTTGCATCCAACGCCAGTGACCTTGTCCCGAGTCGAGATAATGATATCACCCCTTTTGTTTGCTGTTGACGGTAGAAGAGGTAAGATGAATGCCCATGTATTCTTATTTGGCCTCCTTTTGCCAAGTTGGCGAGTCCAGATGTCCGAGTCAGGATAGCCCACCTTCAGCGACAGTCCATCCAAGATTAAGAGCCATCTTTTTCCTTGAGGGCGAGAGAGCCATTCAGTCACAGATAGAACGACTGTATAAAACTCTTCTTCCTTGAGATCACTCTCATCAGCTAGGTTGATGCCTTCCAATCCAAGCTCGACAGTAGCAGTGGATCTGTCGCCAGTGCTGTGAAGGATCATTCTCCGAGCAATACTTCGAAAGCTAAGCTCGAGAGACTTGTGATCCTTTGCATTCATCCAAAGAATGGACCCATACTCGTGATGATATTGACTGACGTATTGTAATGAAACTCGGCTCTTGCCACACCCTTGGTCTCCTTCAAGTATACCTACCGAGCCAAATTGACTTTTATGTGGTGAACCTGGGGTTGAGGCTGGTCCACCAGCCGAAGCTCCAGATGATTCAAAGTAGTTTCGAAGCTCAAGTAGCTTCTCCGGGAACACTTTTTTGGAAATGGATTTGCATCTTTGCTGCAGAGTTTTATCCAAGCCTAAATCGCCGACTCTGTCATATCCAAATATAGATTTGTTCTCAGTTTCCTGTTTGGATGGCTGATTGATTGTGATTGAACCTATTTCACAAATGGAATTGATTATCTTCTTCAGATTATCATCCTCTGGTGCTGAAAATTTGTTGAGTGGTCGATGTTTGGAACCCACGCAATATTGCTTGTGAAGAGAAGATTGAGGATTAACGATTTCCGTCTGGTTATTTAACTGCTTGGTGGATACCATTGACTCGATCTCCTCAAAGAAATTGTGAATTGGTAGACAGGCTGCTAGGGGCTTGAATCGCTCCAAATTGCAAACCAAGGTAGTCGAGCGATTGGTGAGATCCTGCGCTGTATCAGAGTCCTTGTCAATATTTAGGATACTGCAAAGCCTCTCTGCAAGAACTGGAGGTGAACTGCAGTGGGGAGTGTCTAGAAATACAATACCCGCGACGGCGCTGGAAAGATTTCTGAATTCCGGTATATCGGAAGCTTTGCCACTAACCAGAGCATTTTTTACCAGGAGGCCACCGAGACTATGGCAGACAAAAATGGTGGGGCGTTGACCACTCTGTTTCTGGTGCAGAATCAGATCTTCGATCAATGCTTCGGCTTGATGTAGTAGTGTCCGCCTTGTGAGATACTCTGCGGTCCTAAATGTGGAGTCGTAATCATATGCCAAAATGGTTGCAGGCAAATTGCTCCTTTCCAGTATCCTTGGGAGTTCGTCTGCTGGCCAGAAAAAGCCATCGTTCGACCATGCTGAGTGACTGTTGTCTCCTATGCTATGAACGAAAACAATATCTATTTTTGAGTCTCTGGGCTCCTTAGGGCTGGAGAGAACCGAGATGCCAAATTTAGAGATTTTTCGCTTCTTTCTGAATACTCCTACGACCTCGGCGAGTCCAAGAAGCACCACCATCAGTGTAGCCAGTGTTGAGATAACCAGTAGATTCAGAGATCCCATCGTACATTATAGGTTAAGCGATTACTGCTCAACCAAAGTCAGCCTGTTTTAGAATATGCTTGGGTACCATCTACCTTTGTTCTGTGTGGCCGGCCTGTCAACTGACAGTTTCAGCGCTCTGTCAGTAGGCCAAAATGAAATGAAGAAAAGAATTGAAGTGCCAAAATCGAAGACACGCTTTTCTTGGATGCAATATGTTGTCATCACGGATCGATGGTGGTGGGAGATGATCGATGCTTCCAGGGTTGGGCTGAGAATTAGCAAGCAGGCCGCTCGTGGCTGTGAATGGGAAATGGAGATTTGCGACTGCGCCTCGTTGCCTTGAACAGTGCTGACTCTTCTCTGGTCATGGGACGAGGCGTCTGGTTGCCTTGTGAATGGTGTGGGCGGCAGGCTTCCAATCACATCCATACCATTCCAGATTCAGCCTAGTCGTCACACTCGCCACCAGGACCACTGTTTTCACGGCTGATGACCCTCTCCTGCGCAGTTCCGCGTGGTTTCTAAATCTGTACGCCACCTTCGCCGCCCCCACGATTCCTCTTTGTACACAAGGTCTCGTAGATTAGCCTCTTCACAGCGACTTTATATTACTATGGTGGCAATGTACAATTAAATTCATCTTTATTGTTCGTCCAAAAAGTCAGCTTCTTGGAGAGATAGAACTAAAGGTAGTCGAAACTATGAATTCTTCGGCTTTCGTCCAAGTGTACTCTGTAGCGTCCCATTTCGCTTTAGCCCACTGGATCTTATCACTTCCAATCATGATCAGATGAAAATCCGAAGAGTGGCGACCCACGTCCTGGATGTACGCATCCATGCGGCTGAGCGGATTCCCCCATCTTTCTTCCTTTCCATGGACGATTTCTTCCAATCCCTCGATAATCAGCACGGTGCGTAGTGCCTCAACCTTTCCTGCACCCTGCTTCCAACATAACCTCAGTCTCAACAACCGACGTGAGAGCCGGAGGCACAAGAAAAAAACAATCAACTGCCATTTGAATCGAGAAGCGTGGACAATTTCGACATTAGTCGCAAATTTTGTCGTAAGCCAAATATTTTTCAGAGCCCGCATCCGTTCTGACTCATAGGGTCGTTCGAAGTGAATGTATAGGCTCTTTAGCGTGGTGAGGCGGTCCTCTACTACCATCAATCCTGCTGAGTGCCGAATCCCCTTGCACTCCAACGACTTTTTAAAATTTATGAATCTAGACAGGTCGTTTTCTGGTTGCGTACTTTCTATATGCCACCGATGAAATAACCACAAAAGGATAAATGCCGCCACAATAGTGACAAGTCCAGGTAAAGAGACGAAAGCCAGCATTGTAAACGGTGAGAAATCTGGCAGATATGATGAAAGCTCCGAGATTGAAGGCTTTATAGGGCAGAGTTCCGGACATAGCATCTCTGTGATCTCGGTCTCAAACGAATCGTGTCCGAGTGTCATACTATCGGTTTTATGAAGATTATATTTCGTCGCGAAGTAAGTTGTCGGCGTTGGCCAGCCCAAGTGGTGGCTTTTATGTTTCTCCTGCCGCCTTTCTTGCTCTTTCCTCTGAAGTGATAAGCGACCAAACACTGCAGCGCTTCTAAAGTTGAGCCTTGAGAGTATCAGTGCTGTATAAAATCCATGGTAGTACGCTGCAGCGACTGTGTTGGTAACTGTGAAGCTCATCCCAGTTACAGCAGAAACACCAGAGTTAGCAAAGACGCGACACATGTTGCTCAGCGGCCTTCCTCTGGAGAAGGAGGATAAACAGGCGCTAAGTACTACGGCAGTAATATTATTATCTTTCAGTAGCGTGGCTACTTCCTGGACTGGAACACGTTGCACCGACGTTTCTCCAAGATCTCTATCAGCAGCTGGTGGCTGCTTATAAGCGTTCGCTGTCGCAAAGCACAGTGCCGGTTCGTTGTCTTTCCTGGTGCAAAAAGGTTTAGTAGCCATCCTGGTGCGCTGGGACTTTGAATATTTTGTTACGTACTGTTCGAGGATCCCATGAACGTCGATGTGAACTATGTCGTACTTCTTCCCACGTTTCAGATGATTTTTAAGCTCTTGAAAGGACCCTGGACGCACGACTTCAAAGGATAGGCGACCTGGACAGCGTTTTGAATGCAAGTACTCCCTCATGGCATAGAGCGTATCAAGCACCACGCTTGGTGCATCGGGCAGTTCATCCGTTTCCGTATGACGTCGAAGGCTTCTAGCCAGAATAAGAAGTAGTGAAATCGGTTCATCATCGCCGCGCAGACTAGGTGGCAGATCTTGAGCTTCTGGGGTATCGGTAATCCAGCGCGTTATTTGCACGACCGGTCGACTTCCCTCCGCCTGGGTAGATTCAGAATCAGGATCTTCGTGTTCTAGCAATTCCCATAACAGGCTGTGTATGCTGCAGTAGTGGTCTTTGTGCTGGTTCGCCGGTGCAGAATCCTCGCTGATTGATATTTTTACGACGTAGTTAGAGTCCCACCAATCATTGAGACCGAGATCGTTCCGTAGTTGAAGCCGATACTCTTCAAATGGACTGTGCCGCGGAATCCCCTCGTCAAGATCGGTGGTTTCGTCAACATCAATTAGCGAGCTCTGAAAGCTCCTCTGCGAATACGCTGATTCAGCCCGGTCGGTTTGCGACGAAAGGGTCCCTACGCCCTGGACAGATTTCTCGTAGTTCTCATAATCATTTATGATGAAGGGATCCCGTATCCTGCGCCTATTGAATCGTTCGGGTCGACCGGGCTGGGAAATGTGGACGTCGACATCCCAAAGGCGGTGGTTATCGACTGGGGGAATGCTCTGAGCGCAGTCAATCTTGACTTTGATAATCTCGCGCATTCCTAGAAGCGAATCCATGGTGATCTGAATGGCGAGGTTTCACTCTAGAACTCGTAGGTCGTGCCGTCGACTGTTTGGACAATGCGGAGCCAACCATGGTTGCTGGAGAAAAATGCAAAATGGGAGAGCCTGATTTCATCTTGGTCAGAAGAGGATTCCAAAAGCGGGATGGTTGCAGGGAATAATTTTGGGAGAGGATTTTCAACGGATGACCAGGCGAGAACGAGGCGGAGCTGAGCTGTGGCGGCGGGGGAGTCAGGCGAGGCGTCCCGCCCGAAAGCCTTGTTGCGTGGTGCGACCCATGATGGTTCGCAAGAAAGTGGGAGGGAACCGATGCCTAGAATAAATGTGTCATTTTAAGGCTGCAGAGGGATTATATGCGACTCAGCACCGCATTCAATAATTTATTTAATTCTATTCTTTTTGATCAAGAATATTCATTACCCCGTCGTCGTCAACTTGACTAGATCTTCACAAAAATGGCCAGCAGCTCCATAAAAAAACCCTACTTTCTCCTGCAACAGCCCCAGAGCGTGGACGACGAAATTTTTGATTCGCTGCTGGGTTTGGTTGTCAAGGATCCTTACAAGCCACTAGAGGTGGCTTTCCGACCGAGCAGCAACCTGAAGGCACAGCAAGCTATCGATCAGCTCTACCCGTCAACATGTGTTGTTTGCACCGATTTCACCAGGGTGGAGAAAAGGGCCAGGAAAGGCACGGCCAGCGCCAAGTTCCAAAGCATGATATCCCAGTCTCTTGTAAAAGGACAGTCCAACACAGATAAGCTAGAGGCGGCAATGTTTCGTCGCGTCAGCATGTTTGATGCTCGCACCAAAATTAAACATCTTCTGAGCGAACACGGGTATGAAGATGACGACGATGACGCTAGCCCAAGCACCCAGGGCCCTAGTGAGCAACAAGACCCTCCTGGGAACGACAAGTCGACCCAAACCGAGGGTACTGCTGATGCCCCGCCGGAGCAGGAGAGCAATGGGGGATTTTGGACAACATTGGCCAACTTAATTCCCAGCACAACCCCGGCGGCTGCCGCCCCAGACCCCGCAGCAGAAGCAGCGGAAAGAAAGGCACGAGAAGCAGAAAAGAAAGCCGAGAGGGAGCGAAACAGAATCAAATACCGCAATCAAGTATTAAAATTCTTACGCGAGGAGAAAAAGCTCTACGTCATTACTGGCTTTCTTACATGTAGCGAACTTACCAAGAACAAAGAGCACATCAAGACCAAATTGATGGATGCATCAGCGGGCAGTGGGCACGTAGGCCTACCCCCATATGTTGATGTTAAACTTGGAGCTGCCTATGAATCAACGAAAGACAGCGGCACATCAGGTGTTTACCAAGGGGAACAGCTTATTGCCTGCAGTTACCTCCCGCTGTACCTAGTGCAGCGAAGGGGAGGTGTAATGGGTTTCATACTTGGCCAGAACAATGATGACGCTGACGTCTTTATTGCTCCAAAGGAAATATGGAGGCTTAGTGAAGGAGAAGAAGGAAATATGGCTGTTACCCTCGGCCAGGTCCGGCCTGGCAGTGATCATGAAAGTAACGAGGACGATAAGTTTGGGGTTGGCCTGTTTTATCGCGAGGATGAGCCAGAGTATGATTCCTTTGGCTCAGATGATTCTGATAACGGCGAGTAATGTGCTGCTACAGAATCTTTCAGAATCCAGAATAGAACCAGGCTTCTTTTTGTATAACTTTATAAACTTCAAGCCTGTTATTGGTTATATTGTTTGCCACGTCAGTCGTATGAATTACCTCTCGGTTATCTAGCCTACCTCACATATTATAATACTCAACAAGAATTTCCGCACACACAAACCAGCTACTCAGGCGTTAACGTCTGGATTCTTCCGTAGTATAGTGGTCAGTATGCAAGCTTGTCATCCAACCAATGAGAGCGCTTGAGACCCGGGTTCAATTCCCGGCGGGAGAGACCGCCACCTGTGATACACAGTTTTTTTTGTTCTCTTTTACATATAAACCAATAATGAACCAAACTTTATGTTTGCAGTATAGTTCAGCTGCCCATTTTCTATCTAGCCAAGCCAATGACCAATGTGACTCTAATCCAACGTAGGTTAGATTAACCCAGGGTGGCCGAATTAGCAGGGCAATCTTCATTTTGTCCTTCGACGATTCCATTTTACTTAACGAGAAATATCAATAGAACAGTGATGCTTTTCTTTGCTTTTTTTAGTTTAAAAAATGGTGGTTATTGAGTACCAGTGACAAATATGGTCGTGATGGCATCTGGTCAAATTTTGAATCATACAAGACTGACGGACACACTTGGTGCTGGATTCAGCTTGCAGTTTCACTCATTACGAGACGTCCAAGTCTCAGCAAACAAGATGAAAGTTGAATTTAAATGGAATTATCTAAGTTTGCGTGGCAAAGTCACGACATCATTGGTGGTGTTTCTCTTCCATCACACACAAGGTTTCAACTATGGCCGGCTTGGCTTGCGGCGGGAAAGCGGCCCGATGAAAGAGCAGCGTGGCAGGTCTTGGTTTTCCCTCGGGAGCTGCGCATCAGCTTAAACATTGAACCAATATTAATATCGCAGAAACCTCGGCATCTCTCTTTTTTCTTTTTTTTTCTTTTCCACCTCGGTATCAGATGGGACGAATAAAGTGACATGGAGCCGAATACAATCATAGGAGGTGTGCACTAATGAGGAAGCTGTATTCCAAAAATGTTTCGCTGCATCGTCTATTAACCAGAGAGCCGCCACCTTATGAAGTCATGGTGCATGGTGGCGGCTTTTGTACGCGCGGGGCGTATTGCGCTGAGACCTGCTTTGTGCCAGCTGACTGGAGGGTGAGACGCTAATACTGCATCTGTCGATGCGGTCCCACCACAACAAGACAATGCTGAACCTCTAGGGGCTCCGCGGAGCCCGTCAAGAAACGAGCCGCGGTATTTAACATAATTGTCCCAAGAGCAAGTTTATCGAGTTCCAGTCGCTCTGATCCAACAACCAACTCTACAAGCAAAGCCTAATCGTGTCAATTTTTCATCATGGGTGTGACTGGTAAGCTTCACAGCTCTATGCCCACTCATCAACTAACTGAAAACCAATTGCGCTTAACAGAAGTTCAACAACAAATCGCTGAATGTATTGGAACCCTTCCGGGTCTTCCAAGTGACAACCCTACACCTTCAGCTTGGCAGGACCCACCCTCCTCCATCGCCCATGTTCAATCAGCCGCCCTTCCTGAAGAGACAGACTTTGTCGTCATAGGATCTGGTATTACAGGCTGCAGTGCTGTTTACAATTTACTAAACCATCCCAATTCATCTAGTCAGCGCGTTACCCTCCTTGAAGCGCGCGGATCAGTAAGTGGTGCAACAGGTCGCAACGGAGGCCATCTGGTCTCTGAAGCAATCAGCGTGTTCTATGAGCTTGTTGCGGGACTTGGGCCTGAGATGGCTGTGGAGATTCTACGCTTTAGTGAGGCCAACGTTCGTCGCGTCAAAGAAGTTGTCGCTCAGCTCACCGATGACGAGCGCGATGCCTCTGAGCTCCGCTCAGTGACTGCTACGCTCCCGATTTTGAACGAGGAAATGTTGGAAGGAGTCAAAGCGAATCTTGAAATGATTGACAAACTAGTCCCGGATTGCTATTTCAAGTATCGCCTATTGGAGGGAGAGGAGGCTTTCCATGTAAGTCATCAGACCTCAGAACGCTGAACATCGCTAATCAGAATTTGTATCAATGTAGAAGTACAAGCATAAGGCCGGAGTGGCCATCTTGGAGATTGAGGGAGTCGGAGCCCTGTGGCCATATCGACTTTTCAATACGCTCCTCGAGAACCTCTTAAGAGATTTCAAGGGAAGGTTTAACTTGGAGACCAATACCCCTGTCGTTTCCATTGATCATACAGACTCTGGATACCGGGTCAACACTAAACGAGGTCCTATTTTGACTAAAAAAGTCATTCACTGCACTAACGGCTACGCGGCACATCTGTCCCCAGGATTGCTTGGGATGCTATATCCCCTCCGAGGCACAATGTCTGTCCAGAAGCCAGGAGCCGCTTTTCCCCGTCTAGGGGATGTCTGCTCATGGATGCACAAGGGAAAAGTGTACATTGATCCTGAAACAAACATAGTGCATACGGGGCTATACTATGCCCAGCAGAACTGCCGCACTGGTGACATTTGGATTGGAGGGGACAGTCAGCCAATCAAGGATCTTTTGAGCAGTGATGACTCTGTAATCTCGGCCGCTGCCGACGATCACATTCGCGGGATTTTACCCCAGCTATTCAGAGATGTTGACGGTTGCGAGCCACAGAAAGTCTGGTCCGGGATCATGGGATTTACTGCAGATAGCTTTCCTCTCATTGGGCAATTGACGCCCACTATGACCGGCAGGGGTGGCGACGGAGAGTGGATCTCAGTGGGGTGCAATGGACACGGTATGGATAAGTCCTGGCTTTCTGGTGAGGCTGTCGCCAGGATGGCGCTTGGAGAGAAAGCACCATCTTGGCTGCCAATCCCATACCGTATCAGCGATGAGAGGCTAGCGCCTTACACCGTGGAAGCTGTATCAATGGGCGTGACGCAGAAGATGTGTTCCTAAATGGCGGATTTCACCATTGTGTTTTATAACGCGTTGTCCACCATTTCAAGGTCATACTTGATCGAGTACATTGTTGCTTAGGCTGAATCATACTGCTGTTTTCCAATGAACTAAGTGAACCTAAAATCGACACCAGAAAAAAAATCAAGGGCAAAAAAATCAAAACTTAATGAGGGACAAGAGATTTGAACTCTTAACCTTCAGGAAATTCCTGGTCTGGAATCTGACGCGCTACCGTTGCGCCAGCCCCCCATTGTTGTTGGATTGATTGGGTACTACTTGGTGATGCTATTCCAACCAAGGACTTTTCCTCCATGATAGTGGGTCCTAGCGCTACTCATTGCAAGTCACGAGAATTGGGATTTAAGCCATCGCGATGCAAAGATTAATAGATTAATTATTCGATTTTATTTCTACCTAAAATCGAACTATTTTCTCCAATAGGGAAGTCTATGGGATATTTTGACCAAGCTATTCGCTTTTGCTTTCCGTGGCGTCCTCCCCATACACATCATACATACTGGCACCATTATCCATGTAACGTGATATTTAGTTGTGCTTAGCAGGCTTGGTCTTGGCGGCGGCGGCAGCTTGCTTCTGGGCGATGGTGTTGAGCTCGTTGAAGGCCTCAGAAATCTTCACGCTAGCGGCCTTGGCCTCGGGCATATCCTTGGCGATGTGGGCGACCAACTGATCCATGGTGCTAAAAACGCTGCCTGTATCCGAGTTTGTTAGAATTGTATCCAAGCTTCTGATATAAATGTGCCATACCTTGAGCGAGCTCGCGCTTGCCGCCGGTGAAACCGGCAAAGCCACTGAGCTGCTTCAGAAGATCGTTGCTGGTGATCTGCTGGGATTTCTGAACCTTGGGGATGGCGGGGAAGCTTGGGGCAGTGGTTCCAGTTGATCCGGTTGAGCCAGCCAAGTTAGGGAAGCTTGTGGCGGTCGATGCGCCGGCCTGGGGGGGTGTCAAACCCTTGAGGAGTCCATTAAGAAGTCCGGACAAAAGGCCGACGACGTTGTCGATGAGTGTTCCGCCAACGTTAAGGTTGATTCCGTTTCCGGTAGCGCGGGCGACAATCTCGTCATCGCGCTTACCGTTGCCATTGCCGTTTAAGAGGTTGCCGAGTCCGAGAAGCTGGTCCAAGATGCAGGATTGCTCGGCCTGCTCGCGGACAACGAGCTCAGTGTTGACCTGCTGAGCAGGCAGAGCCAGAGCGGAGGAGACAAAGAGAGGGAGGATGACTGAGCTGAACTTCATTTTGAGGGTATTGAAAAGGTTTAAAAGAAATAAGTGAGTAAATGAATGAGTGTTTGATTAATGAGTGTAGGGTAAAAGAGTGTAGTATGAGTTGAACACGATTGAAGGAGATGATTGATGAGTGATGATGGCTACAATTCAAAGTCCATCACGTTTCTTTATACTCAGATGTGTCTACCATGTGGACAGTCTTTGTTTGCATCTTCGATAATCCCAAGAAGGGCTGTCTCGGCCAGTTTTCGGTGACTTCATCCTCCGCCAGTCAGACGGAGCAATATCTGCCATGAGAAGAATGTCGCTGGAGCCGGTTGACAATTGGATAAGACAAAGAAGATAGAATCATCTCTCATGATGATTGTGCATGCTTAGGACATTGATTTCACTTCCCAGAAAGGTAGGATCTACATTCTGGAAGAAGCTGGAATGCTGGCGCCTTAAACTCAGCATCCAGTAACAGTTATCGATAAGAATCCACGATAAACATTCAAAAGAACTGCAGCAGAATTCATATCAGTAATTATTATGCGATGAAGAGATCTCACATGATATATTAATGACGAAGCGACACATCTTGCTTTAAAACTGCATCCAAATTCTTGAGGTCTCTACGGCGAATCTTGGAGTTGAACGGACTATTTGCTCCACAGAACACGACAAAATGGAATGCAACGAGATAATCATGAAGCGATTCGACACAATGGAATGGCCAAACCTTGGCAACCTGATCCGCATCAAGGTCTCAGCCCAGTCTCGGGAAACCCCCTGCCAACGTCATGGGCATGCCAATGCACAATGCTGAGGCTCTGTTTTTTTCACGCCAGGATCGATAATTTCGTCAGTACAGGGAAATATGGAAGTGCAAAATGATGGAATTGGCCAGCGGTTGCGTCGGAGACTCGCAGCCGTCGCGGATAAAGAGGCTGGTCTAGACCGCGCTTACGAAGTTGATGTCATTTTACGTTTTGCCAAGAGCGGGAGATGGACATTATTAAATACTCATTCCATCAACAGCACCCGGCAGGCGGAATTGTTCTCGATGCACCCAGCGGCATCTCGCAGCTCCGGCTGTTCGGCATTTTGAGGGGCCGCGTAAAGTGGATATCTTGTCACCCTGGAGACCTTGCAGCTGAAATTTCGCTTCGAGTCTGGCACAGCATTTGTTGCTGGATTTAATAAATTTGTTGGGAAACTTGTTAGAGTTATAAATTAAGGTAACGATTCCAGCAAGGAGGTTCTAAGGGGATTGGCGATATTGTTGGTGGTAAAATTGTTCAATGTTGGTAAAAGCGACTCAACTGTGTCGGTCGGAAGGTAGTTGTGGAGTGCTGCGATTTGGTTGTGCAACACAATCACGACTTCAATGATATGTGCTATCGCTCGCAAGCGCTAAAAACGAAACAAAAAAGAGGCTATTCTTCTTTAATACATTCTACTCCAACCGAGAAAGTTTCTGGAAATTACGATCGAAGCTGCGATGCGCGCGTCCCGTCATTCAGCTGTAGCTTGCTCATCGGAACATCTGCTGCTCCCATTTTCTCCTATCCGTTACCGACATTGGACAGTGGTGCCTTTCCCAGCGGAGCCCTTCCAGCGCTTGTTTCAGGGTGCTCGACGGCCATTTGTGGATTTTTGGCTCCGGTCGCAGTGAAACACCAGGTTTACGTGTGCTGGCCCCTTGCTCATCGGCCATGATCCCGGCGCCCGAGGGACGCCATCGTTTCAGACCCCCGCAGTCTGCCATCGAGCCAATTAGTTGGAAACGAGCCTGCCAAAAAATGATTTGCAGTCAGTCCAGATTATCGTCCGGTGTCGCCTAGATCCCGGGAGCTGATCCCGCCCAGCTGGGTCGACGAGGAGTGATAAAAGTAGTTTCCCGCCAAGCCAGTCGTTTCTGTATCGTGTTTGCCTGTTTCTCGTGCTGTCCATTCTTTTTTTGTGTGTGAATTTTGTTGTCGCTGCAATTGACTTGCGGCTAGTATAGTATTTTTTCGTTCCTTTCTCAAAACCGACCTTTCATCACTCGTTCACAATGGTTCGTCTCGGATTGTCCGCCTTGGTCGCGACGGCTTTCGGCCTGCAGGCTGCTGCGCAGCTGAGCGGCACCGTCGGACCCCTCACAACCCGCGCCACCAAGGCTGCGAAGAAAACATGCAACATTATGGATTATGGTGGAGTGGCGAGCGCTACAACCGACAACAGCCAGGCCATCAGCGACGCCTGGGCTGCTTGCAAGACTACTGGAGGAGAGGTTTACATTCCCGAGGGTGACTACGGTTTGGGCACATGGCTCAAACTTTCTGGTGATGCCATGTCGTTCCGACTGGATGGTATCCTCTATCGTATTGGGTTAGTTGCCAAGACTTTTGACTATCGGCCTTTGACTAACATGCATGCAGCACTGATGCCGGCAACATGCTCATGTTCCAGCACATGTCCGACTTTGAGCTTTACAGCAGCAACTCCAAAGGTGCTGTTCAAGGATACGGATATGAGTTCCACAAGAGTATGGCCAAACCTTTCGTCAGAATTTTGTTAACAGCAGAGCTAATGATCACTAGACAACGAATACGGCCCTCGTATTCTCCGCTTCTACGATGTCAACAACTTTTCCATTCACGATGTCGCCCTTGTTGACTGTGAGTCCTTACCAAAGCCCTTATTAAGTCTGGCAACTAATTTGTAAAAGCCCCCCAGTTCCACTTCGCCATGGACACCTGCACCAACGGTGAGGTTTACAACATGGTTATCCACGGTGCTAACCGTGGCGGTCTTGATGGTATCAGCGCATGGAGCACCAACATCTGGATTCACGACGTTGAAGTGAGCAACAAGGATGAGTGTGTTACTGTCAAGAGCCCTGCCGAGAACATTCTGGTCGAGAACGTCTTCTGCAACTGGTCTGGTGGCTGTGCGATGGGATCCCTTAGCACCGACGTTGGTAAGTTTCGCACCTTTTGGCCGATTCCTGGATATCACTAACTCCCCGAAGCCATCAAGAACATCAAGTACAACAACGTCTACACCCAGAACTCCAACCAGATGTACATGTTCAAGTCCAACGGTGGTAGCGGAACCGTTTCCAACGTTGTTCTGAACAACTTCATCGGCCACACCAACGCCTACACTCTCGACCTTGATTCCACCTGGTCCTCCATGTCCGTCGTTAGTGGTGATGGTATCCAGTACTCCAACTTCAGCTTCTCAGGCTGGAAGGGAACCTGCTCCAACGGCAAGAACCGTGGCCCCATCAAGTTCAACTGCCCCTCGGCTACCCCCTGCACGGAGATGGTCGTTGAGGACTTCAACGTCTGGACTGAGTCTGGCAGTGTTGTTGAGTACTGGTGCAACAACGCCTACGGATCTGGTGCTTGCTTGAACGAGGGAAGCTCTCACACCGCCTACACCAGCACCCAGACCATCTCCACCGCCGCCGGCTACTCCATCTCCACCATGACTGATGAGATTACTGCTGGACTGGGTCTCACTGTCTCTATTCCCATCCCCACGCTCCGTGCCTCCTACTACCCCGGCGTTGCTGCGTACAGCCCCTTGATGGCCAACTCTGCTTCTGCCGACTCCGTAGCTTCAACCCCCGCCGCTGCTGCCGCTTCCACTGCCACTGCTGCTCTTGATAAGCTCGCTGCGTCCAGCTCGACTCCCATCCAGTCATCTTCTGCCCCCGCTGTGACCTCTGCTGCCGCTGTCACTACCACCGCCAAGGCTGCCACCACTGCTAAGGCCGCCACTACTGCTAAGGCTGCTACAACCACCAAGGCTGCTTTCTCCTGGGGCAACTGGGGTGGCCAGCGCGGATTCCCCTGGCGCGCATAGATAAGACATGGTTAAATGGCTTTCCTGAGATGTGTAAGATAGTATTCTATTCGTGAGGGATGGGAGTGGATTTTTTTTTAGATACAATGGATAATAGAACTTGTACATCTCCGATGCATAATTAATTAGCCTTATCATTGAACTTTTTATGTGAACGTGTAGTATCTAGTCATCGTATCGTAGCATTGTGTTGAGATTGGGTTGAAAGACAACGTAGAACATAATCCAAGGTGGTTGGATGAATTGCGCCTTGACGTCGGATTGGCCGTCTCGTACATCGCATCCAGACGCGATAATCTGGACATGCCGGATTGGTGGTCCCTGCAACCCGTACGTAATTTTCGTCCGGTGATGTCGACATTTAAATTGATATTAAATTGAGGGCGAAGGGCGTGACCCAAAAGTGCCATCGTTAAGCTTATGAGTTAGGCTTGCTGCTAAAGCCGGCGCCACCGGTTCCGCCAGGAAATCTCGGAGTGCATTCTCCCGCCGGCAACCCCTGCCATTTGCCCGAATGGGATGGATTCCTGCCAGGATTAACCTTAAAACCAAACGTGTTTTGGCGACTGCATGGCTGCAACGCTGCCCCGGACCTGATCAGTCGACATCCTTCTTCATCCGAACTGCCTGGGAAAGCCCACACGTGCTCACCCGTAAGCCACGGCTGTAGCAGCCGAAAAGAAATGTCGAATTGTTTTGAGGATCAGTTTTGAATGTCTGGGGCGGCTCCCTTGCAAAAATACGGACACATTCCCTGGTTCGGTTAGGCTAGTGGCATCCGTCCAGTCTTTGGCCGCTCCACCAAAAAGAGGCCCCATCGCACGTCAGAGAACTGACTAGGGCCTACCCGCGTGTGTTACAGGTCCCAGTCGTTCACGGCGAGAGGCGAGAAAGATCAGCTAAAAATCTCTTGGCACTGCGCTTAAGCTCGTGTTCACGAATGTTGCTGCCCTGGGTCCAGACCCTTAATCGATGCCATGCTACCCTGACCTTTCAAGAGGATTCTAAGCGCACTTAGTATTATCCCCTCACTTACAATAGGTGGGAAATATGCGGTGGGGCCCAACCAGGGCGCGGTAAAGCCGGATTGCTCTGTGTTCACGATTGTATATATACATACTTCAAGTCGGTCTTGGCTTTCATGTTTCACTATCAATTCAAGCCTTTCATTCTCTAATCCGACAGGTCGGGTTCTTTTCAGTTTTTTGTCACTCTTTACAACACACTCTTTTCAACTCTATCACCACATTCATTACTCGCCCAACATGCGTTTCTCTACCGTTTCCGCCGTCTTGGGAGGACTTGTCGCCTCCAGCGCCGCCATCTCCGATCTCGATGCCTCCGTCTGGAAGAACCTGGAGTCTGCGCAGCCCGTGAAGAAGTCCACCTTTACCCGAGTCGCCAGCAACCGACCTTCCAAGCGTGCCACTTGGAGCCCCCCATCCGACCTTGCCACTCCCTTGGCCGAGGTTTGGTCTCACTATGAGAAGACCTACGACGGTGGTGTCTTCAGCAACACCAACTGGGGCTGGCAGCAAATCATGGCCAACGACGGGTATGAGATGATGTGGGCGTGAGGATTGCAATGTGCTGACAAGATATTAGAAAGCTCAACATTTGCGTTCGTTGGGACTCCACTGCCTCGGTGACTGCGGCTCAGCGTACTCAGATTGCCAAGGTCTACAACGAGCAGTACCAGAAATGGTTCAAGTGGGTCTATGGTTTTGACGGCTTCCCTTACTCCGAGGTCAAGGTCAACATTGTTGGCTGGGCTGTCAAGGACAAGAACCTGCTCCAGGGTTCCACTGACGGCATTGACGTCTACACTGACCTCGATGCTGATGGTATCCCCATGTGCCCTACTGTCTGTGCCCGAGATGCCCACCTCGATGGTGACTACAGCGGCTGCACTGGAGGTGCCGACCACCACTACGACCACTCTCTCTGGCTCACCGATGGTCTCGACGGAGGATATGGCTACTCTTGGGGCCAGCAGATTGGCCGTGAGTACTTGATGAACAACATTGACTCTGAGAACATCCACATTCTCCTGCACGAGATGGGCCACACTTTCGGTCTGGATGATTGTAAGTTTTCTCTGACTGCCTGATACGTTTCTGATAGCTAACCCTTCTCTAGTCTATGGTACGATTCGGCTATACCCGAAAAAACAGCCCCTCGTGAACGTGCTAACAGGTTAATAGACTGGACCCCCACTGGCGAGACCAGTTTCATCATGCTTGCTGGTGCCTCCATGGAGATTACCGACTTTGACGGCTGGATGTTCCGCAACTGGTGGTACAAGCTCGCCGAGAAGAACAACTGGGGATCTTCCACCAGCAGCAGCACTTCCTCTGTGGGTTCCGCCTCCTCCACCCCAGCAGCAACCCCCACAGCAACCCCCGTCACCACTCCCACCCAAGTCGTTCAGAAGCAGGAGCTTGTCGAGACCACTACCCCTGCTGCCGCTTCCCAGACTCCCGAATCAGCTAACCCAGTTTCTGACGACAGTGAAGGCGAGGTTGTAGCTCAGTATGCTCAGTGCGGAGGCAACTTCTTCACCGGTTCGACCAAGTGCGCTTCCGGGCTTAGCTGCGTCAAGCACAACGAATATTACTCGCAGTGTCTTTAGAGAGGTGGTTTGTGTAGATTTCTCGGTGGTCAGGAGTGTGTATAGAGTGCCCGGGGTGTGAGATTCTATGTTTTGAGAACATATTTGCGATGGATTAATCGACCTAATGCTGGAAAATTAGACTTCTAAATGTATATTTTGTTGGATATAATTGCGATAATATCATATAAAACTATGTGTTTCGCTAAAATTTCCTTCGACTTTCTGCCAATGTGCCATCAATATTCCAGCCTAGTAGATCCATCTTCGGTATGCGCGATTGAAAAATTGCACAGTATAATTTCTGGAGGCCAAGAATGGGAGCGGCTTACATTTTGGGCAGCCAATTCAAGGCTGACTCTGACATGGCAACCAATCAATACGTGCATGATCATATGGCCAAGTGAGCGTTCAACAACTCCGCATCTCATATTCAGCTCATAATATTTGCGTTCTTTGACTGTGTTTGCTGTAATATGAGAAAAATGGCGTCGAAGATCGCAAAGGACACGTTCAAGTGTGGACAGCCCGGGACAGAGCAAACAAGTTCGTCTCGCAATTTCGCAGGGCAGGTCGTGGGCTCCGACAATGCGCGAATACAGATTGGTAATAACACTGCCATTAACCATACGATCCACCAAAATACATCAAGTGTATCAGATAAAGCAGTGAGTCTGGGACTATCTTGGCTGAGGCGTCAAACTGACAACAAAGGGATACAGACTGTCTGCGGGCTTTATGTGTAACTGGTCCAGAGGTGGACAAGAAACGAATCGAAGACACACAGGGGGGCCTTCTTGGGGATATTTGCCACTGGATTCTCGATCATAAAGACTTTAAGAAATTTCGCCAGGATCCGGACAGCCGGTTGTTGTGGATCAAAGGCGACCCCGGCAAAGGAAAAACAATGCTTCTCTGCGGAATTATTAAGCAGCTCAAGACTGAGAATGATCAAATTCTTTCGTATTTCTTTTGTCAGGCTACCATGGAAAGGCTCAAAAGCGCACCGTCAGTGCTCCGAGGCCTTATCTGGCAGCTCTGCACCACATCCTCAACTTTAAACTTGATTTCATATGTTCGAAAAAGCTTCGGTGTCAAAGGGGAAAAGCCTTCCGGCCAGTGCCTCAAGTCATTCTCGTTAAATTTTGAGGTTGGCCACCTCCATTATTCAGAGAGTGGCAATGAGTTGGTTGTATTTTGTCACACACTGTAGATAGCTTCAATAGCCTAGCCTAACCGACGCGGGAACGGCCAGATCAGACCAACAGGCTCCAAGCCGCGTGCAGCCCAAATTCACATACAAATAACGACGACTTAGGCGATGAGACCATCTAACCGCTACTGGATTTGCCACGGCCGGCCTCAAAGGCATCAGACTGGAATAAGGTTCATCGGACCGGAATAGAGTCAACAAACCGCAGCCGGGTCAACGGACCGCACAACAGCTATATTAGCAACAGCAGCTATAAGAGACCTAGATAGACCCTTCAATTGAGAGGACAAGAGCTTCCAAATGTAACCCTGTGGCCTCTATAGCTAGTGATATATTTGATCCTACGGGTATAAACATACACAAAATTTCAGACTCAGGATCCACTCAAAAAAAAAACTGAGAAACTCATATCAAGGACATGGGGTAATTTCCATTTTCGCTCTATCACCGGGTGGGAAATGGCTCGCGATAGATATGCCTCGTACCCGAGAAGTTGAACTGTGGGATCTAGATGCGCATTCTTCCGTGCGTCTTGGTCGTAAAGGAAACAGGGGTTCAATTTCATTCTCTATGGATGGCGAATGGCTTGTATTGGCTTCAGACGATGGTATGATTGAATTATGGCAGACAGCTACAGGCAAACGTTTTCAGACACTTGGGCATACCGACAAGACAACCGCAGTAGCATTTTCAACGGCAAATCTCCTAGCTTCCTGTTCAAATGATCAAACCGTGAAGATTTGGGATCCGTTGAATAAAGTCTGTATCAAAATCCTTAACGGGACCGATTACTTTTATTCGGTTATCTTTATAGGAGGTTGTCAAAGTCTCGCGGCAGGCTCTGCAAATGGCACTATTACTATTTGGGATGACGAAGGACGCTGTATCCAGACACTCACAGGTCATTCCAAAGGCGTCCGATCTCGGGCCTATTCCTCAGAAAATCACCTCCTTGCCTCTGGGTCATGGGACGCGACGGTTAAGATATGGGACTTAACTGTTGCATCGATTAGAAAAGATGTGCATGCCCACCAAAACGAGGTTAAGTCAGTCCAGCTTTTGGCTAGTGATCAGAGAGTCATTTCAAATTCAACAAATCAAACAGTCAAAATATGGAGTTTATCCGTGGGAAGTTGTATCCACACGCTTGAAGGCGTTGGAGACATTTTGGCTACATCTCCATTTCAGAAATGGTTTGTATCAGAGACGAGAAACAACTTTTCCAACGTTTGGGACGTCATTGCAGAAACTTGCCTCGATTTCTATAGCCTCGGTATCTATTCCTTCCCACTCACCGACTGGCGGCGATTTGAATTCTCCCCAAATGGTCAGCTGCTAGCATGCAGTACTAGTAAAGAGATTCTCGTGTTAAAACTTGCTCTAGGAAAGCGAATGGAAATATTTCAAACCTTTGATCATATCTCTATATTTGCCTTTTCAGCAGACAGTCAGAATCTTGTCTTAGCCAAAGTTTCAACATTTGATATATACGAAATTGCAGCGGGTCGCTGTATTAAATCTCTTCACCGCCGGTCTTACATAGATAGCTACGAACATAGCAGAGATCCCTATCAGTCTGGGATAGAGCTTATTACACTCTCGAACAACTTGCATTGGCTTGCAATGAGCGTTGGGCGCTGGATAACAGTATGGGATCTCATTACCGGTAGCGTCCGATACCAATTTGAAGAGCGTGTAAGAATACAACAACTCGCACTCTCTTCCAACGGGAAGTGGATCGCGGTTAGCGGTGAGTCCGTACTCAACGTATCGAATGTGGAAACAAGGATATACACGCACTACTTCTCAGCTTTCCCCCGGATCAACTTAATCAATTTTATAAGATTTGACCCAGGTAACGACACCAAGCTACACACCAACATTGGAATTATCGACTTAGGCCCAATGGAAAAGTCTGGCAATGAAAGTGGCGTCATTTCTGTGGAGCTCAAATACTATGGATATGGTTTGTCGGATAATCAGGAATGGATCATGAAGGGCGGTGAAAAACTACTATGGCTACCCTTGGAGTATCGCATCGGTATTATGGCTGCTTCGGGATCACCAATTGCTATTGGCTGCAAATCAGGATCTGTCATCATAATGAGATTTGCACGATATTGACCATACATAAAATACATATACGTCAAAGACGGATCGCTCTACACCTCGTCAAGAGTAAAACAGGACTCTAGAATTACTACTAGCCATGTCTTTCCTCTCGGAGCCTGTCGTTTTTACTATCACAATTAAGCAGCTGGTCCGCACAAACAAGTTTGCCCAGCTGATAAAAATGCATCCCATTAACAAGGGGCATTTCCCACTACCCACAAACTCTGGGCGGTGGAATGGAACGACGCCGACTTCGGCTCTTAACTGGCCACAGAAAACCTCGGTCACTCCATACCAAGTCGGAAGCTGGTCACAGGGTGATCGGGGCATCGGTCGGAGCATCGGATGTGTGCACGGTTCAATTCCCAATCCCAACACCAAACTTGATACAAGAAGACCGTTAACCGAACTGACAAAGTGGAGTATTGGACCTGCCAAGCAGCCAGGACAAATTTTGCAACACTCAGCTCGATTTCAACAGGTAGCATTGTCCATAAAATGTTGATTCGTGCAGTCTTATGGTGTTGGTTTCTGACAGACAGTACAAGAACCGCAGCTCCAGCCTAAGTCAACAAATACGTAATGTGTATTTCTCATAAATGGAATGGAGGGGTTTGCCAAGCCCGATTATTAAAGAAGATCCCTGTACCGGGGCTATAGTGCATTGAGGCACAGTTCTAAATACCCATGAAACAAACGTACACCGGTTAGGTTCTTTACTTTCACCACCATGTGGGGATGCTAAAATAGTGCTTCCCTAGGAGATGGAAAGGATTCAACAATTTTGTCCCTGTAAGGGTGGGTGATCTAAATCAATAGGCATTATCTTGACCAGTCACTTGATCTTCAAGAAATAACATCAGCTAGTATCACTTAGCATCTATGAATCAACACGCAAGATTTCAAATTCACTTCATTGAATCTATTCACCGACAATCTCTATATTTATTGCCAAGCATGTTTGTTGGCGACCACGCCCCAGCAGATCAGCGCTCGTGCCCTTGAATGTCGGTGACCATAATCTCCATCGTCCTTCCATTCCGTAAGACCTTGCTCCCCAACCCTTAACGACATCCTACAGCGCAATGTCAATCTCGAATACTTGGCTGATCCTGTCTTGCGATGTGTTTCTTACCTACGGATATTGGCATACGTAGTGTAGTGGCAATCTAGCACTCCCAAACATATGTGCACTTGGTGCCGGCAGGAGTGCAGCTTGTCTTTCCGTTGTTGCCCGATCCAGCAAAGTGACCGTTCATGTTTCCACAAACTGCAGGTAGCGAAGGGCTGGTGTACTGGGTGTCAATCTCACAGGTGAGATCGCTAGAGCAGGTGCCTGAAAGGTTCCAGGTTGCGGCAGAAGCCAGAGGAACGAAGACAGCCAGGAGAGTAGAGAACTGCATTTTTTCGGTTGGTGAAAGAGGTTCGGGTCAAAAAGAAGTGGTAGAGATCTGGTGTTGAGTTGAGTGATGAAGAATGGGCAATTATTCCGGGACAACTGGTGACTTATAAACACTTCATTTACTTGATACTTCGCGAACTTCTCTTAGTAACAGGTATCTTAGTCGGAAGTCGGCACAACACTCCGGTCCGTGCTAAGCCTGAGTTGGAAATGAGGATCAACACTTGGCGGTGAAATAGCAGGAGATTTTAAAGTTTTGAATCTCGTATAACTATAGGCGGTGTGGGGTATAATACGTACGCATTTGTTTAAGGCTATGCATTTGTTATAAAGGTTCGAGCACCAAATAGTTTCGTGTATTGAGCTGAGGGGAAATGGCAGCCCGTGACGTGCATAGCTACAATAATGGCCTAGCTAAAAAAAAATACAATCATCATATAAGCCATCGTGCAATCTTCCGCCGATTTCAAATAATACTAGCAAGGCACATTAGAAAGTGGAGAGTGGGTATCGACAACACCAGGCACCTGTGGCCTTTACCCACTTAAAAATACGCGTACCACAATTGAAAGCTGGCACTATCCGGTTCGCTTCTACTGGCTATGGCCATGGCAATGTACCTATAGCTTATGGAGGCTGATGAGGTGGATTTAAACCTGTTAAAAGAATAATCCAAGGGGTGAGCGCCCCGCTCGTATAGACCACGAATGAATGGCATCCTTCGGGACGATCGCTTGGACAAGGCTGGGCTCAGGTACCACGCAAACGGGAGACCGGCACTAGAAAGTTTGTTTCCAAACACTGGAACTATTCTGAGATATTAATGGCAGTCTAATTTTCACCGGGCAACTTCCTAGCTCGGAATTCAGGAGATACACCTGTCAAGATGTGGGGCTCGCTGAAGTGCGTCTTCCCAGCGCCACTTATTAACCATCCTTCGACTACTCAGGATTCCAGAATGGAAGATAAGTCGAACTTTGAAGATGAAATTCCCGCGATATGGAGTAACAGGGGGTCTCATATCCAGGCCCTTCTAGGGCATCACGGTTACATAACACCTGGCATATATCGCCCATTAGTGGCACTTCGGATCAGAATATAGTGACAATGACTTGTTGCCAAGATATGATCGCATCTCTCCCATTTTCTGCCAATGGGTAGCAGTTTTGTGCAGAATTTCTGATATGAGATGTTTTTCTTTCTCTTTGAGAATCATAATGGGGCTTTGGAGGAAAGAAATCATTGTCATATAAGGAAATGCAGCGACAAGGACACAGTATTGGTAGAGACTTCTGATCCTCTGAGATGACTACAATTTACCGGAACATCTTGTCGATGAAACATGAAACACTCAAGCAGGGAGAAGCACCACAGAATTCTTTTTTTTTCTTTTTGCCTGTACATAAGTCTAGCTATCCAACAAGGTCAAGTTAATATATCAAATAGGTTTGCAGATACAAACCCACAGAATTTCAATGGCAAATGATATTGTGGCTCTAAAATCTATTTCAATTAACAAATAATGTAAACAATGCAATCTTGCGACTTCTTGGCACTATCAACATCTTTAAACATGACCCCCCCCCCCCCCCCCCCAAGGTTTAATTATGTTGGAGCCCCGAGCTTCCCTCTCCGTTTCCATCCCATACACTTTTTCAGTACTCCACTTAGCTCCTCCACTCAGCATTTAATGCACCTGATAGTTGACTGGACAAACGACAGGATGTGGTTCATACTCTTTCGTCAGAACCGTAAGTTCGCGGGTAATGAGGGGAATGTGGCTGGTCGAGAGGGATCTGCACAGGCTCGTACCCAGCTTGTTGCTCATCAGAGGGTCCTTGCTGCTCTCTTCTATCGCGCTTGTGAGATCGAGATTGGTGAGATCGAGATCGGCGGCGGTTTTGGTTTCGGTCCTTCCAGGCGCGGCTTGCCAACTCTCCCTGCTGGTGCTCTTCAAGTTTGTTCAGCCTAAAGCCAAGGATCAGGTAGTCGGCTACGACGATGAACTCCTCAATGACAGCCATGGCAACGAATACGCCCACGCTTCCACCGACGATTGAAAAGGTTTTGTTGTGAAGAAAGACAGAAAGGGTCGAGTATGCAAGTCTAACCAGTATAAACGGAAAGGCAATCAGGACAGCAACGGAAATGCGTTTCTCTTGAGTGGGCACTGCGCCAAGCGAACCGCAGGAGACGAGCAAGATGAATCCCATGGCCGCAAATGCGACAATGTAGAGGATGATACCGACTTTACTCGTTGTCGCAGGCTCTACCTGGCCATTGGAGTTTGTGGATCCTCCAGTACCTCCTGCAATGCTAAGGATAAGGCCGATTGTAATTAAGAGTTGAATCACACGAAAATGCTTGATGGTAAAAGTAGGAGTACCTCGAGTATTGACCCAGTCGACCCTGGCAGGTTTAGTTAGCCAAGAATATGTCAATTCAAAAGTCACAACTTACAATCTAGACAGCATTCCCAATGTCGCAAGCAACAAAGGTGAAATTCCGATTGAATCAATGATAAGAGTCGCTTTAAGAAGACCTGTGGAATGATCCGAATAGGTCAAGAGCTGGCAAATTGCGCCAATGATTCGCACAAGGCAGAGGATGAGGGTGTAAACCCAACCAGAAGCTCTAGTGAAGCCATGGCGAGAGCAGATGACAACTGCCACGACAAGTGAAGGGATATAAACGATCAGTTCCGCGATGGAAACGCCGCCTCGAGCACTGAAAGTCATTATGTTCTGGGTTTCTGAAGGACTGCGAGGAGTGGCTGAGGAGGCACGAGAGTGCGATTGAGCTTGTAGGCGAAAGAATTTACTGATTTGATCTGAGTGAAGGAATCTATTCATCAGCAAGATTTCTGCTCTTACTTATACTCGAAAGCAATTAATTCAATCATGATTGCCTGAAAACAACTATACTCAATAGAGCATACATTTCGACGCGGCTGTGTAAGCATTCATTCAGCCCTCCTCCAAGGGTCCTTGCCACGGTGGAGCGAGCGCCTGTGATGCAGTGTTCAGTGGCTGCTTGACACGCGCCAAACCCTTTTCGGGGGTCATTTCGGCGCTAGTCGCTCACAGGGCTGATCGACGTCACGTCGACGAGTTTCAAGTCGCATTTTACCATGGGATTTACGTGGATCGGGGGCAGTGAAAGAGAAAACGAACGCAATTTTCGTTTACTGGTCCCTCTCAGAGAACCAATAGATGTTCGATAATTGATTGCCGGTTCCCGAGCCACCAGGCGACGCCGAAATGCTAGACTTACCCAATGTGGATGGCATTTCGACGACACCACGACGAATTATTTTGTTGACGTATACCCTGGGTATTTAACCACGAGTTGCAGCATTTGCAATCCTTCAATTAACATTTTCCTCTCATCAGTTACATTCTTCTTCTCCCTCATTTCAGCTCCAAAAAACCCCCTTGTCCATCTTCCTAATGGGTCACGTTACCCTTGCGGACGGCCTTGCTCTTTGGCAATTGGTCTACTACGCTACAGCCCTTGGCTGCGGTATCTGGGTATCGGCCCGCCATGGCTTTCTCAAAAGTTCCGGGTGGATTTTCCTGCCAATATTCAGTACTATGCGAATCATCAGCTGCTCAGCGCAAATAGCAACCATCACAGCTAAATCGGACACGCCTGCCACGATTGCCATAATAACGGGGCTGTTGGGCCTCTCTCCACTTTTGCTAGCCACATTGGGCATTCTGTCTCGAGTGTGAGCGACTCTTTTGCTACCCTACATCCCAACAATTGGAACGATTTTTTTCTAACATTGTGTTGCAGATACTATTCATTTCTCAAAACACCATGGAATATGATATTTTCCATTTTTATCGTCAAAATTGTCCAACTACCAACCATTATTGCCCTCGTTTTGGGGATTGTTGGTGCGACTAGTGCAAACAACCTCGCCGACGTTCATGACGAAGATACCGTGAAAGCTAGTGTCATTATTTATTTAGTGATATTCATTTTCTTGTGTGCACTGACAGCTGGTGCAACTTGTGGAATTCGCATCACTGGGAGAGGAGAGAGCCGGTTGCTACGTGCAGTGGGAATCACGCTGCCTATCATCTTGGTCCGCATCATTTACTCCATGGTGTCGACTTTTTCCAACAACTCCACATTTTCGGGGAGTGGCTCGACGTCAGCCACCTTAGTTGAGCTTTTCATGGTGCGCATCGAAGAGATGCTGGTGGTCTTCATTTATCTTTGGGCCGGCTTCAAACAAGAGACGGTTCCGCAGGGCGAAGACGGGAAAGCGATGGGGAAAATGGAGAATATTGCCTATCGCGCAAAGAGAGGGGACTTTGGAGCTGGAAAATTGGGAATAGCATCACTGGCGGCACATGCGGTGTTCGAGATGTGTTCACCAAGGAAGGAAGCGGCCGATGAAAGGGCGCCAGATCAACAGCTGGGCACAGGAGTTTAACCGAGATATGAAGGCGGGAGGGTGAGCGAATAACCATCGAGCATTTTGGGCCAATACATAGACTATTCCCTTTTAGGGGGGCATTTCGACGCTAAAAACAAGGGACGGCATTTCGGCATTTTTGGTGGCTGTGGTGGATAATGACCCACTCGGCCTGAATTGATTCATGCGTCTGGATGTGTGAGATTTCGACCCGTAGAACGACTCACCAACTTCACTGTGCTCATTTTGTTCGTGAATCGACTTGGCATCCTTGGCGGCCTCCCCAGATCTTGGTGTTGTCTCTATCCGGCCGTTGTAACCTCCATCCATTTGTATCTTGTGCTCCAAAATGGTCTTCAGCGGGCGACCATCAACGGCCTGTGGACCGTGCCGAGTAGGAAGACTGAAGGTGAGGACATGACATCATCCACAGATACAATTCTCTCCCTGGTTTTGAACCAGCCTGAAACAATCAACAAAAACAGGCGATGGCAAAATTCGGCATCTAACCTTTTGTAACTAGTGTGATCGGGCCATACCTACATGTTCTCAATGCATCCGAAAGAAGATTCCATGTTCGGGGTACAGGGATCCGTCCAAGCTAAGGCTAAGAGATGAGACGGAACGGGTGACCCAGAAAGTCAAGAAGAAGCAGACCTTCATTGGCGGACCGCCGAATACATGCCTAGAGTCCACTTTAACATATCCGGAGGAGTTCTCCGTTGTTTCCGAGGTGAATACTGGCCAGGTTATCGAATCTCTGGTTCAGTGTCTGCCTCAGCGCGTTGATGATATTGCTATGTCCTATTTCATGAACGCGTATATACCTACTACTCCATTTGAAGCATACCTGCCACACCTTTATACAGATTCTTTTGCAGATGGCGCTTTATCATCTGCCATTCACGCTGCAGCATTTGCAACGCTGGCGAGCAGGCGTGCAAATGCCGATTATATGAAAATGGCAAGGGCTAGCTATGCCCATGCCCTGGTCCATACAAACGACGCCTTGGCATCCCCGAATGATGCAGTTCGTGACCAAACTCTCGCTGCGGTTCTTCTTTTAGGATTATTCGAGGCAATCTCGTTCAAAGGCAGACAGTCTCCCGAAAGCTGGACGGCACATACTCTTGGTGCTGTCCAGCTCTTACGGTTGAGGGGTCTGCAACAGTTCCAATCCAAGATTGCAAGCCAGTTATTTGTTCAGGCAATTACAAACATTCGAACCAGCTGCATACAGCGGATGGTATCTGTGCCAAAGGAGTTCGTGACATTGCACGAGGAGGCAAGTCCCTTTCTAAACATGAGAGACCCGGCTGTCCTACTTGGCCCCATCATCGACCGAGCCGCGTCAATTCGAGAGCGAGCGATGCATGAGATAAGCCTGGAATTGATTTTTGAAGCCTATGGTGTTGATCAAGAAGCTCTCAATCTCATCAATGGCCTGGATCCTCGCCTGCATTTTACCATACGACCGAGAGAAGAGACACCGGATTGGGCATACCCTGCTATATCCCATCGATACCCAAGTCGCAGAATAGCCAAGTTCTGGAACGCCATACGCATGATACGGATGTTTCTCAACGACCATGTTCGATGTGGAACTCGAAAATTAGTAGAGCATCGGTCCGGTGCATCCGTCCAGGTGAAAGTTGTCGATGATCCGGCTTACACAACACAATTCATCAAATCTATTTATGAAATAGCGAACAAAAACATGAGTGATCTTGCTACGGATGTATTGGCAAGCGTTCCGGACTTCGCGGAACCCAACAGTTTTGGGGGCAAATTCTGTCCTGCAGCGAGGACGCTGGTGTGGCCCTTGACGATCCTTTACAGGTGCTGCATCAACAGCCCTCTAGAGAGAAAGTACGCGGCCAAGATGTTGTATGAGCTAGGGAGAGATCTTAATTTGGCGTTGGCAATAGATGCCGCGATGGCCGATCAGCTGGGTAACTCTGAAGATTGGTAAGTGTGATGCAGGTAATTGTGGGGGCTCGGATCGTTCCTAACCGTGCTTAGGCTGCATCTATACCACCTCAGCTAAAGGCGAATTGCGTCACGGCCCCAATTTCCTGTTTAAAAATAATCCTCCATAAGGCTGAGCATATGGTGTTGTTCGATTGGCCTGGGACATCGTGTTCGTCCAGACCGGACGAAGACGGGTAATATTCAGCCACTAATGTGGGATTGATTCATGCAGAATACGCAGTTCTCCAAGCCGCAGACAAGGTTCTGAGGCAGTGGGTGATCCTGGCTCACTTTGGTTAGCAACATGTCATCGAGCGGATTTGTTTGGCATGGCAAGTCGGCATAAATTCCTTGCGCACGGCGGGGCTGAAGCTGTGGTTGAACCATGCATGTACCACCTCTACAGACAGAGGCAGTTTTTCCTGAAGCATTTGATACGAAAATCGCCATTATTCGTATCAGATGAAGTGGAATTGCAGGTGTTTCAATGAATAATACAACCCCAAGGCGGGATGCTCGTGTTCCGTTCCAAAGTGCGCTGGTTTTTTGGTATTTATCTGACAAAGATGCGGTGCGACTCACTCTGGCACCACGTGTAAACTGCAACTTCTTGGCAGGCTGATACGGGCTTGGCTGTGCGCCAGTAGGTCAGCGATCACCTGAATTTTGCTAAATTGGGCACCATCCATCCAGTCTGCCTGACTAAGTTAAGCCACGCCAATCAAGCGTGCATAGAACTGACTTCATATGTAAGCTGTGCATCTCAGCGGGGCGATGATCAGTGACCTCGTGCATACGGTCTAGCCCTCTTATCTATTTTTGTTGGACTTTGGGGGGCTATGCGGTGGGAGCTGGACCATGTTTATTAAAGTCGCGATGCGCTTCAAAACTGCAAACTGATCGTCACACCAATCTACTACTCTAATTGCATCTCGTTTCACATTCGCTAATCTACAATGCATATGCTCCTTGTGCTCTCGCTACTTTTGCCACTGGCCCAACTTGGCCTGGCCCTCCCGTACTCTACGCCTTCTTATCCAGCTCCGGCCAACCCAACACCCACAAAGACGTGGAGTTCTGCTGCAACTCCCACGGCTACCGCCGCGAGCTCTGATGCACCAGTCCAATCTTCTCAGTTCTGCCAATTCAATTATCAGGCAACAGAGGCGGAGACCAACACAGACTTCTTCCGATATGCGAGCGCCTTTATCGTGGACAAGGATCTCGACAAGGCCTTTTCATATGTTGCTCCTGGATTCATTGTAAGATATCACAAGCAATGGCTCAATATTTCATGGCTAACTGAAAGCGTAGAATCATCATCCCGGCGTCGGTAATGGCGCAGAGGTCGCTCTCCAAGGCATCGAGGCCATTTGGCCCGAAACAACCATCACCGTGCTGCGAATTGCGTTCCAGGGGAACACGGGCTGGTTGAACTACCTCATGAACGGAACTATTCCCGTTGTTGATCGATATCGCTGGGAGAACGGATGTATTGTTGAACACGTGAGTCTATTGCAGTCCCTACTTTCATTCTTGAGCTTCTCTAACCCTTAATAGTGGGATGCTGGCGAGGTTTTCCCCGATGATCGCCTTTTCGAAACTGGCCCACCTAATTAATCTACTATTGGATCCGAGGAGGAATGTGCAAAACAGTATATGAATGGTTCGCGACATATTATAAACCGTATAAAGGAAGCGACAAAGCCGAAGACGATGTCTATGGCTCACTCAGTTCTATGAATAATTTTAATCTTGGCTACAAAACGGAAGGCATTCAGTCGAATTCGATGTTAATTAACTGCATTGTATCATCACGGGGTTGCATAGCGATGTTTAGAAGTTTTTTTTTACATTTCTTTTTATTTTAGATTTCTTGCATTTGCAAATAAATTCTTTGGCACATATAGAGAACATGTTGTCTTGAAATGATTTCCATCGACCCGGGGTGCATGTGAGTAGGTACTGAAACTAATGATGCAAATGCCAGATGCCAAGACCGAGGCCAAGAAATCTCACCCAAATCCTCGGGTTTGTGATTGAAAAAACTTGCCATATGAGGTTAGTGGGGTCTGATGCGCTGGAGTCGCCAAGTTTCAAATGCCGATGAGAAATGCAAGGCGGAGGCACGGAGGCAACCAGGCCTCAGGATGACCGCCAAGCCTTTGTGAGGGGTAAAGATGGTGTAGATGAGATCCCAGGATCCCGGGGTATCTAATTTTCAAGATTCTTTCATTTGCGGCTGAGTTCATCCGCTGCACGCCGTGTGAAAAAAGCTCATAAAACAGTTCATTATTGACGGATTTCTTCCCTTGCTTTTTGGGTTCAAAAAAGCAAATCCTTTCCCGCATTCTGTACGATTGGCTCTCGAGTCGTTACATTGAACTCAAAAAGCTGCTGCGAGCACTCATCTTCCCTGTCTGACCGGGTATTTCCAGGTTTCACCGCAGTCAAGCCGCTGCAGTTGTGCTAACGTAATACTCTAGTATTTGATAGCAGCACTAGCGCCCATTTCTTGCAGTACTGCACATGTCCGTATTAGGACAATCTGTCACTGGCGGTGTCACGAGATGCGCGGGATCTGTAATCCCCGCTCCCGACGCCTAACTAGGTGGGATGAGAGTGTCTTGTTGGTGACACGATTTCTCGGTATGACCCGTCAGCACGCACTGCCAGTGGATAAGCTGATACATACGAGGCGGTCGCTGGCGAGAAGTTAGGACGAGATGCCAAGCGGATGAGCATGTTAATCTGCAAATAGAAATCATTTGGTGGCCGGAATCCTCGGGAAGTCGTGGTTCAGCCGCCAAGCTCAGCCATGCACGCTGGCGGATGAAATTTTTCCGCTGACGGCTGGCCCTCGATGTGTGATTTGATGGGACCAAGCCTCCAAAATCTGACATTGAAATTCATCTGTCGCGTGACTTGCCTGCCCTGTTTTTTTCCCCAAGGCATCCTTCATTTCCCGTGTTCGGGTACTTGTCTATCTGTCGGGAACCGAATGACATTCGGTCCGGCGCCTTGCTATGGCGTCGGGAGCTTGGCGCAGCATAGGGAATAGCCTCAAAGGAATTCGGGGCCAGCAAAAGAGGAAAGCAACGATACATGGTTCTTTGGCATTGCCTGATGATGGGCCGATCGTTCATAGTGTGCTGCTGATTCAAACGATGACATGCTTCCAACCCTCAGGCGGTCTCCACAGGCCTCCAGGAACATCAAAATATCAAGCTTTTGGAGGAAGGGAGACAAAAATATTCGTCAGATTTCTCTGTAAATGCTACTTAAATTTTATTTTGCTGTTCCTACTAATATCCTCGCTCAAATGCACCTGAATCTTCACTCTTTATCGTGTTGCCGAAGTACAAACCTTAGCCGCAGTGTATAATGATAATTCTGGACTAAAATTTCAAATAATGATTATCAGTAAAACGAAACCCAAAGACCCAAAGGTAGAATAAAAACGCTCAAAAACTATTATTGTGGCACGTAGTTGAACTGTCTCGTCTACCTGTTCCTAGCTTCCATGTTTCCATATTCTCCAAGAGGGTGTATGTGGGTCGGCAGTGCCGGGACGGAGGCCAAGATTACGGAGAAATTGTTTTCCCTGGCATGGATAACAGTTATATCAAATATGACTGCTACGTACTAAGCATTCTATTGAAAAAGAGCCCTAAAACGAGCTACATTAGATTTGCATTGAAACCTGTGCCTTGTGACGACTCATCTTGACCTTAAACATGAAATAGTTCACATTGCCTGAGATTACTATGTGAGTAGACTACTTTCCTTCATGTCTTGTGATATTTCTCATAAGAAGTACCGTGTTTGGTGGAGTAGACTTGGAGCCGATCATGCTCTGGAGCCCTGGCACCTTGGGTAAATATTGATAATTATACTTGGTATGTTTGCAAGTCATATTTCCAGTTGATCCAAAAAATTGCCTCTACCTGAAGATTTGATCAATCCTTAATTGAACAGTTTTATTCCCTTTGTCACCTGCCAGGTATGATCACGTCTGAATGTAATTTGGCGTCAGATGCTCTCTGCTTGAAACATGTGATATCGACAATTGAGATACGAAAGTTGGATTTGTTTTAGCGATCTATTTTCAGAGGCGGCAGAATTTTGAGAATAGGAATACTCTAGATATGATGTAGAGCCTTAATGGCCCTCACGAGTTTCTCCTCCCTCAATGAGCAGTTGATTGATGACCTGATTCAAATTGCGGACTCTGAGCTCCTTTTCTTTTTTCAATAGGAACCAGTATTCACATGTGGGTTGAAACTTTGGTCTGCTGGTGCAATATTCAGCACAATTGTATTTGTTCTGCCTTTGTGGAAGGATGCAAGCCTGCCATAGCTAATTGTACTCAATATGCCCCGTCTATGGAAGACATCGTCTTTTGCTGAGATGGAAACGATGGATATTGAAGCGGAGGTAGGAAGAAAAAAGACAGACGATGCATTGCCTATCCAACTTTTGGCAGTGAGCAAACCCGACGAAGTCATAAGTCTTCTTGTATTCTAACTACCTGAATCAAGTCATACGCGAAAAATGGTTACAATTGCAAATGCGTGATACTTCTTCTTTTTTCCTTTTTTCTTTCATTTTTTCTTTTTTTTTCCATGGGTGTGAATAACGTTGGACTATTTGCTTAGCTGATGAACTACTAAAGAGACTCTTTGGCCACGCATCATTTCTACAGCATATGATTGTGGATATCTGGGTGGCTGATAACACTTGAAACAAATGTGGCTATAAATACTGGTCATGACAATATCTGGAACCTTAGCTCTGTTCTCAATTACACATAGAGAAATTATGTGTGCTATATATAACAAGAATGGCTATTTGTACATTACAGATCCACTGCCAGAACAGAATAATTGGTGTGACATCCATTTAATCAATCCAAAAAGCTAAGCCTGCATTCGCAGACACACATCTATGGCCAAGGAGTGTGTCCAACTTAGGCGCTGGCCACGAGAAGATGGTATCCACACTAACTGCCATAATTATCATGATTGGTTCATGGCATAGCATCTGCGCTTGCGTCACCAACGAAATTCTTAGTCTTAGAGCATCATTTCGGCAAGCAACCTACAGAAGAGACCCAGTGGGGTGACTGGTGCAACACAAAGTGCACTAATGCCGGCACTCGGCCCTCACTCAACACAGAAGACGACCTGATCAATGCTTTGGGCCAGGTTAGGCCTTGATGGAAGTCCAAGGGTACTTCTGGTAGCATTCCTGCCCGTGATTAGTATTCGTGACAGTGACCTCCCTGCGTAACCACGTCATAGATACCTCCATGAAGGAATACGGATGAATATGCAGGATGCAGTAATGAAGATGTCTCCTAGTAAATAAAATTGTCTTTTTTCTGTTTTACTTTGACCATATTATTCATAATTTGCTCTTAATCAGATGGAGTGTTCGCAAGAACGATGTATTTTCTCTTCAGACCAGCGACTACGGTAATAATATTGTTCCAGGGCTATTTTGACCAACATCTTAATAATGCCAACGTTTTAATGTTATGGCGGTAGATGTTATTGGGGATTGCGTGGAAGAATTTTGTATAGTCCACGTAAGTGTCAGAAGACAGTATACATTCGACATGCTGCTAAGAGACACGATGCAAACATTGCAAAGGAACACTGTGTCAAACATCTATCATCAGACCATCCTCATAGGCTGCATCATGGGTTTGGGATGTGTGTATAGAAAGGATCTCGAGGATAGACAGCTATCCTAGGACCCCAAACCAACTCCCACGTTTAGTAAGACTGTCGTGTGGGCGGGCAAACGACAGGTGCCGTATATCCGTATGATACGTAATTGCACACCGTCTGAGACATATCGTTGACGTGGCACTTATACATTCAAATTTTGTGAGACCGCATTTGAGAGGTTGAGAATCGGATCGACCGCAATTAGGCAACGTGATGTTGCAGCGCTAACCTGATGCATCATGTTCAGTAAACTTACTGAACAGAAACGGAACGATCGGATATAATGCGGAATAACTCGCAGAAAATATCCATACAGGGTGTTTCTTTTTTTATCTCGTCTGACCACCGTCTTCCCGATTCTGCCGAGTCGTTCCGGTAGCACGCTGATGATTGCTGGGTTCTAGTGATGAGAAAGCCACAATCCCCACAAGCTCACCCACAAAACTTTGTCTATTGTTCCAACATGCGCAGTGATATAGGGCGTAACCCCATTATCGGCATTTAGGTGCTAACGGAAATCCTTCAGAAGCATCTTTGCTCACCTGTGCTGTATGGACATCGGGCCCTTACATAAAACTCCGATTTCAAGAGCGCCAGTCCATGCCATGACTTTCGTCACGTGCACAAGCTGCAGCTACTCCAGTCAAATTAAGCAGACCACGGCGGGGCCTCCTTAAGAGTTGATAAGAAAGGAGAAAATAAGGCCTCATAATCGAAGAGTTGTGATATAACTTGCAAGACTGCCCTAATTTCAACTCCAATTTCTGTTTTGGTGGCACCCAGTGGGTTGGACTTTCCATTTACTCATTCACTACATACAGGACTGACGACTGGTAGCGACCACTTCAGATGTGTTATTAGCGACGCCATTCTCAAAAACTTGCGCAGGTACCCGACTTGCAATGTCCTAGTTTCAACTGGAGGCATCGCCGCACATAAATCAGAAAATGAATGCCTGTAAGGATGTGGACTTCGGACACTTACTATAACGCGAAGAATCACAAGTCATCGCCATTATCAGAAAAGTCGGGCGGAGGCGGCCCAGCGAAAACGTGCGAAGCTACAAGCGACGATTTATGAGGTGGCAGCGGCCACGATTCGTACCCAAACTCTATCCCATGGGCTGCAAAAAGACTCTCTACAGTGTCACTGCTGAACTTGTGCTCAGAATCCCAAAAAACGTGTCGAAGATTTGGAAGCTGCTTGCATTCTTTAGCAAGGTAAATCATCCCGTTTTCTACTTCAGCCATTTGAATTCTTTCGTTGTGTACCATGTGCAGTGAAGTAACGGATTGAGGCAAACAATTGAACAAATCTTCAACATGGTTGTTATGTTCGGAGGTTTGATAGACTAGGTTTGAGCTGATAAGCAGGGTCTTGAGCGATGTAAACTCGCTCAGATTCAGAGGTTTAATCTCCATATAGCTATCCGGGGTTGCAGGAATCCATGGACCGCCAACCCATTTCGGGGAGAAGTGCTGCCGTCGCATATCCAAATGTAACGACTTGATCGTGTCGCGATGTTTTGTCAAGCAACCTGCTAGCTCGGACGGCAAGACGTGATCATAAACGTCAGGAGGGTTGACAATACATCCATGGTCCTGAACGCGCATTTTTTCACCTGCTTCGTTTACTAGTGTATGAAGTCGTGTCGTGCAGCGGCCAAGAAATTGGCTGAGTATAGCCGCCTTAAATCTTATTTTTGAGAGGTGAACAGCCTTTATGTTGGGAAAGTCGGGTAGGTTTTGAAGTGAGATATTCCTTCCATGCAGAATGAGCGTCTCCAAGCCGACGGATAATTCAAGAAGAGATGTGGAAACTCTACATCCGGCATAGTGCTTGAGCGGTAGTTTAGATATCCCAAGGGCTCGCAAAGCAGGTTGGGACTGGGAACTCGTGAATCCCCTCTTGAGCTTCCTATGTTGGCTTTCGGTCAAATTTTCATTTTCATCAAGAAAGCCAGCCAAGAAAGGGGCGAAATATTCGTTCCATTGTCCTCTAGTGAACCGTGGAGGGGCATCCTTAAGTCGCCGCCTCCACACGTTAGGAAGGTCATGGATGCCGAGCGACGTGGCAGTTTGATGCAGAAGTATTCGCGTTTCGTCAATATTGGGATTAATTGTCAATCTTGGAGGGATATATATCGCTTTAACCTGGCTTGCTAGATCACGACGACGTGTAATGGTTCGTGTCCAAGATAAAAAGCACCCCTCCCAGGAAGATTTAACCTCGAAGCCATCGGAACCTGCGAATTCAAACAAGAATTGATGATATAGGACTGGTTGAGCAATATTCCGCATATCCTTAGAAGTGAGGCAGAGTGAAAGCAAGACATGGCGATTTAGTAAAGAGTGTGCGTTTTGGCCATTGTGTATCCTTCGCTGGTCCAGAGTGCCGATACCGAGGACCTGCGGCGGCTGTTCACCCTGGCAGTGGAGGCAAAATGTGCCAACTATATGCAGGAGGGTTTCTGTGGAAAGATTTGTCAGACTTGCAGTGGTCATATTGTGACGCGTAGGAGCGTGCATGCGTTGAGAAGGAAACAAAATCGCCCCCTGGTTTAAAAAGTATGGGCGATGATCAACCAGTGTCCATTCCACATGGGGCTAATGCGCGGGGCAAAATCTAGATGGCCTTCGGCGTGCAATTGCGCATGTTAGCGCGTGCGCTTGCAGATAGAGTCGTGTGCAGTGTCAGAACTTCAGTGATACCGAATCTTGGTAGATGTGACGAAGGTTACCGAGTTCTTCTAGGCAAGAACAAATAGTCTCGCTTGATTTGGCTTCATGCAAGAACGAACTGTTTTCCTTGCCCAAAGAAAAAACCACGTTTGTTGATCGCGACCACCTACCTACCCAGCTTTCAGAATCATATCAGCGATTCAATCACTCTGTAACCGCATTTGGCGGTATCAAGACGGATATGAGTTGGGAATATTCATTATAGATTTACCAAGTCATGAACACAATATTATATGCAAAATCGTCATGATCCATAGGATTTTGGGAATTAAGGATTGGCAATCGCTTGAATTTGTCAAAAACCTGACGACAGCGATATAATCTTATTTGTGTTTCATGCCGTTGTATCCCTGCCTGATCGTATGTGGCACGTCCTGCACTTTGCATCTGGGTCAATCATAGTAATTTAGACTTTTGAATTGTGCTCAGAGTAATTTCTGTGAGACATGTTCGCTTCACGCTTGCAAACTTGGCTAGATGTTCGCGACCAGAGTGGCGTTCACCGGCAACCAGTTGTGGCGCTCACCTCAGTAGCACCATTGGCCAAAGACACAGAGTGCATGTGTAGATCAACACGTGTTCCCCCTAAATCAATTCTAAATTCGCGTCTTTGCTTAATTTTAAAATCTTCCTTTCACGGTCATTGTGCTTGTCAACAATTTTCTTGCTATCTCTACACCTTGGCGCATCTGTGCAATGTCGCCGGGACAAATGCCATCACACGGCCCCGAAGCTGTGCGCCAAGCCATCGTCGAGTGTAGAGAAGATGACGCTGTCAAACTGATCAACGAGGCCAGGGCGGATGAGCGTCATCGACGTGAGCTCGTGACCTGGGCCAAGCACGATGGTAACTGGGATACAGGCGAGCACACCCTGCTCCATTGGGCATGCGATGCCCCGAAGTTGGATGAATTGAGGCCCGGTGCCAAGCCTTCACTAAAAATCGTCAAGGCATTGATATCGTGCGGAATTAGTCCAAACGCTTATGGCGAAGGGGATTGTATCCCATTAGCTCTTGTTGTCAAGAGTCGTGACCAGGAGGCCATCGACATCGCCAAATTCCTTTTAGAGGAATGCAAGGCCGACCCAAATTTGACAAACGAATACGGCTACGCGTCCTTGCACGAGGCCGCTTACTGGGGATCACCAGAAAACATCAAAATTCTGCTCGCCAATGGCGCCAGTTTTCATCTCACTACTGGTGGGCGACAATCGGCCTTGCAAGTTGCCAGGGCAGGCAAGCGCGACAATGCAAAGGACGAGGCAGACAGAATACGGTACGACGATGTTATTAAGATGTTGAAACAAGTCGAGTTGCAGGATAACATAGATTCCCAATTCGAGGGTTTCTTCTACTCGGGCAACTGGAACGAAAAGCCACCAGTTGAAGTAAAAGCTATGAAAATGAATGTAGCCAAAATGCTGGATCCGAGAGAATTGATCGAATCTGGACGCATGGCCAATAACACTAGGTGGTTCCATCTTCCTGCCAACAATGTAAGTCACTCATCCACATACCTGAACATCTTTCTGATTAATCCATGCAGCGAGACTGGATTGCGGTAAGATAATATATCTCGCCGAGCTCTGGAATATTTAATCCTGAACAGCATCAACCAGAAACTGGCCAGCGCCATTCTTGTTGCTGACGACGGCGATTATGCGTATCGGAGGACGATCGAATCCGAGGTCGAGTCTCTGATGGAAACGTGTGGTACATTTACAAGATCCCACTATCCGATGCGATCATTTCAAGTGGTCCCAATTGGCGCCAAAAATGATGAAGCGAGGCGTTATTGCGACAGATATGACCATGATGATTCAGTGAGGATATACGGCGACAAACATAATGATGAGGATTCAGCGAGCGGTAGCAAAAAAAGCGAAGAATTATGCTTTACATCGGTCAGTCAAAATCATTCTGCTTAAAAATGCAGTTCAAAATTAACCGCACCCTTGTGTCACTAGATGCCGTTCATTGAAAGCGACTTTGATGTTTATGATGATGATAATAGTCCAACGGATAAAACAAAAAAAAGCTTTTTGTCCCAGGAGCAAAAGGAGCAGAAGGAGAATTTCGAAAAGCTGCAGAAAAAATATCCTTATAGTTTCTTCCCCAGGCTAAGTCTCGACCGATTTTATTATGATGCACTTGAGGAACAAGCGCTTAATGATAGAGACTCTTCGCAAATATTTTCCAAGTATTGGGTGAAGACGAGAAAGCGAATGCTTTTTGTTGGTCAGCTGTGGGCGCTTCGAATTGGTGAACGTGCGTATAAATAGATGGAACCTTTCATCTGCCATGGTTGTAATTGTACTAACCAACTTCAGGAACACTCATCACGGCATCTCAGGGCAGTTTTGACAACGCGAATATTCAGTCACCAGCGGACCGATTCTTTCGAGGCTTCTTGTCATTCTACTCAGAAAAAACACTACGACCGGCTGATATATACTATGAGCTACAAGAACATTGCGTGGGCCTCGTCAATTTCCCTACAAAAGGAAACGGTGTAAAAATATCAGTGCATGAGGCGTTCTCTCAGGAAATTGCTCAAGTTGTGAGTATCGCCAACCGTCACCTTTTTGCCCACGCTCTGCTTGCACCAATGACACTAATCTGACTAATTAATTCATCAGTCCAATTATATGAAGGAGAAGTATGAAGAGTACATGCTGCGTGCGCGCATGATCCAGAAAGCCAAAATGATCAGCAGTCAACCCGACTATAAAAAGTTGGGGCGTGGTATAATTACATGCTGCCCAGGGCTCGAACGTCATGAGAAAGCCTTCCAAAGCCTGCTGGATGAAGCTAAGACAAAAGCCTACCAAAGATTGCTAGATGAAGCCAAGACGAAAGATAAAGAGTTCCTCAACAAGACCCATGAGCTTACAGATAAAGAGTTCCTTGATGAGATCCGTCGGCTTGAAGAGGAAGAGTCAGAAAATTCTGGTCGTGAGCCCCTTGAAGTCAGAGACGACATCAGCAAGGAGTGCGAAAAGCTGGCTCAGATTATGGATGTCATTGATGAGTTAAACATCATCAATACGGTCTTAGAGGAGCAATACGAAGTGGCAAAATGGAGCTTCAGGGGCAAGGATCCTTTGAACTACATCCGTGACGTGAGACCAGCTTTCAGTGGACTATTTAGAGAATCTGAAGAGGTTCGCAAGTCGGTAAGTATTTTTCCGCTTTTTTGCGAGGAACAGGAGTTTGTGATGCTGATTTGTGTTTCTAAGATAATTGAACTTCTCAAACTGCGCGAACAGGAAATTGCAATCAAAAACGCTGTCGAAACAGCTAACAGCGCAGATGAGCAGGCATCTACCAAGATTGCCGCCACTGTCTTCACAGTGGTGACTTTCATCTATGTAAACAAAATTCCAGTTCATTTGTCGTAATTTGCACTGACTTCTATTGGCATTAGACGCCTTTCAGCTTCGGTTTTTCGATCCTAGGTTCTCCCATTGGCTTCTCATCAGGCTATTCTGTTGGCACGGCCATTGTTGCCATGGGTGAGTAATTGGAACCAAAGGCTTGGATTCGTCACAAAATAATACTAACTTTCATAGTTTCGACCTTACTTGCCACAGTAGCACTCCTTGTGTTCCTTCTTCCTATCCTTACTGTCGTCAAGAAGCCATGGAACCATTGGGTTTTAATTACCACCAGCGGAACAAAGAAGCTCTTCGGTCTCGAGGACAAGAAAAATGCATCCTTGGAGACTATACCTTTGAAAAGTTCCAATTCGGATGAAGATACATATAAAACAACTAGAAGAATCGGATCTTTTATCAAACAAGATCGGGAATCTAGCCCAGTCTAGGCCTATCTTCTAAGTTGGGAGCTAGACATGTCCTCACTAAATGCAGGAGGGGTCGGGCATATTTTAATTGTTGGCGCTATAGGAATTAATGCATTTTATCTGATGGTTTCACTTGAAGACAATGTGTTGACTTTTGCTGCTTGCGGAGAAAATTTGTTGGTTCAATTGGAATCGAAGCTTGTAATCATAGGGCGATTTTCTTTATATTACTTATACAAATTGCCTACAGAGGTGTCTTTTGGGCCTGGCGGTTGCTTAAACAATTAGCAAGATCGCCTAAATTGGACCAATCATCTCTCTCCGATTCTCATTTCTCCTCAATTGCTTCACTTTACTCTCCAAAGCTCGCTAGTCACACTATTTTCATCGCTTAAACTCTTGTAAATCTGGACACCAAGGTTCCGGTTGATACGCAGATATCAGGATGGATCAATGCATCTGGTTTGCAAACAACTACGACCAATTATATCGACTGTTTTGGAATATGCGATAATGGAGATTGCAAGTGTGGGCTGCGTCCCCAAAACCAGATCATTTTGGGATCGCGGAGAAAGGAAAAGGGGATGGCGCCACTGGCCACAAAAATGCGGGGATGCTGCAGCTAATTCCACGCCTGGTTTCGGTATAAGATGCTTCCTATGCCTAACATTGTTGCAACATTAAGATGCTTATAGTTTTGGCCTTGATCCGGTTTCATTCACTTCACTTGATCAATAAAGATGTCGGCAAAAAACGACAGCGCGTGCAGCAAGGACATATCTGTACCTCACGATGATGAAGGACAGCTTGTTGGCGAGGCGATTGCAATAGGGGATCAAGGCGCGGAATCACAATTGCATCGACGACTCGGTACGAGACACCTTACATCCATTGGCCTGGGTTCCTCAATTGGAATGGGGCTTTGGCTAGGATCCGGCACATCCTTGAAAAACGCTGGGCCAGCCAGTTTATTTCTGGGCTACTTATTATCAGGAACAATTATTTGGAGTGTCAGCCATAGTATTGGGGAGTTGGCTATTATGTATCCTCTTCCTAGCGCGGTATGCTACTTCCTTTTGTTTTCTCTTTTTCTCTTAAAGGTTTTGCAATCACTAACTGATTATCTCAGTTTGTACAATGGACAAACATCTTCGTGGACCGAGCTGCCGGCTTTGCACTTGGCTGGGCCTATTGGTTTGCATTTTGGATTACTATTGCCAATGAGTTACAAGGTATTGTTACTGTTTTGAGCTTTTGGACAACTGCAGTTCCTACTGCCGCCTTGATCACAATCTTTTGGTTTGTAATTATCTGTATCAACATTGGCGCCGTTAAATGGTTCGCAGAGATTGAAGTGGTAGCATCTGCTATCAAATTTGGTTATATTTTTGTGATCATTGTCTCAGGCATTGTTCTCTCTGCTGGCGGTGGCCCGAAGGGCGGCTATCCTGCGGTCGCTGGTGGAAGCACAGGCTTCGAATATTGGCGGACTATGCCTTTTATCAATGGCTTCAAAGGGTTTCTAGCCATCATGCCAACGTGCATCTTTGCTCTTTCTGGGTCAGAGAACGCTGGACTTGTAGCAGCCGAAACATCTAATCCTCGACGATCGGTCCCAAAGGCTGTGAGCTCAATGTGGGTACGATTGAGTCTATTTTATATCTTGGGCAGCTTCATCATTACAATTAATGTAAGCCCGAAAGATACAAACCTTTTCGGTGCTTCCGGTACAAATTCCAGCCCGTTTGTTATTATGTATTTCAACGATGGCGTTCCTGCACTGGCGCATATGACAAACGCGATTATCTTTCTATCTGTACTTTCTACCGGGGGTATTGCGGCATATGGAGGTTCTCGGACCCTTGTTGGTCTTGCACAAATTGGCATGGCCCCAAAGGTATGTTTGATGACAGGGGGCTTTTGTTAGATGATTGGAACTAATTATTTTTTAGATGTTTCAGAAGGCAGATAGTTGGGGTCGTCCTTGGTACGGCATTGTGCCTACGCTGTTGATCGGGGGTGGTTTGGCCTACCTCAACGTAACTAATAGCGGAGCTACAGTATTTGGCTGGTTCTCAAATATAACAGCTCTGTTCAGCCTGTTCGGTTGGGGAATGATCTGCCTTTCTCATATCCGCTTAAGACATGCCTGGGCTGCTCAGGGTCGTAATGTGGACGAGCTTCCTTGGAAATCATGGGCATATCCCTATGCGGCCTATTGGGGTCTATTTTGGTGTATTGTCTTGGTGGTTGCTGAATTCTATCTTTCAGTGTGGCCTCTTGGCAAGGAGCCCAGTCCGAAGTCCTTTTTCTCAAGCTACATTTCTGTGATAGCTATTATTATCCTGTATGTTGGCGCAAAGATTTACTACGGTGAAAGAAGATGGATTGATCTCAGAGAAATCGACCTAGATGGTTCCAGGAGGTATTGTACCGATTAAGCGCTTTACTATGTTATATCACGGTAGATCGAGTTTGTCTCTGCAGCCCATAGTCTTCTTGAGCCTTCTTTTATGTTGAGACCAGCAATGCAAATAGCTATTAGTTCAAACGATGACATTTACAAAACATTTGGTTTGGTCTAAACTTCCCATAGGGTAGCCAGGTTTGCATCTTATTTAATAAAAGCAATTGTAAGGTTTATTTGGGGTTTCTCAAATAGGAATAGGAAGGTGTTGACATAATAGCTCAGTAAAATGGAAGCGAGAAAACTTTAAATCTTTTTGACTCGAGTGATAGCAATGACTTTAAGATGAAACGTACGCCCTACCATTTGCGCCCTACCGCTGACTCCCTACACATTTCCGGATACGAGATATAAATCATTCATCGTCAAATGCGCTAAAAAGAATTAAAGTAATGACTCTTGGCATTTTAGAATTATTTCAGCCCTTGTAATCCATGTACGAATCCTGTTATCCATTGTCCTTTCTTGACTATAAAGGCTACGCTTCCATCGACCTTTTTTTGAATTCATCTCACATTACCTTATCTATTCTCGTGTAATACCGACGCATAACGCCTTAGAACCCCAATCAACAACCATGAAGGCCTTTGTTTACGTAATTGCACTGCTAGAGCTTGGCTCCTTTGCTGCAGCCGGCTGCCGAAGCGCTGGATCTCAGGTCGTCCCCTGCATAGCAGTATCGGGAGGTGCCTCCTGTGACGACGACAAACTGACCAACAAATGTTCAGTTGGTCAGGCAGTCACATTCAGACAATCGGCTTTTAACTGCCCGAGGTCAAACACCTGCACTTACTCTGCAAGTTTTGCTTCATCTGTCCGCGCTTTGATCTCTAGCTCATTCATCGATAGTATTCCTGCTGCACTAAATAAGTGGGCGATCATTTCGCTGATGTTGAAGATGGAGTGGATGAGATAGACTACGCTTTATTATTTACTTATGGGTCTTTGAGTAAAATTAATTAAGAAGATTCAGTATACTCTTTATTCCTCAATCACGTCATCTTCCTGGATCAAGTCTACGATCATGAATAGTCGTCGTTCCACAGCTCCTCGCATCTAAACAGTAAAGTAAAAGATATGACCGTCCTATTCCCATGATCAAATTTATTTCAATCTTCCCCAGCTTAATTGCTTTCCCTTTGGCCAACTTTCGATGTAGGGAATGAGCCGACATTCGACCACATCTTTTCTCATCATGGTAACAAGAACAAATTAAAAACAATGAATTCTCCAATGAGATGTGCCTTAGCCATCGTGTTCAAACATCACTTTTGATCACAAATACCCACCACGCATACTAGATGTGATTAGCACGCCTAACGTTTCAAACTGCACCCATTCTTGAAATTGTGATTTGTCCAGCTCGCGGGCCGAATTTGGTTTCAGTGCCCAAATCCGCTAAACTGTTTCGCTTTTGATGCAAGGTACTGAAAGCCGTACTGAAAGAGGGTTGGTCACTATTGATTCTTCATGTTGACTCACCGGTCAGCCCGGTAATTTCCGGTTCCCGTGCAGGGTTTCACTAGGCCTCCATGACAGTCTGGAGATTTATGACCTATCCCTATCACACACAATCCCATCCACAATCTGTCACGCGATTAAAAAATCTATCTTATTTGTCTCAAAGAAAATGTACATAAAAAACCTTGGTAGAACTCGCGCTCAGGTACCATCCAACAAATCATCATGACCAACATCCCTATAGTTCTTAGTGAATCTTGACAGCACATCGTTGCTGTTCTTTGTACCGCTCAATGTTACTACTGCCAGCCATGTGCCATACGCCTGGCGACACAGTTCAATCCTTCTACGAGGGTCGCCATGTGTTCTGTACCGGTGCAACTGGAATGATGGGCACTGCCTATTTGAGTAGACTTGTTCTAGATACCCCGGTATCTCGTGTGTATGCACTGGTAAGAGGCGGGGAGAGGTAACGACACTTTTCCCACTGCAAGAGACGCTTACTAACGATCAAGTCGCCTCTGGAAAACCTGGGGCGCCCGGCTGCCTGCCAAGATGCTTGACGCGCTTAAAGAATCAAAAAAATTAGTCATCTTTGATGGTGATATAACGCGACCCAACTGTGGCCTTTCTGATGATGAACTGGATATGATTCGACAAACTGCCTCGATCTTTGTACACGGCGCATCTACTGTGAATCTGAAAAAGCCACTGGCAGATGTTCTTCAATCCATCATCTTCCCCTCCATGGCCCTTGGCAAAATGGCTCTTGAATGCCCACACCTGGCTCAATTTGTATACGTGTCAACAGCATACTCCAACACATTTCTTCTACCTACAAAAGATGGGAAAGTGGAGGGGTTTGATGCAACAATCATGGAGAATATCCGTCCTATACGGAATAACGATCCGATTTCTTCGGCAAAACTGGAACTTGAAGAGCTGGTGGCGCTGGGGTCAACCCCAGAATACGAACTCTTCAAATTTCCGTTTCCTTATAGCTACGCAAAGCATCTCACAGAGAGACTCCTTGTCCAGTGTTTTCGAGAATCTGGATTTGAAAGAAAGCTTCTCGTTTTTCGACCCTCAGTAATTGGACCTGCTGAGTCTCTCCCGTACCCCTTTTATGAGGTCCCGGGCTCGGCCCCTATAACAACAATTGCAGCATCCTGGATTGTCAATCCCCCAACCAAGAGTCTAATATCTTCGCCCCTTTCAGATCCATCTACTGCTACAATGGATGAAATACCAGTCGACATAGTTGTGAACAGACTGATTGTACACACAGCATTTAGGTCTAGTGGTTGTGTTCATGCAGCTTGTGGCGCTGAACGTCCCACTTTCACTAAAGATATTTTAGCAGCCAGCTCCAAGCTACGAAGATTCTGGTGGAGCCGCCCAAAAGTCGAGTGGGATGATTGCGATTGGAAATCGAAGGAACAATGTCACTTTGCTGAGCTCTTTGTGGTGGTTGGGTGTGCCTTTGTTTTTGACTCCACAAAAACTCACCGGGTTTGGGATCGCATGTCCTCTAAAGAGCAAGGACAATGGCCGTTATGGCCTCGTAATAATTGGTCAACGTACGAATATATAACGGGGCGGTCGAAAACTCTAGAATTGTTGACTAGTCGTCTGGCTTCCAAATTCTTTGGTTTGCCCAAGTCCGTTTCTGGCATATTCATCAGGTCACCCAGTCATCTTTAGCTGGCATTTTACAGAAGAGGCTTTACGCAGAATTAGTCAGGTGCAACCGACGAGGATATTGATGCTGTATTGAAGTATGTCGGTGATGATATTTTAGCGGAAAAGGATCTTCTTATCTATAGGTCCGTTTAACTATCATACTGATAGGTGGTGGTTCGCTGTCGCAGGTTCCCAGCTTCGTCGTGTGTGCTATCCCACTCTTCCACATTCTCATTTTTAACCTTGACCAGACGCTGTGTATTTGCTCCTCCATCTTCTACCACAACCATTTCTGACCTGATTTGATACCCACCGTATCTTGGCAAAACATAAATCCAGAGCACATAGTAGACGCCACATAGAAGAATACTAGTTCTTGTGTTAGTTTCAATACAAAACCAAGGAATCGATATAACTTACATGCCAATGCCTACAACGCAATAGGTAGCATACCAGAAACTCACATCGCCACCATTGGCACCTCCAATCGGAGGCCACCATGGCATTGCCAGGATGAATACCTGATAAGCCAAGAAGAATAGAACCGAAACGTGCCAAGCACGAAACTCGGAGCGGCCGATTCCAGACCGCTTGCGTCGCCAACGGATAACATAAAGTCCGACCGTCATGGCTACCATGAATATAGCAGATGGATAGCTTTGTAAATCAACGACTATTGATTAAACATCAGTTTCGTAAATTCGAATCGAGTTGGGATACCAAAACTACGGATGTACTTACCAAATTGGAATGCATCACCCTGTGGAGGAGCAACAATCATGATAAATGTCATGACCCAGCTGATCAGGCACGGTCCCAATGGTGTTCCGAAAGGCTTTGTCGAAGCCCAAAACTCGGGGTAGGGCAATACTCCTTGTCTTGACACACACTGTTAGTAAAAGGCTTGGTCCTCGTGGTCTTCAATTCATACCGTCCGATTTCGCGAATCATTCGCGAGTGTCCGATCAACGTGGCCATTAGGTTACCGAAGGCTGACAGCATAACGCAAAAATTCAGAGCGATAGTGGCACTGTCATTGCGGAACAGCCTCTGAAAAAAAAGCGTCGCCGCCGTCTGGCTAGCTGAGGCAAACTCATCTTTTGGTACAACGGCAAAGTATGCAATATTTACCAACTGATAAAGCACTGCGACAATGACCAACGCGATGCTTGTGTTCTTCTTAAGAGTCGGAATGGGGTTTTGAATTTCGTTAACCATGTTGAACGCATTGTTGTAGCCTCCGTAGCCAAATTGCACGCTCACGAGAGCATTTGCAAGACCGTAGCCGTTGGGTACCTGTCCGGAAAAGGCATTTTTAAAATTGGCGGTGGGGTTCGGAATGTGCTTGACATTTCCGCCGAGGACGACTAAACCAGCGATGCTGATACTAAAAAACGGGTTAGCGAAATCGCTACACTAAGGAGGAAAACCTACAAGACGAGGACAATAAGCTTTAGAATACCAATGACATTTGATACTCGGTATGCCCATTTGTTGTTCGCCACAACACATATAATCGCGATCGTGTAGGCAGCTACAGCAACGCCCTTTTGTTGCCACGCTGTACCCGTGTCGCCTCCAATCTTCCAGGCATATTCAGCAAAAACTAGACTTTCATTAGTGGAGATCACTTGCAAATCACGATAAGCTTACTGATGGCATTGCTGCTGCCAAAGTTCAAAAGCACCTGTTGCACAGCAAATGCAATCGGAAAGAAATACTTTGGTCTTGGGTACGCCTGCTCCAGGTACACCACTTCGCTGCCACTTCGACTGGGGAAATAGCTAGCGAATTCCAAGTAAATACTGATACCAGTTGCAGCCATGAGAAATCCGATGAACCAGAAGATGAGAGATAAACCAATGGATCCAGTACGGGTGAGAATATTCGCGGCTTAGTAAATCAGAAAACGGATCAATTGCAAAAACCGAGTCAGTTGAAGAACTTACGCGTCGAGAAGATACCAGTACCAATCAGCATGTTGATGTTGACGAAAATAACGGTAAACCAGCCGACTTCATAACCCAGAGGAGAATTGGTTTCAACGGGCGCGCCGACAGCCTCTTGGTACGCTGCCTTGGAACCATTGCCTGCTTGTGTGCGAGTATATGCGAACTCTCCATCGTGGATTACCGTTGGTCCGGAGGAGGAATCGCTAACCTCAGGATCGACGTTAATCGAGGCATCGGACTTTTCGCCTTTGAGGAAGCTTGTGAAAGCCATGTTTCTGTGCCCCCAAGGAGGAGTGTGGGTCAGTCAGTGAAATCCGTTACTAGCAAAGCGTTCATTATTCAGCGACGCGATTTGAACTATATATCTTCCAGTCCAAAAGAAAGGAGAGCGCAAAGTATGCCTTAGGTAACACAAAGTTCAGATTCGCCTCCCAAACAGGAGACTTCCGGGATCTCCAGACGTCGCAAATGTGGCCCTTCATGGTGCAATGGTCCCCCCCAGCAGCCTGACCGTGCTGTTGGTTTCTCCAGTTGCGATTAACGGCAATGAGATCCGACAGTCGCGTACGACGAAGACCCACCGCGTCAGTTCATTCTCCAGTGGCTGCTGTGCGTCGCCAAACAAGGTGTCGGGGAAGCCGGATAGCTCAGCTTGTGGGACCAGATCGGAGAGGATTAACTCCAGAGCGTATTAACAAATGAAATGAACTGGTACAACTCAAATAATCACAGAAACGAGCCATTTGAACACTACATGCGCGTTTCATGTTGGATCTCCCACATTGAGGCTTCTGCAGTAGCGGATCCGTGTTGGTCGCCAAGACTCGCCGCCAAGTCTCTGCGGCTGGTTTCGATTCGGAATACATAATAGCGCGGATCGTCCCGCAAAATTCTATCCCACCCGAACCCGATCATAGTCGATTGTTCTTAGTGCCATGTGGGATTATTAGTGGTGGGGGCTGTCACATCATTCATGATGAGGCCCCGGTTATGACGACATCAAATCGCAGGATAGCGAAATCATAGCGCTTCGTCACCACAGAGATGGCTCCCCTATTCGTGCGTGAAACAAATCATCAGCTAACTGAATGGTCAGCGCACTTGCATCGGATCGTTTTATTTACGTACATGTCACTTCTCGCATCATTACTTGCCTCTTCTTGCCTAGTGCCCGTCTTGGTTTGTCAAAGATGGCAAAGATCACTCAAGCTGCAGACACTGCAGGAGTAGATCTGATGAGGGATTCATTGGAGTACTTTTATCCGTATTTCCATCGTGCTTAATTCAGTTAGCGGCATCACGCTCTAATGCATTAAATCTCAAATTCTATCCCTCATTATGATACCCAGAACTGTACCACCAGCATGAGCCAAAATTGTTTGTTCCCATTGTTCACAAACCTAAATACCAATGACAGCAACGAGGAACAAATTGATTCATCGTAATCCTAATCATAGGCAATCTTCAGGCCGGTATTTTAGTGATTTACGGTACAGTCACACAGCCTCACCGCTTAGGTGGAAAAAGCTTAGGGTAGCTGAGGGTGATATTTTGATACTAGTGAACAACAAATATGTTTCATTTTTTTGCTTCCTTATCTATGTCCGCACGGCTTTCTTTCTAAAGGAATTCAATCTGGGTGGAAGCTTCGTCCATAAGCGCACCAAGGGATTCTTTTGCCGACCAAAACTGCCACTAAGGCCTTTGTCCGATGCACTAGATTCTTGCACTTTTGATTCATCATTCAAAGGCTTGTTTTGCAATTTGTCCATATCCATTCGCGCATTTCCATTCACAAGTGCATTTCCATTTGGCTGATTGGGAGACCTACTAGCCTGGCGTCCGGACACTGCAAATGGTGAAGGCCTTTGTAGATGAACATGCTCGACCCCATTTGAAACCGCACTAATTGATAGATTACCCCCTCTTATTAAAACTGGAGATCCTTGCTCCATTTCGCGATCGTCCAGGGGACTTGTGTCATCTCTTCGCTCTGCTATCTGACTGAGTTGCACTTCGGGTTCTTGGTCAATGGAAGCGGTATCATTTCCAAGAGGGGTGGCCTCATTGATCCTATCAGAGTCTTTTATATCCTTTATTTCCGCAATCGGAGGCGTAGATGAAGACTTTAGAGGTCCTGGGGAAAATGATCTTGTGGAGACTCTAGAGGATGTTGTTACATCCCTCCGTCGGTTTTGGAACGGAAAGGTCTTTGGCAAAAGTGTCGATTCATTGGAGTTTGCCCGTTTTGGTGCGATGAATTGCGCACGTTTTAGAGCATATGGGGGGCTTCTTTCACAATGTTCATGTAGTTCCTTGAGTTTGTCACAGACCTCCTGGCAGCTTACTCGGTTAACAGGATCCAATCGAAGGAGACGGGTCTCGATGAAGTCAAGTAACTCAGAAATGAATTGGGAACAATTTTGATCAGCGTAGAGCTCGACAAATTTCTACCCAGTTCAATCAGTAACAGCGTGATACAAGATAAATAATTCTTACCTTGCGAACTACTTTCTTCATTGAGGCTCCGTTGGCGTAAGAGATGAAGAAATTGTCTTCTTGGATTAAAGAAATAGCTTCGTGTTCCCTAAGCGTAGAAAAGGTGCCCACACCTTCCCATCCTTTTAGGTACCATGTGACAAATTCGAGCAGAACACACCCAAGCGACCAAATGTCATAGGACTGCCCTATCTTTTCATACATATCGAGCTCTGGAGCCCGATATGTAGGCGAGTAGCCGACCTTGTTTGCATCAATGGCAGATCGAGAAAGAGTTCCGTGAAAACCCATCAGTCCGAAATCAGAAATCTTTAATGATCCCAAACCCTCCGCATCAGACCCGGAATTTTCATTGCGAAACCAGAGAATATTTTCAGGTTTCACATCGCCATGTCTACCGTGTCGCTTGTTTGCAGACTGGGAGTTCGAGTTGAACATTGATACCATCCCATTGATATCCAGGTGGATTTCATTCAAGGCATCTACAATACCCTTGCACTGAGATGAAAACCAGAGAACTCTTTTGTGATCTTGGTAATTAGAAAGGGGTGCTGGGTGCCCCTCTTTCCACAAGTCGAGCAAGTTTCCATCGGCCAAGGGAAATATCAAGTGGTGCTTGTCACCTCGTGAAAAGGTGCAAAGTAACTTAATAAGATGATCGTGACCTCGCCCCGTGAACCGATTCAAATTGGATACTTCTTTCTTGAACTTTTTATAATCGGATTGGGCAAGCTTTTTTAAGGCGTAGTATGAGCCTCTAGCTTCGGGTACCTGAAGAGTTCAGCTGAACATTTCTCAAGAGAACCTCGCTGTGGGTAGTTGCTTACACTAGATATGACATGATCTGGGTGGAACTTGACTTTGAAAACATTCCCAAATCCACCCCGTCCAAGCTCTTCCGGGGATTCCAAATATGGCAGCACTATACCACTAGCTAGTTTATAGTGTTCCACTTTGGCTCCTGGCTGTCTCAGATCGAAGATGGGAACAAGAATTTTCCACTGCTGCTGCTCAAACGACTCTACTTCATGAGGCTTCCACTTATTAAATAACTTGATAGACTTCTTTTCACCCTTGTAGTCTTTCCCTTCCCACCCGCGGGATGATGAACGCTCAATGGGCAAGTTGATGTCGTAGATGTCCTCGTCAATGAATTGAAAAATAGTGTCCACTTTCATAATCAGCGAGAGAATACAGAAAATCTTTTTTCGAGATGTAGCCGGCTTGGGCTCTTTTTTTGAAGATACAATCTGAGAAATAACAGTATCTAGCTGTTTGGGGGTGGTTTCGCTAGGGCTTTGATGGTTGCCGTTACTCAGGTGAGAGTTTTCAAGTTTGATGAGCTCTTGTCGAACAAGCTCCGGAGTGACAATTCTCTCTACCTCATTTATGGGTAGATATGTCCATTTCGATTCTCCTTGATTCGGCTCGCACAGCAACCTACGGATCACATCTCCAGGATCAATGACTTCTGGGACGTCTGCCCTCAAGGTTTCGTCCAAGATTTCATTAAACTCTGTGGGATCGATATTTCGTAATTCCTGCGTATTATTTAATTGCTTTGGGTAAATGTGATCCGCCAACCCAGCACCTGTTTCTGTGAGAAGCTCGCTTGCTGATGCTATCGTTGGAGATAAAAGCTGACGATCTCCTTCTTGAGTTTCGAAATGTTTCCCATCTCCAAGGTCGTTGACATCACTTGTGAGTCCGGCTGAGCTACCCGACCGTTGCAAGATGAAACGAGTTGTGTCAATATTTAGTTGGGCATTTGAATGCCAGGGTTGAACTTGATCAGGCAGGTCAATGCTACTCCCGCCATCATCTCCAACAGCCTCAAAAATGTATTTTATTAGCCACAAAGATTCAAAGTACGGATCGCGTGTTTAATTGTACCTCGTGTATTTGAAATTCAGGTCTCATCATGAAGCCAAGATCTGATTTCGAGATGGTGAACTAATAATGCGATCTGGAGAGACGATTTGGGACTTTTTTCCCCTGCAAATGCAATAATTAATTTGGTTTTTTTTTCTGGTCGCCTTCAGTTGTCAGCCATCATTACTTGAGCCGCTGGGAACTGGTTCGCGCCCCCTCTTTCCCCGTATCCGGATCAGCAAGTGGATAAAAAGACGCATCGCGATCTTGGTTCGCCAATCATATTGGCTCACCATCCCAAAAGCCCACCTTTCCATACAGGGCGGGTTGCATGGCAGATGCATACTGTATAAAGTGGCCTAGGTGATATCCAAAAGGGATGTGTTGCATGTGTTTTGCGGACCCGGCCTTCTCAAGGCAGTCTCTCCGAGACAGCCGGCCAGTGGCGGTCCATAGCTTCCATGTACTCAGCTGCGCCCCTCAGGCAGACCACTGACCGTCAAATAGTTTATCGGCATTTCTAAGAGTCTAACTCATAGTGTTACCTGACCCAAGGCAACCTGCAAGTAACCGGTGGTTGGTTGGATGATGGACATACGCAGCTGCGCCATAATCACACCGCTAATCAACGCTATCAAGTTGAAATCGCGTTAGTTAGGGGTCAGGCGATGACCCATCTAAAATGCGTAGATGCCCAAGCCATGCAGAAATGCAGTCGCAAAAGTTCAGCTGCGAAAGATGATGGATTCCATACTGGTAATTTGTTTTCTAAGCGAATAACGATAACATCTGGCGATATGCGCAGTGGAAATAAAAATTTATGTCCGCGCACAATCGCACGTAATACTGTCTGCCTTGCACCCCCGGCATGCAAGGCGATGGTGGCGAAGTACATCATGCAATACAGCTGAGTCGCCCCTCGCGCACACTGCGTATTGGAGGCACCCCAACGTGGCGAACGCTGTCGAAGCCCACTCAGGTGGGCAAATGTCGCGGTCCTACAGATGCAACTGCGTACACTGGACCGAACGATTGGTAACCGGATACGCGAACCAGACACGAGCTCTCCAATAGCTGTAAAGCCCCAAGTGACTCAGTTCCAAATGGGTGGCTTAAAAGTGTACACTTTCATCTGACGTGGCGCCTGCGGTCGATGTAGGCTGTATTTGTCTTGTGAGGAGAACTGTCATACGGCTACTTCCGATACGCATCAGCACTAGTATAAAATATGGTGGACTTCCATGAGTGCTTCACTCTGATCATCGACATAGATTATTAACAGGCGTTTTGAACATTTGTCATATCCATATTACAGTCATTATAGCTTTTTGTTCGACATGAACTCCAACAACAGCGAATCATCTTCCATGGTCCATATGGAGCTTCACACCCGCCATGCTTCTCCCGCAAGACTTCAGCGAGAACTAAGGGATATGCTTGGAAGTGATGCAACCTTCAGAGTTGGCGTAAGCTCACAATCCCAATCTAGGCAATTTGTTTTCTCACAATCTCAGATGCGTCACAATGTTTATAATATTCAATCAGACAAACATTTTGATCTAGTATGTGAAAAAAGTAAACTGGACATCCGATATAGGATCTAAACGTGCTACAGGAAACCTTGTATAAAAAGTGCAAAGGAATTTATGTTTCATAACGGCATGAGTCAGTCCGTAGGTCTATCGGCACAATCAAAATAGAGCCAGCGTAGTTCGGGAACTCGCGTTGGAAATTTATTATATTCAGTAATAGATAAATAGAATAGTAACTCGTATTATCATGTGTGGCGTCCATGGAAGTTAGATTACTGGGATTATTCTCTTATTTCACCGTTTATATAAGAAGATAATCTCATTACGTAGACATCTATTTCTTGTTCCATCAACAGACCTTCATCCGTACACGCTCATGCCCGCGATAAACTCCAAAAAACCACCAACATCCTACTGTTACAACAGTCGAAATAAATGTAATCACCACATATATCCAGAAGCATGTTGAAACGACGCTGTCTCCCTGGGGCCAGTTAAAAAACCCCGTAGAGAAAACTCCCTGCGTGGCAAATGAGTTAACTACCAGATCAACACGGTGAAATCGAATACTACTTGCAGCAAAAAAGGTTCCAGGAAGAAAGATCATCGTGACAAGAGCGATCGACCTCATGTGCTGTGAGTCTCGGCTTGTGGCTAGCGCGATTTCAACGTTGGTTTCACCTTGTGCCTGAAATAGTCAGCCTCCGCGGACGATTGAAGATCTCGGTACCAACCCATTGTGTCGCCATTGACATACCGTCGACTCTGATATTGCAGTCGCGGATTTTGGTATTGTATTCTTGAATAATATCTCCAATACGGTGCCTGATCTTAATTCCTACCCGTCGCATATTTCTATTATCTTTTGCACAGCTAGGAACCTTAGCTTGATGAATGCATCCATGCTCGTCCGCCTTTTCTGAAGAAAGGCTAAATTCACCCCCATAGTACCTTGAGAATGATGCATTTCTGCGGTGTTTGGAAAGCGGTTTATCTTCCCAAAGAGATTCTCGTAGTACCGAATCCCAATCTTCCAAATCGCCACAAAGGCTTTCAACCGACTGGCTATCATCATTTATAAGTGGTGGCCGCTCGGTGTATGAGCTAAACACGTTGAGGTTTAGTTCCTTTACATGCTGGTCAAGCTTTTCCAGTTGTGCAGTCCAATTGATTAGCTGATTTCTTATATATGTCGTATCCAACCATGCCGATCGCTTAGCTTCGTATCTCTTAGTCTTTTCTAACAGAGACAGCTTGGAATCCTCAGCCGAGCTTGACTGAACCTCATAAATTCTCATTTCCAGTTCATCAATAGTCTGCTCAATCACGGACACGTGACGAGCCCTTTCAAGCTCAGTGAAGATACCAGGTACAAGCATTGGATGAACTGCTTCTGAAGTGGCGGAGTTTAGTCGAGTCAATATACGCTCTTCTACAGAAATCGGACACCCAAACATCACGGCGAAGGTTAGGCGGCAATTGGGGAAGAATGTAGCCGAAAGTGCCAGGTCCATGTCCCAATCATTTGATGTTCGACAACTGTAAACTTCAAGGTGTTAATTTACTTTGGGGGAGGATGGAGAGAGATTATGCTATCTCACCGTAGGCAGGACAAGGCCAATCTTCGGTTTCATCCGGGTCAACCTTAGCGACTGAAATAGACGAGATATCAGCGCGGCTGATCGTTCGAGCAATAGAGCGAGGAATGTAAAACTTTTGAGCAATATCTTGAAACAAATCTCTTGTAAAAGGCAAAGTTCTTAAATCTCTCTGCCCCTTTCCGTTCAAACTCTTTGTCATGGCCTCGGGAACCGGTCCATCGTCATACATATTTAGTTCTTTGCTCCTCGAGTTCGTAATTTCCTCTAGCCATTCATCAGATGTGGCCTTTTTGACTTTGGGATAAGGTGCTTCCCCAGTCCGCCGAGCTAAACTATACGGGGATTTAGTTAGTAAAGTACCAAATAGAGTAAAGGATTTATTTGTTACAGTAAAACCAATCCCGATGACGAGCCATCAGGAATAGGATGGTCGTTTTTGAACCATTCTTTCCATTCATGTTCGTTTTCCAGCGTCGAAACTACGGGTTTCTATTTGGACATCAGTATCTGGGGTAGGATCAATCTGAAATAACATACCGAATCACCTGGAGAGATGCGTACGACCGTGCTGGGCTTCTCTTCATACTTGAATACCTTTCTCAGGTCGGATTCAGTAAAATGGCCAGGGTTGCATATCCAGTCCATTTCCGATGATTGCCTTATTCGTGCTTCATTGAGTGTCGTCGATATCAGGTGGTACTCTTTCCGAAACGCGAGCTGTTTCTGTCACCTCCTTCTTATTTTGTCAATACCAGGCTATGTTCGACTCCGCTTTACGAGGCAATCGCTGCACAGTTGCCCTTTTTCCTGTTGACCAGGATCCACGTCATATGGTACGGCTTGGCGTGGCTATGTTGACAAGTGCGACCAATCAGCACATAGACACGTCTCATGGTAGCATCCATTGGTTATGCACCTACTACGCTCGTAATACGCTGACAAAAGAAAATGCCTCATGCTGAAGGCCTCATTGCCGAACCAATAACCCAGCTCGAGGGTCTTCTTTCTTGGATCAAAGAAACGCATCAAGTGCATTTTGAGGTTTGTTCTTATGCTAGTGGCACATCTCGGACTATTACTGATCATTCCTCGACGGCACATTAATTGTATACTCTATTTGTGCACTAGTTACCCAGCGTTTGTGACATACTTCACATTGCAAGTGTTATCCAAAATGGCTATGGAAATCGTGCGTGCGACATATGCATCGCAAACCGCTCTCGAGAACTTCTTCACAGAAACATTTGGAAGCGGACGATCAGTAGTTTCAGTAAGACATGCCGTCTCATTGATTTATATGCGCCATCATTAACATCTACTAGTGGCAAAGAGGACGCTGGTATTGTACCATCCCCCGGCCACTTACCGAGGTAAGCCCATCACGAGAGGCTTATCCAGATTACGGCTAACTAATTTATAGGCAGAGAAAAGACAAATGAAGAGTTCGGTATCGGAACATTATTAACCGTACATGCTCTTAGCTGATGCCCTGGTTAGGTGGAGATGGAGACGAGACTTTATATGACGGCGAGACTAGTATTACTAATTTAGAGTTTCTGCTTCAATTATTTGATATTCCTTGAATGACATCCCCTTCTTTAATCCCCCCCGGTAAACCTTTTTGGGCCCATTTTCATGTGCCGTCTTTGCGATGCTTGTTAACTGCACCTCAACCGCGGTAGATACCGGAGATATCTTAGGATCCGATACCTTATTCAAGCAATAGCTAGCATTCTTGCATTGCGACTCTATTTTCTTCAATTTGTTCAACAGTTCCGTTGAGGAGCATCTCCGACGATTTTCAGACAAAATAATCATCATGTCTTTTTCAACAATTTCGAGAATATCGAGAATAAATTGTGATGCGTTTTCGGTTTGTCGTAACTTGTTCATCCACTGCGGCTCTTTCAGTCAATTGTCTCCAATGTCCATCATGTTGGCGATTCTTACAGCTGTAACTTCAGGCTTCACCTGGGCCACATCACGATTCTCATTTTTCAGTATCCTGAAAAACATGTCGTTCTTTGAGCCAGTAAATGATTGCGTCACCCGAGCGCACTTGAACTTGGCCCGAGAATTGTTTCCTCCAAGCAGCCATGTGATGAATTCCAGGTACAGGCAACCCATTGTCCAGATATCAAAATCTCTAGATATAGTGCCACCTTCGACATCGCACTCCGGTGGACGATAGCCGGGAATAGGCGGTACCCTGTCGCGCGGGATATTTGACCTGCTTTTGTCACTATTAAGGGCTGACAAGCCGAAATCAGATAGAATTAATCTTCGGTAGTTCGATGCATCTTCGGGATCAAAGCAAAGTATGTTGTCGGATTTTATGTCTCCGTGCCGGCCATACTTTGGAACACTTTGGTGCAGGTTCAAGTGCCTTGGATTATGAATTGTGCTAAGGGCGCCCATGAGACCCGTGAGCTGTGATGATGCCCATTTCACCGTTTCCAGATTCCAGGGTAGGGTGGCATGCTCTATGCTCGGCTTGATACTTGGGTCCAAATTTGGGTTGTAACTTGGGTCCAAAAATTTACTCATATCCATCACTTCATCCTCGCCCCATAGTTGTCCGAGATGGCATTTCGCTGCAGGAAAAATGAAGTAATACCTGGTTCCAATATGGAAACCATAGAGAAGGGTTACTAAATGTTTGTGAGCATAGCCACTGAAATTCTTCAGATGACTGAGTTCTTTGCGAAATAATCGCTTGTCCTTTTCACCCATATCCGTAGTCTTTAACTCTTTTACTGCAAAGACTCGACCATCCAGTTTAAACTGCGAACGGTTAGCATTTGGCAGCCAAAATAATAAGCAATACCTAGATAGTCAAGGCTAACATACATCGCTAAGGACATGTTGGAATCCATGAGCCGTATGGTGAATTTGAACAAGTGATACCATTCCATCAACGCCCTGACCACCCTGATAAGATTCGTAAGTTGCATCTGGCTTACACCAAGGTAGAATAGTCTTCTCCGGCAATTCATGCAGGATAGCGCTTTCCTTTGTATCCGGTTTGAAGTATGGAATCAAAAGTTGCCATTGGATGTGGCTAAAGTAATCTCTTTCATGTACCGGCCAAGCATCGAATGAAGTGAACAGCTTGCTAGGGTTTCTCTTTGAAAATAGTTGAGGGTTAACCACATTGACAGCTTCAAGTGGGAGCTCGGCATCACTCAAGCGTTCCTCGAAGAAATTCCCAAACTGATCTCCTTTGTCGAGAAGAACAAGAATGGAGAAGACTTTAGCATAGGGCCCAAGAATTTTACCGGGCATTATCCCACAAATATTCGTGATGTATAACTGCACAAGATCGCTCACCAGGTTGGAAAGGCGATGCAGTTCCCTTCGTACGCGACGTTCAGTAAGGATATCCACGAGGAGTTTATCCGTCCAAAAGTTTTCCCCTTTTTCATTCAGGATCCCACATTTTCTAAGCACTCCTGCCAGATCCAGATTCTCGTCCGATTCAGGATTCAGTAGAGAAGTGGGCGGAAACATAACAATGTTGGAATCAGTGTGCTGTTCGACAGGCACACCTTCCAAAGCAAGGGTTAGCTTTTGATCTGAGTTCATCCTCAGACCCTAGAAAACATGAGTGATAAGTAACCTTCCCAAATCAATGAAGAAGGATAGACTTTTTTCATCTCTGAAATCAAAAGGCCGGGATCTTATAATATCTCGCTCCTCCAGTGGGCCCATGCCCTATTTATTACCTCACATGGACGAATGCGCTAATGACAGGCAGCTAGGGCAGCTAGAGTGGTAGCCAGGGCAGTGTGTAAGCGAACCAAACACTTTGGCCCAAGTCGGCTTTCAACGAATAGCTACATTCGTTCAACTGAAGAGAAAAACATAGCCCACTCCAAGGAACAACTGATGGTGTGAGGCCATTTGCTCTTATTGGCTCACTTCGGTCACGTGTGGGATGGAACATGACAAGGCAGAATCAAGTGCACTGTGATGACTCTTATCGACCCACTAAATCACTCTGCTTCTGAAAGAGGATAACTATTCAAATGCAAAGCCAATTCACGGTCCCCTTTTCCCTTTTATCCCATTGCGGTGCCTGGCACTCATTTTACTCATAGCGGTCTATGGTGCGGTTCACTTCTTGACCTTCGCTTGGCCTAAATGGCATTCCCATTCATCATTCATGTCACTCGTGAAATGCTTGTCTTTGCAAATAACGACTATCTGAGGCAGCCTAAGCTTACTCCATACCACATGGGAGTAGAACAACGCAACAGCAGATTAACCGATAAAATTCCAGAGTCTTGACAAAAGCGACGGCAAAGCCGCAAAATCTTCATCCCCCCGTGATCTTGCCTCTGACCTCATCTTTGGCCCCGGTTCTGACTCCACTATTTCCTGTAAAGGGTACGGATTCTTCATCAACGACCTCCACTGTTCATCCATCTGGACATAACCACTCGCGAATTGAAACAAATTACCATCCACACACGCTTGGTGAATTTCCAGTGGATTAGCGGTCTCCAGAACCTTTTTATAAATTTCCATCAACGTGCAAGTTTCTTCAAAGGTGGAGCATTTGATAAATCCGTAGTCAATATTGACCGTTTGCATGGGCGGATAATCCATCGGATTGTCGATCTCAAGGAATTGCCTCAGGTCCCATACGGATGGGTGGGGACCGGCTGGTTCTGCGGACAAAAAACCCTCTAGAAACGGGAGCCTCAGTCTTGATTCCTTCAGCCCCTTCGAGTCCATGAGTTGGATAAGTTTTCCTGCTTCATGTGCTTTCCAAAATTGCGTGAACGTGGCAGGCTGAATGTTACCCCTTCGACGATTATGGAACTGGTAGAAAAAGCTTCCGTCGCTTTCTGTAAGAAGCAGCTGGTAAATATCTAAAAGGATGCTTTCTTCGCCCTGTCCCCTGCAGGTTACAAATCAGAAAGAGTACCAGTTTTCTTCCGTTGGATTAGGGCTAAACCGGAGTAAAACCTCCGCCAGCAAATTGTAACTATTTCCTTTGGCTTTTGGTTCCAGATCCTTCACTGCCTTGTTGCGACCCTTGATATCCAAGTACGGCTTAGCTTTGTCGTAAAAGCTCTCGATGAGCCTTTCTTGCTCTTGATCCTTGGTCATAGAGCACTCAAGAACATGAGAATTCTGTAGAAACCAAGGGAAGTATTGCCCACGACAATTCTCAGGGATAGCGTAATAGAACTCCTTAATCCTTTCCGCCAATATGCCCCCAACACGCCACTCATGTATATCCTCTGCTGAGAGCTCGCCAGAGAGATGGAGGCCCCGGTAGAGTCCCAGAAGGCGAGTTTTGCCAGTAAGAGATACAATATTGTTAAATCCAAAATCTTCAAGAACATCATCTTCTTGAGGCATGAGATCCTCTGTCAATGATTTCTAGAGATAATCAGCGGAGGTGAGTGGGCGTTTAGAGCATGTGAATAAATGGAGCCCTATTCTCTTATCTTGGCAATAATCGCTGCAAAAGGAACCCTTGTTACACATGCTGCACTTTCTGGTCGTCGGTCTCGTGCATATCTCGCATTCCCATTCCAACTCATCTCTCCCTTGGGGCAGATGGGTGAGCTTAGTTGAATTTGTCATGTCTTGTGTTTGTCTACTGATATTTAGCATCATTATTTAGGTAAGAGAAAGTGAAAATCAACGAATGATACCCAAAGCTCTCTTACCTTCTAAACATTTCTGCAACTCGGTCGCGTTCTGCTTTTAATCTTAGTTGATCAATATGCAACTGTCTCTGAGAACGCTCCTCTTGTTGACATAAAATGCTGCTTCCTCCAATTACAGAAGTCTTTTCGTGCTGAATATGGCCCTCAACGGCCGCTGTCAACTTCTTCTTCAGTTCATTTTGCACTGATATAAGAGCCTCTGATATCCGTTCGACCTGATTAGGCGAGAGTCGATCCACACTTGGCACGGTCCACGGTTTGAAGAGGCGTCCATGACACCCTCTTGTCGTAAACCGCCCACATGACCGAATAAATTGATTGCACAAGAAACAGCTCAGCTTACTACATCCAAGATAAGGGAATAGAGGTGCTGTGGACAATTCATTGACATTAAAAAACATCAACATTTGAACTTCGGCGTGAACGTTGGGCTTTTGTTTCTGTCGTTTTGTGAACTCGCGTTGAATCCTACCTAGAGTCCAACTCTGGCCCAACACGGCTTTCGTTGTAGCAGGACTTAAAACAAGCTGGAGCAGACCAAAGGTTTGGTTTAAACTGAGTGGGGGCTGGGATTGGTGTTTCGGCGCCAGGGGATGAGGGACCAAAATGATTCTGACTTTTTCGAAACTTGGGAGCATGAGGGCAATTTCTTTGAAAATCTGGAATGCAACTCGGAGTCGAATGAGCAAGCAGATGTTCAACTACAAGCTCTTCGATCTGGACGTAGCGTTTGGAAAACTGTGGAGCACCTGCCTAACGTTTTGAGCAAGACGTATATTGTATGATTCAGTTACAAGTCTAGAGTGTCTTTCAAGATCGCCTATTCCCTTGATGTTATTATCGAATAGCAAAGCGTGCAGGGTGCATAGATCAGGACCAAGAACTGCGTTATTTTCTGTGTAATCTTTGAAGTTTGCCCTCAAGTCAGGGATATAGCTGTGTTCAATCCGGTTCTGATGATACAAGACCATCTCTTCCCACAAAATATTGTGGGATTGATCAGCTGCAAAGGAAGCGTGAGTTTACTCCGAAAAAATAGCGCAGGCCCATAGCATGTACCTTCATTGCAAGATAACGAACTCAGAAGGTTTCCCAATTTATCAAACACGGGCTTATCCGTATCGGAGAAGCCTTCGTTACGAGAAATCCAGATGAGAACATTGTCTTCGCCCTCCTTCATGGCAGAACAAGAAACTGCCGTCCCACCCTTCTTGTTAGCAGCAAATTCAGCCAAACAATCAAGAAACATTTTTTTGAGCCTCTCATGCCCCGAATCTGATAATTGACCGGCTACTTGCGTATTTATGCTAGCCGTATCCTCATCTCCATTTTCATGTAAGCTTTCGTTTTCTTCAAACACCGTATCGGGCAACGAGTATGGCTCGGCTTGGCCACCGTTTCGAAGCGAGAGGAGGTTCGCAAGGGAGTTAAAATGAGACCAGCTTAGGCCTGGGTAGTTCCAATCGAATTTCTCGCCCATTGTGCTGGTTAGAACTGGTGCATAGTTCCGATGCTAGACGGCGTGTGATGGTGCGGGGTAGGATTCTGACAAACTGGTCAGGCCGGGAGTTGGGTGTTCCAATGGTGTTCACGTGTGCTGAGCACAAAAAGAAACAAGAGTTTCTTCACCTGTATAGGTTCACTACGATAATGCACGAAATTAAAACTACATAAATCAATATCCATAAATTCATTTAATCAACCGATGTATTTTAACCGAGCTTTGGTTCTTTCAGTCGCGTGCTTTTATTCATCGCAATCCCAAGAAACAGGTACATACAAATATTGGTCTGTGCGTAGGAGGCTGAGGGCAACCAACGAAGATCTGAGGCTGCTTTAACGAATACCTTGGTAAAGTTTGCGGCGACTTATTAGACGATAAATTTGTAGAGGATGGAGGGTAGAAATAAGACATAAGTATACAGAATGACCAGTCTAAGACAGCTTAAACCCAAGTCAGGGCGCCATTTAGTCACGATACGCGTAATTTTACATTTTTGAGATGTACCCAAATTACTTTTCCGAATCGGACCTGGTACTGCAAAGGGAAGATCAGAATTTGCCTCTCCTCTTCTGTCTGTTCTCCCTGATATCCCCATATATGTTTTGTCTGTCTGTCATATCGCTGTGGTTGCAGCGCATTGACTTTCGAGGGGATGATGACTTAACGGATTGAGATGGTTGTGTTAATTCTTTTATTGGGATTGTAATATATTATTCATTCTGCCATTCCGCCAGAACCCTCGCGTCATCCTGTGTGTCCGGATAGCTAGAACCCAGTACTCGAGTTTTTGTAAAAACGACTTGCTGCAATAAGTTCACAGCATTTTCAGGACGGCCTTGGTCCATCCGTATCTTAGCTAGGAGGCCTAGACTTGCCAAACTTTCTTCATGATCCTCCCCGAGCACTCTTTTTCGCAGATCTATTACAAGCGTTGCCAATTCTTCCGCCTCTTTCAATTGGTTCAGCTTCCAGTATGCGAATGCTAAATTGTTCATGGACATCAAGGTGTTTGGATGCTGTTCGCCTATTATCCTCTTTTTGATCTCAATTATTGGCACCAGCAGCTGCTCTTCTTCTTTGAATCGTTCTTGTTCTCCATATATCCATGCCAGATTAAGTTTCATACATAACAGGTTGTCATCTTCGCTTGCCAGAATCATGCTGCCGATGGAGACAGTTCGTCTTAGCAGAAATTCTGCCTTGTTCAGTTGTCCTAGTTTAGCGTATACCAGTGCTAAAACATTCTGGGAAAGTAGCGTTTGCAGGTTCCCCTCCCCGAGCACTCTATTGTCTATTTCCACGATTTTCATGAGCAGTTCTTGCGCTTTTTCACATTATCCTCTTTGGTGGTGTACTATCCCTAAGCTGTGCATGCTCCGCAACGTGTCAGGATGCTCGGCTCCGAGTAGAACCTTTCTAGATTCGATAACGTGCTGGAACAATTTCTCTGCCTTTGTACTGAATCCTTGGTGACGTAGAATATCTCCAAAGAGATTTAGTGCAGAAAGACGCATGAATCTATCGTTTCCAGTCGCACCTCGGTTATCTTCTATTGATTTGCGGAGGATATTCTCCGCGGATTTATATCTCCCTTGCTCCAAAAGGACATCGGCTAGTCGACAGGATGCATCTAGTGTTATGGAGTTGTTTGTCCCAAATAATGTTTCAGTTGGGGATAATTCTTGCCGTAACTTTGCTTCTTGTTGTTGTTTATACCTGTAGTGTAAAGGGTCGATTGTACTATGCAATTGAACTTGAAAAGCGCTCGTAGGGTCAGGAAAGATGTTCGGAAGGTATCGATACATTGGGGCCGGACTTTGTCCAGTGAAAGCAGGGGTCTGAGGTCAAACTATGCTAGAGATTAAGAGGGCAGGAAAGAAAGTGGTAGGACTCTGGGCGGCCGAGATGACACCCGCTACGGGGATATTTGAAGTTTGTGATAGTGCGGGACTGAGAGCAGGTGAACCCAGCTCGGAGATAGTGTGGCATGATATAGCGGATGGGGTGGCTTCAGTTTGTTAGACATTATGTACAACTGGCATGGGCAGACTAACTTACATGCGGCATTACTGGGACAATACAAAACACTTTCGGGGACGTTGTGGCTCTTCATCCATCGATCGATCTTCTGTGGTGCCACTGGAATGTCCCGAACAGTAAAGGCTAGCTCCCTTTTATTTACCTCTTCCAGTTTTCTTTTCTGTCGCTTCTTTACGATTGCTCTCATCTCGACTGGCTTCACATTCTTATCCTTCCCCCATTTGCTTATGCGTGTTCGGTATTGGCGTATCCTATATAGAAAAATCAAATCAGTATGCAAGGCTATCTTTAAGAAAGATAACATACTCAGCGATAAAGCTATGCTCCCGTTCCATCGTCTCTTTGACTACACTCAAGGGTAGGTCCTGCTCAATATGCAACTTGAGGATGCGATCTTTGTGTGGCTCCCAAGCCCTGGCGCTCAAAGTAGGGGCCTTTGGCCTGCGAGGCCTGCGGGGTGGGCGCATAGGGGCTGCGGGTATGGTTTCGATGTCGGCAGAAGACTCTGCATCGTGTGGTGCGGGAACGAGTACCCGGGGCTGACCAAGCAGGTTTGACATGATATTTTGGTTCGTCGGGTGTTCAGGTTGCTACTTGATGCGAGAGAAGGCACGAAAATGGGCGAGGAGGTTCCCAAAGATGCGTAGGTGGTGGCCGCTGGTCTGGCGATTCTGTCGGGAATGCTTGCTGTCGAGAGGATGGACACCCCGCGAAGATATAACCATCGGGGTGAAATGAGGAGTCGAAGAAGTTGCCGTTCAGGCTGAGACAGCCCCAGCGCAGATGCAAGACAAGAAAAGAGACCAAGACTGGTGTGCGTGGCCCTGGAAATGCCTGCGAAGGATGATTGGACCAAGCACAAAACTCCTATTGTGGCTTGAGCGGAGCTGACCCGTGGTCGCTTTGCCAGCTCACCAGTGGTGGGTGGGTGGTTTACAAAACTACTATTTTGTGACATGGCCAAGGTCGTGTCTCAGCCACCCCAAGGATTTATGGCCAATCATCAATTAATTGTGCACCAAACCCCGCTTTAATTTGGGTGGTACGGTCGCACTCGACTGTTTTTTTTAAGGTGGCATGGACCGCAACCAATTTGATGACGTCGAGAAGACTCGTACATTTACCTTTACTGGCCTCATGTGCGCGCCGCACTGGCGATAAATTCATTGGCTTGCAAAACTACTATTTTTCGGGCCCTTTCATTGGCCAGATGCCGCTGGCGTGAGTCTGCGCGAATGTTTCTGCCTCGCGGCGCTTCCGGTCGCAATCAAATCTCGACGCAAAAGTACTATTTGGCGTCTAGAAATCCTCATATCGTGCAGGTAAGCCGGCATTCTATATTTTCCTCCCTTGCATGGACACCTTCGTGATTTGGTCTCATTACAAAACTCCTAAACTGAGTTATATTTAAATGATTGATGCTCGCATTCATAAACCTCCTTTATCTGCCTGTCCCGGTAGCCCATGAGTCGCCCCTCAATCTTGCGCAAGTATCAACGCACACAGTGCAGCACACCTCGATTCTTATTTCCAAGCGTCACACCATGGCCCAAACAAATATGTCTCCCGAGGTCATCATTTCCATCGTCTTTGGGATTTTCCAGTTGATTATTGGGCTTGCTTGTCTCTGGCAGCAGCGGCACCTCCGCCTGACGAATCGTAAGGCTCTCCTTTCTCCACACGTGAATGCACAATGGCTGACACCACTTCAGACCTTGCACCCGAAAGAAGAGGACATGGTTTTTGAGCGGCAGAAAAGGCGTCAACGGCGACAAGTTGATCCACCTTGCCCAGCTGGTATCAATTAATGGTTAGTGTCCACACGGGGACTCGCAAGTATCGCGATGATTCCTTTACTGATTAGACACATGGGCTGATTGACACAACAGGACATGTGGATCCTTATCTTGACCAAGGTCTACCTATACGATATTTCAGAGGAGGCAAGATACGCTCAGTGGACACCAAGGCGAAGAATTCGTGTACCAACATTAGTAGAAAAAATAGGCAACGAACATCTTATCCCCATAGGTATTTATGCATCTGTTCCTGTGCATCCTCGAGTTCATGTCACCCCCATTTCGTAAGCAGGATAGCCGAGCATGTGCTAAAATCTCACGCCGGATATCTCAAAAGAGCGCAATCACCTCCAATAGCCAGTCTGTGCCACAATTGATGGCAACGCCGCCCTACACGCTGGTCTCCACAAAAGAAGAAAAACCCCCAATTTGAAGTCATCACCACTTGAGGTTCTCTCATGTCCACGACAGCCATTTAGTCACTCTTCGATATGTCATTTAATATAAAAAGAATTGTAAAAGGTTTGGGTTTATCAAAAAAACTGCCAATTCAATGTCTGTTTGCAAGCACAAATCATACGAAAAGCCCAGCCTCTCAACACTATTTGCGCTTAAACCTTTCGAGTTTTTCAAGACGAATCGTCGTAGCGAGCATTTCAGAATGCTGATTCCAAGACAACTTAAAATTAAGCAAACAACACCTTCCTTGCGGATTCCAGATTGTCCGTTGGGGCGTCATCCTTAATCAACTCCCAAAACCCGTCAATCCTGTCCACGATCCATTTATCCAAAGGTCCCTTTGCAATCTCGGCCATTGTTTCTTCAAATTGTTCAACGCTCGCAGCTCCTACAATCATTTCGTCGCCCAAGCTGCCGTCAAGCTGCGAGTGGTACCTGACCCAACGGTAGGCGATGCCTGATCTACTGATGCCAGATTCCTCAGAGAGCTTTGCGAATTCCTCCAGCATTTTCATGTAAGCAGGTTTGTAATAAAGGTCGCGCAACAGCTTTCCCATGAACGTAGTTGGGTCCCAGGTTCCCTTTCCCTGTTCAATGTACTCGGGGGTCTTAGCAAGCAACCCAGCGGCCAAAGGCGAGTATGCCTGGATCGAGATGCCAAGGCTTCGCAGTGTCGGAAAGAGGGCTGTTTCATTGCGACGCACGGCAAAACTGTAGCTGCTTTGATAGACCGTGGGCAGAACATAGCCCTTTTCTTTGGCGTAGGCATGGAAGTCCAGGACTTGCTGCTTAGTAAAATTAGAGAATCCGAATGCATCGAATTTGCCCTCCTTGTACAGGCGCTGAAGGGCTTCCATTTGATCAGCCACCGGAACAGTCTCATCCGGTCCGTGCAACAAATATGTTTGAACCTATCTGGTGTTATTTTTGGCATTCTATAATGCGATGTAATTGACATACCTTATCCACCTTGAGAGCCTTCAAGCTTGCATTTGCAAATTCCTCAATCTTGTGACCAGCTCCTGGAACAAATCCCATTGCTGCCTTGGTCGTGATTGAGAATTGCTTTGGAAGTCCTTTGTTTCCAATCGCTTCTTCTGATGCACCATCGCCCTTTGAAGACTATTATCAGTTTATGGCATTGACTGCTCACATATCGTCCGTACTCACATACATTCTGGCAGTGTCGAGAACAGCCACGCCATGTTTTTGGCTAATTTTGACGATCCCCTCCTGCCTTTCGCTATCTTCGGGTGTGGTAAGCCAAGTATGAGTCCCCGCTGCCAGGTTGGCAGGCTGCTTGCTGTTAGTAGTGGTAGTGGACATGTTGTGTTGTAGATAGTTGAGACTGAAATCGAGTAAATATGCTGGATGCAAGGACTTGAGATGAATTGTTTGGTTTGCGATGAACCATTTGGATTTCCATGTATATAGTTATATATAACCAAGTCCTCTCTATTTGCCACTTACACTGACATCCATTTACTATTGATGGCATCACGACTTTCATCGGACCTTTGTCATCAACTGTTTCGAAGCCACAGTAATCGCGGCAGGGAAAGTTAGTCTGAGTTAGGAATAGCTGGTCCCGCAATTTGTCTATCAACATGATGCTGGTTGGTCCCTTTGGATCTTTTGACGTTAGCTCGCCCCGCAATTTGTCTTCGACAGGGGCATATGATTGTTCAGCAACCAAGGAGTCCTTCACCTTGCACCGCTTCCGTCTCAGGAACGTCACCTTACCAGTCGAAAATACAATGGGTTCATCACAAACGGTACGCCGTGGCCGTCCTCCGATGGAGACGGTCTCGGGCCAACCTGAGAGCGAAGTTGACGTAAGTCAGCAGACAAGCGCGGGTTTTTGCGGAGCGGAGCTAACGAAATCCGCAGAATCGGAGACAGCGGATGCGTCTAGCCCAAAGAGCATACCGCAGCCGAAAGGTGATGGCTTTGGACCAAGAAAAGGCTCGCTCTGAAAGACTTAGTTTCGCCTTGGACAGGGTCACTGGGGCGTTTTCGAAGTTCCAACAACAAGTTCTCCAATCCAATCAAGCTCAATCTCCAGAACTTCTCGCCCAGCTGAATGAAGTGGCGAGGGAGATGGCCGCTGTTGTTCAAGACGCAAAACATGATTTTCTCCCTTTGGATTCCTCAGACAGTTACAGCCAACAGTTGCAAGAATGGAATCCCGAATCCTCTCTTGCCAGAACATCACAGGGGCCTCTGCCCCATACTGAACTAGGCATGTACACTGGGGTGATGCCAGAATATACACAGGACCTATTGTCCAACGCCAAACGTGACATCGTGTCCGTACTCTTACAAACACAATATCCAAGTTCAGCATCACTGGAAAATAGGATTCTCTCAGCCTGCATCGAGCGCACCATTTTTCTTCTATCCAACGATCTAAACCATCCAAAATGGTTTCCTGCACTAATTATTCCACTCCAATTGCTAGGCGAAGAGCTCATCAAGGCCATCGTTCTCGGAAACGCGTGGGAGTGCTTCAATGATTCGAGAAACACTGCATTTTATCCGCCCAATGCCCTCGCGCGGCTACCAAGAATGTATCGCGTTGTCGAGGGACGGAGCAGTATGGTGCCAAGGTTGCCAGCGCCGAATGTGCAACGACTTCAACACGGGAAAACCAGAACCAGGCTACGGACAAATAATCCTGCACTACAAGGCGAATGGCTGGAAGCACTAGATGTGGAAGAGTATTTGCAGGAAAGAGGAATTGACACGAAGAACAACAACTCAACAATCCCCGTGAACCCGCAGCAAAATCACGTCCCTGTACCTCATTCCAGTATTCTACCGCACCAAACTTTATCTGATTGGGAAATAGTTTCCACCGTAAGTCATTCTAGTCAACTTTAACCAGTGTACGGTGCCTCTTTAACTAACTCGCATCAGCAACCCAATCAAAACGATATATCCGGTTTTATCCGCCATACAGGCGACCCTCAGACCCACGAAATGACTGACTTCTCAGTTTTTGGGATAACAAGGGATTGGCCGCCCGTAGCGCCCTCCGGGCCGAGTTGGACATATACACAAAATATTCCTCCAGACAAAATGATGACGACTTTGGGACCAGGGTTCCACGCAAACCCTGATCCAAGCGCTTCCCCCATGCGAATCACCATTGATATCGATATGCTGACTCGGACGCTGGGGAAAAGTGCTGTGTGTTTGGGATCTGTGCCAGGGATTCGAAGAGAGTCGGTGGATGACGCGATTCGACAATCCATTGTGACGTTCGAGAATGCTGGGTAAGCGGCTTCTTCAGCAAGTAGATTTCTCCGTACATAATTATAACGCACAACCCGACGGAATAAGACTTAGAACTTGATCAAATAATATCAAGATGTCATTTTTGATGCGTCATATCAGTCAACAAGACTGCCAAACTATTACCGTGTCTATGTCTATGCCCATAACAAATTCCGATTCGTCCTAGTCAATTTGGGTATCACTTTTTCCCACCAGTAACTGAACTCATTTCAATACCGACCCTTCACCATCCATCACCATCCATCTCTTCAGCGCTGCCTATTTCGCATGCTCTTGACGAAGAAGATGAAGCTGACGAACAATCCCAAACCGGCCAGGCCTACACCCATCCACCAGGCTGACCTATAGCCAAACAGGATTTGTTTCCTAGTCTGGCCACCTCCGTTCACATGCACCTCCACAGTCGCAGCGAATCCAAGTCCCAGACTGATGCTGTAGTTGACAATGGTGCTCACAAGACTGGCCGCAATACCTTGGTGTTCCTTCTTGACGGCGTTGGAGAGAATCAGGGTTCCGGCAGGGAATGACATGTCCATTCCCCAAGGCATGATGAGAATGCTGAAAAATGACTGGAGCCAGTAAGACTGCTCAACTGGGGCTGTCATGATCAAAATTGTGCCCGTGGTAAAAGATAGAAGGGCCAAAAACATCACAAAGGCCGGGTGCGTGTGATGCAATAACCAGGCAGTAGTCATTGAAGCCATAGCTCCCGAAATAGCACAAGGGCTGATCCATGCAGTGGCTAAAAGCGGCGAGGCCCCTCGCAAAACTTGGAAGAATTGCCAGGTGTAGTAAATCCAGATTCCGAAACAAGCCCAACCGCATGCGATACAGGTGAGAATGTAGGCCACATCACCGGTCAAAACATCGAACGGAATGAGGGGGTTCGCTGAAACTCGAAGCTCGATGTAAAAGAAAACCGGCACAAAAAGCACGCCAATGATCAGAAGGACGTAGACGTAGGGCTGATCCCATCCCACAATTGGCGCCTGGTTCCATGCAAAGTTGATGAGCACTAGAGCAGCAATTCCTGTAGTAGCTCCAGGCAAATCCAGTTGTTTCAAAATTTCCCCGTAGCTCATATCCTTTGATGACATCTTGTGAGGTGGGTCGGGGATGACGAAAAATGCGACCGCAGCAATGCCAACCAGGGCGATCCCAAACGAGTAATAAGCCCAAGGCCACCATGATTCGTCGCCGAGCACAAAGAGGCCGGCGAAAACACTGGCGAAAACAAAACCGCCGGGGGCGCATGCGCCAAAGATGGAAAAGACAATTGCCTTCTTCAAGCCTGGCGCGTAGGTAGCTCCAAGAATGGCCAGTCCATTGGGCATCACAATCGCAGGGCCAATTCCCTGGAACACCCTAGCAAAGACGAACAAAACATGGTTCGAATAGTGAGCAAGGCCACCAACTAGTGTCCAGAGTCCAAACCAGACGAAACCAATGATGAACATGCGCTTGTACCCAAAAATATCGCCAAAGCGCCCAGAGACCAGGATGAAAGTGCCGACGGTTAAACTATAACCGGCAATCAGCCAGCTAAGCTCCGCCGGGTTGGTCAAATTGAACGAGTTGCCGATAATGTGAAGAATGCTGAGACAGTTTCCGAGAGCTCCTTGTGTCATGAGCTGGGCCATGCAAATGGTGGCTACGAAGAGGATCTCGTGAGGCAGCGAAAACGAGTCCGCTATTGAGGCGGCGGATTTTGCCCGGGTCAGTTCTTCTTCATTAGAGCCCGACGCTTGATTGGAGCGATCGGAGAGCTGGCCATCATCGGTGGCCTGGGCGCCATCCTCTGTACCTTGCGTGTTAGCGAACAAAATGACGTCCCCAAATCCCGCGCCGCTTCAATGCATCTCACCTGGCGATTTTTCCAAAACGGACATTTTCTTTGGCAACAAGAAAAAAAAAAGAACAATGTTGCTTTGGGACAGTTTCCCTCCGTCAAAAACTTTTGGGGGTGGGTATGTTAAAAAGGAAATGATCGGTGTGGAATACCGGAATTACGGGCTTGTCCGATTTCGGTCTTCTGGCCGGCACGCAAGCCACCAACAGGCTTCCTAGCTAGATCTAGAGATAAGGCTTATTTTTTTTAAATCACACAGCGACCGAGCTTACATCATTGCGACCGAACTAAAATGGCAAGCGATACGGTTCATAGGTTCCTGCGTACGGTTGGGCGGGTCGTAGGTGGAGCAAAGGATGAGACTAAGATCCGCCAATTTATCAAATAGCGGGTAACGGCAAAAAGGCCCGGTCCGTAATGCCGTGGGTGTAACCAACAGCATAATTGTCACAGTCCTTGACCAGTCAATTCTTCAGGTTTGATGCGGTCTCACCAACACGGGTCGATCACGGACGTGCAGTGGCTGCGGGAACCCCGCTGCGATTCCTTGTGACCATGTCAAAGCCAACTTTAAACTGCTCCATCCTGACCGAACTAACCAAGCCAGCAGCGGCAGTGCACAGTAGGAACAACGCGAAGCCGAAGAAGCGATCAACTAGTGCCGGCCAAGGGCCAATGTGTTGAGGTTGGAGCCAGGGATGTGTCGTTGGTTAGCTAATGGATATGCCCATGAACTGAACACCCATGTTAATCCAATTTGTTGTGTCATTCTGACATATGTTTTATAACAGGTTGGACTTGGTGAAGACAGTTATCAACCGACAAAATAATTCAACACGCTTAATCGAAGTGAAATGCGCTATCAGAATGATAACTCATTTTCGGCTGCTCCTTTGAAAATAGATCTTCAGCGACAAAAGCGGCAGCTTACTAATTCAAATGACACAAGCGAACCAATCAGAGGCTGTTGATGCACCACATGTGGATGATGTGATACTAGCGCTAGATCAATACTTGGGGGCCAATTCTTAGAAATCCACCTCGGCGAGAAAAAAAAGAACCCTCCGTCGGAATAAATCCAACACAGATACATATAGCTAGCTTCACAAGGGTCAAGGCAACCATAACTGCAATAAAAACAGTATTTATCCTATACTCTGCGTGTATTCGGACATGGAGAGACAACCATGTCCATCACGGTTCGACAGCACGAATTTACCCTATAGCCATTACCTCGGGCTATTGTGGTAATCAGGTCAAGCCGTTAGATCGGAGAATTTCATGCAAAAGAAACTCAGGGGAACCTAACATACTAGCCGTTTTATTGACCTTGTCTACTCAGCTAGGTACCGTTGAGAGTCCCCTTCAACATATTGAAACGGCATGCTGCCCGTGACCCACCTTGCCTGTATCTTCTGATTAGTCATCTGCAGATCGAGATGATGGGATGGATTAGAGTTCGTTCGACTGCGGGGAAGCCAGACCCTGCGTGCGTCAACACTAATCAAATGCCGACTAGGATTGGAGAACGCATAGAATTAGCATTGGATTTCATTCCTGCTGAGTCACGATCTAATTTCTTGAAACTCTTGTTGTACGTGATCATGTACTGGATGACAGCCTTTCCTTTGTGGCATGATCCTCCAAGAGCTGTCCGACTGGCTTTCACGCCTGATCCATTGTGGCGTGACTAATGGGCTGCCGGCTATACTAAGTTCAGACTACATACGACGTACAGTGTTCAATGAATGAAAGCTAAATACGGTCGTCTATTCGTGTTTATCAGTTAATGTATTTAAATGTGAGAGAAGGGCACACCTGCGGTAATTCACCCTTCTACCAACATCCACCTCCTAACAGATTGGTCTTGGAGACTACTATCGCCAAAATAAAAGGTTTAAAGAGCACTACGAAGTTACATACTGTTCATTTGATACACTGTTCCTTTTCGATCTCTGACACACTATCCCGTAGAAGCAGCAAGGAAACCACAAGTTCTTTCCGGATAAGGGAGAGTGAGTAGGAGAAATTCGCCATTCTTTACGATCTTTTTGTATTCAACAAATGAATCTAGAAGGACAAGCCCTCTTATTTAGGTGCTGTGGGAGCGTATCGGCATTCGCCTTGTCCAGAAAGTTGGTCAGATAATGGAAAATGCCTTTGGGGACCTTGAAGATAACCCTAAGCTTCGTTTAGACAGGAGTCTTTCAAGATGGACTTGCATCACTCAAACTACTGTCCTAGATTCCCATAGATGCCACTCTCAAGCACCAGCGTTGTGAGTTCTCAGCCATTATCCTGCTTGTAACATTCATAGTCTCAAAGAGGCCGGAATAAATAATAAGGACCCAGAAGCCATCCCCTAAAATTGTAAAGCATTATAGTTTCTTGGAGCCACTTGGTCAGCATCACCCGACATTTTACATCTCAACATGTCGTTATTTTTGAGGCAATATTTACATCTGATACGGAAGAGATGAAACTGACTGCAGACTCATCAGAAATCCTATTAAGTAAACACGATATTGCCAATAGATGTTTCGAGCTCAACAAAAACGGCCCTCCTTTATGTCTCAGATTTTTTTTTGGGGCGCTCACGGTTTTCTGATAAGCAAGCATGAAGCTCATCAAGACTTCAACACACGTTGCTGTGGCAATAACAACGTCGATAGACAACTTCCCGCAAAGAAAACCATTTTAAATTTTACCGGTCTCCCTGCTTTTACCCCAACTCTTTTGATGGAAGCATCTTCGAGTCGGTGGCTTGATCGGCATGCAATCACTACCGAATGCGGAAGCTCCAAACTTTTGTTCGACTTTAGCTTCAATAATTTCTCGCGCTAAGCTGATACGGTAATCAGCGAGATGGTTTACCCCTCGGTTAAAATCGTTGTTGCCTGGTCACCCTTGGTGGCTGACATGATATCCGATATGGTATTTAGACTGGGGGCTGACAGGACATGATCCTTTAAACTTCCACACAAGCCCACCGATATGCGTCTGCAGCCATGAGGTCGAATGTAACGAGCTGGATCCAGAAGAAGCTCCACATGTCCCAGAATAGACACAATGATACGGAGCCGCCTTATCTTCCAACACTCCGATCACATGCCTTGACCCCAACTCCTTCCCAGGAGACACTATCTCAATCATGCACCTTCTTCACCCAGATCCCCTCTGATGTAAGGAGAGATATCCTAGTGTATGCATTTGGGGATAGCGTTTTACATTTGGGTCTATATTTGAAGCACGGCGACGGATCAGCTCTTTCTCAGGAGCGATGGCACTGGTGGAATGCGCGATGCGACCGGCAACTGCCCGATCCTTCAGCCCCGGTTTCATGCAACTACTCTTCTGGTATTGGTGCTGCCGGTAACTGGGATAAATGCCGTCCATTATCATGTTACAAACACTTCGGAGGCCGAGGGCCCCAGGTTGGAGCTATGGGATGGCTTCTATCCTGTCGGCAGGCGTGAGTTGTATGATGTCATGGTGTCCGACCAATACTAATGACGCAAATGCAGGTATATCGAAGGGATCGAAGTCCTGTACCATGCCAACTCTTTTCACATGGATATTCAATTAGACTCACCGCCACTACAGAGGCTCTTGTTACCACAGAGGCTAGCTGAAATTTCCTCACTGGAACTGTCGTGGTCCATTGACTACTTTGATGAAACCACTGGGGTGATGGTAAACGGTGGCAGCTTGCAAGAACTATGCCAGCTTTTGCTCTCCTCCTTTCCACATCTACGGCGCCTTTATGTATCCCTACGAAAATTTGCTGAAGGCGAGGACGAAACCCATCAAGTCGACATGGACAGCATTTTCAAGCAGCTGGACGAATTAGTCATCGCGCTTCCACCAATGGCTGAATGCACCTTCTCCCTTCCACAAAGCCAATTTAAGTATATTTTAAGCGAATGTAAAGATTTTGACGAATTTAGACGCCTGAAAGATACCGGAATGTGGTTTTATCCTCAAATCTGGCGTTCTGTTGATGGAGAGCATGTGTGGACAAAGTACCCCGGAAATGCGTACCCCAACCCACTTCGTCTCTCTGATGAGAACTTTCCCGACAGAACGAACCATGGGTACTGGCTTGTGGAAGGGGATTTTGATGTGGGACTTGCCATTAGCTATGTATAGTTTTTCTTGGGGTTCTTCTTTTAGAGGTTCGAGATACAGGCTTTTGGTAAGCTGCGTACGCCCTCTTGCTACGAACTACCTGGCACCTATTTAGACGCACATAATGAAGACCGAAATTAAGCGACAAAAACAAATCTTTTAGTGTTAAGCCTGAGGAATAAGGTTCTCAAGCGATGAATGGATCATTACGAGAAGCGCGCGGTATCGAAGTGTCCAATTGTCCTCGTCGGTTAATTGCGGATGTCCAATGACCCTTCAGCCTCATTGGCCAAAAGGCCCCTTTGCCTCTGCCAATAAATGTCCACGGCGCCTGGAGGGTCGCATTCCCACGTCAGCAATGCATACGTAGACAGACCACGGCCAATTGATTGGGTGGACGATCCGTGATGCCGGTCAGCTCCGATGGATTGACGTGATACATATCCAAACTCCCTCATCGTATCGCAGGCGTGTGTGCTTGAGGGGCTCAAACAAAAAAGCAACGTAGCCTAATGCACCCGGGTTTCTAATTATGGGCAAAGGAGGGAACTGCCATGGTTCAGCCGAGGGGGGACGGTGGATATCCGCTCCAGCGGGTGACGTAGTTTCAGGCGATCAGGGGTTCTGGCGTGATGGTTTTAGGCCTAGATCTCCGGGTCCTCCGTTCGGCCAGAATGCTTGATCGTCCGCAGCTGGAACTGTGTCAGCCGTGATTCGCAAGCCGGTGGTCGACTTGCTGCCCAATCTCCAGAATTATTTGCTGAGGCCTTCGGAATTGATCCATCGGATCTGTCCTTATGCCATTCACATGCGCTGTTTCTAGTCATGCCTGCCCGCTAAGGGATTGGAGGAATGTTTCGCCGGCGTCCGCAGCCAATTCGACACCAGCGCTTCGCCGGGAAACGTATAGCTGGTGCATGTCCCTCGCATGATGGTTTACCTAATCGAATCACAAGCCTCTGTTGCAGCCACGTTAGAATTAGGGGTCCAAGGGGGCCTCCAGGGTCGTTGTCAAGTGGGGCTTGGGTTTCAGCTCCACTGAGGGGGAGGGGGATGGACGGTGTATATGAGATGGCGGGGTCCTGCTCACTCTGCTCTCTTGTCTTCTGTTCCATCATCAATTACCATTCTCTATCAATCTATTCCGTCCTCTTCTACTCTCTACTCTCTACTCTATACCCCCCAAATACCCCCCAAACACACAAATCATCATGGGTTGGGATGATGACCGCCGAGATGATCGCCGCGACGATGACCGTCGCCATGACCGACGAGATGACGACCGACGTGACGAGCATGAACGTCACGAGCGTCACAATGGCGACGGTGACCGAGACATCATGGGTACCCTAGCTGGCGGTGCCATTGGTGCTGTCGGTGGCTACAAGCTCGGTGGCAAGGCCACCGGCCACAGCAAGACCAGCGCCGTCGTCGGTGCTCTTGCAGGTGCCTTTGCTGGCAACAAGGCCGAAGATGCCATTGAGGACTGGAGGGACAAGCGTGATGACAAGCGAGAAGATGAGAGGAGGCGACATGACGAGGAAGAGGATAGACGTCGCCGAGACGACGAGCGCCGCCGCCACAGCCGCTCTCGCAGCCGTTCTCGTAGCCGCTCCTCGACTCGTCACCACGAGAACCACCGACCCCCACCACCGGAATCTCACGGCCACCACGGTGAGGGCCGAATCCACGTCGTCCAACAAGGCGAGACCTTGGGTGGCATTGCTGCAGAGGCCCACACTACTGTTCAGGAGCTTGCTAGGCTTAACGGCATTCAGGACGTCGATAGAATCTACCCAGGCAACAATATTCGACTCCCTTAGAGTTGACTTTATGGCGGATAATACTGCTATTTATAGCTGCAAATAAATTTACAAGCAAATCGAATTATACAATTTGTTATCATCAAATCTGCAATTTGGTGAGAGGTGCTTGACTTTTGGTGTAAACAAAACATTACATGGGCATGAAGGTATTCGAAGGTTACAATTAGCAGGAGTTTATTGCTATTGGCCGCTCACCTCTCTGAATGGCTAGAATGAAGTTTTGGCATCTCATGGTGCTATCTAAGACGCTTGGTCCTTGTTGGTGTTAGCCAGTTCATCCCCTCCACAATTCCTTGGCATACCTTGTCTAGCATTTTATGCAACAGTATTTTAACAAAAATTCCTATTCGGGATACTCGAATGTGATCGGCATGAGTGGGCCGGGTTTGGTCACAACCAGGTATCACGAAGCCAGGCTGTACGTGGAATAACGATACATATCAAGAGTAGTCGGTTGTGGCCCCCTAACACAGCTTCTACAAAACGCTAATAATAATGTTCGATCATAATTTCATTGAATTTTACGATTTGCGCTGCCGCAGCAAATTTCATTCGCTGAATGTTGACAACATTGACCCAGCCCCTGGCCCACACCATTTGTGTACAGTGAGTGAGTGGATCTGCAGGTAGGCGGCAATCTTCCATCTGTCATTGGATAACCCCCAGCACCTTGAAGGTTCGACAACCAACAACCAAAATTGACCCCACATCTGTTGGCTTTACCGCTCATCAGTTGATTTCTTGTGAAAAGATTTGTCTTTGACCTTTACATCCATTACAATTCAAATTTGTTTCTCGGCATACCATAGCGCCTCCGGTTCATACCCCAAAGGCAATCGCTTTGGCAAGTGGGTTGGAACGAAACATGAAGCCGAAAAAGTCGGTTCGGAGTAAATTAAAAGGTTGGGCGCGCCAACGGAACTGGTTTGGAAACACCAATGAAGCGATTGAGAATAAAAACCAAGTTAGTCATTGCATCCATCACAGGCATCTCACTAAGCCAGCTGACATTACTGTTCTTAGCCTGCGGCGGCGCAAGTTGCCAAGGCACCAAGTGATGCCCAGGTCTCAACTGGTTTAATTCACGCCAGCACCGTCTCAACTGAATGCACAGCTGTTGAAGACATAGATGAGACACAACCCGCGTTTTATGATGGGTTCAACTTGTGGGAAAAGGCTTTCGACCAGATACTAAGGTCAAAAGAGGATCCAAAAATTATTGCAAATATCGAAAAGTTTGCAAAGCCGCCCGCTAACGACCCTACCAACGATAAATTCTGTCTAGTACAGAGCTCAGCTAAAGATATTAAGAAATTGATGGAGCAAGCAATCGTCAAGAAGGTAGCCGACCGAGAAATGAACGCATGGAAGATTAGAATCGGACAAAACGAATATTCCGTGCGTGGATTTGTCGACAAGACTGTCGCAATCTTAAATAGGTTTATTGCGGTTGGCGACGTTGTCGCTGGCGTTGATCCTGTCCATGCTGCTATACCATGGGCTGCTGTGCGGTTTGTTCTAACAGTATGTTCCTCTGGAGGCTAATTTATGAATCTTATGTACTAATTTGACTGAGTGCAGTCCCTAGATGCTCACAGCAAGCTGAGCAGTGACATAACTTTTGGTCTTGCTAAAGTTACAACACTCGTTTTCCAATGCGGCACCTATCAAACGTTATACAATAACTCAAATAGTTCCTTCAAGTTACATACGGATGTACTAAAGCACCTCGAAGAAACAATGGTTCAGGTCTACATCCAGTCACTATTGTTTCTCGGCTTCGCAGTTCAACAGTGCGACAGTAGCAGGGCTACTGTTGTGTTTAAAAGGAGCGAGATGGATACATATATCCAGAAGCTTCTTGATGTTGGAAATGAGCTTGCACAAGCTGCAGACAACTGTGAGAAATGCCGTCAAAATCAAAATCAGGTGAAGGGAGAAGAAATCCTCCGACTCGCGAGGGAGTCCCACCAAGCCATTTACAATCAAGGGTACGTTAGATATGTTATCGTTTAGATTGCCACTGACGTCTCCCAGAGCAATTCTTGTCGACATCCAAGCCTACCATCTTCTTTCTCAGCTACGTTGTGTCGAAGGTGCCGCATACGACTCTCATGCCAATGAACACGATCCTCGATGTCACAAAGACACCCGAGCCTACCTGCTGGATACAATTCAAGATTGGGCCTACAATCCCAGTGGAGAAGGCATATTCTGGCTGCAGGGGATGGCTGGAACAGGAAAATCTACCGTTGCTCGTACTGTAGCCCACAGATTTGATTGCACAAGAGAACTTGGCGCTAGCTTCTTCTTCAAGAGGGGCGAAGGTGACCGCAGCCGCGCTGCGTATTTCTTTACAACGTTATGCCAGCAGCTCTGCCACAAACTCCCTTTATTTGCACATTATGTTCAAGAAGCAATCAAAGCTGATCCTGGAATCACACAAAAGTCCACAACTCAGCAGTTCGAGAGACTTATCATGGAGCCCTTACAAAGCATTGAGGGTGAGATCGATAGTGCTTCAAGGATCCTGGTGGTTATTGATGCTCTGGATGAGTGTGATGTGGAAGCCGATGCTGAACGGATTATTAGCCTTGCTTCAAAAACAAGAAGTTTGACTATGATTGATTTGAGATTTTTCATAACGAGTCGGCCGGAATACCACATCTTGATTGGATTTGAAAGCACGGAGAGCGGATCCTACTCATCCGTGGCACTTCATAAAATATCCGATTCTGTTGTTGAACAAGATATTTATACCTACTTGGCGCATGAACTTGCGACAATCAGAGACAATTACAATCGGAGACCACTTGCGCCAACCAATTTGTCTAAAGACTGGCCAAGCAAAGAAGAATTGCAAATATTGGTGGAGATGGCAGTACCTTTGTTTATTTTTGCAGCAACGGTCTGTCGATTTCTGGCAGACAGACCAGTGTCAAACCCAGCCGAACGACTGACACAAGTTTTAAAGCATTCAACTGAGACTTACCATGATAAGCTCACCGCGACCTATAGTCCAGTACTTGACCGTTTAATTGCGGGAAAGTCTGACGCTGAAAAGACTGACTTGGCGAGCAAGTTCAGAGACATTATTGGCCCCGTTATCCTTTTAGCAGAACCACTTTCTGTATTGTCGCTCTCACGACTTCTGGAAATTGGTCTAGATAACATTGCCGATCTGCTCAACAACCTTCACTCGGTACTCAGGGTCCCTTCTGACATTTATACTCCTGTTCGGGCATTTCACTTATCCTTTCGTGAATTTGTGGTCGATAAAAAAAGAAGCAAGACAAATGAGTTCTGGGTTGATGCAGAAAGAACCCATAGGACATTGGCAACAAAGTGCCTAGATATTCTCTCTAAAGATGGCAATCTTAGATATGACATGTGTGAGTTGAACATGTTGGGAAAACCTAGGAAGGAGATAGCACAGAAAATAGTTGATGAGTCCCTAGCACCAGATGTTCAATATGCATGTCTGTATTGGGTACATCATCTGAAAGAAGGGAAGATTAAAGTTGATGATCAACATCAAGCATATGCATTCCTTCAGGAGCATTTCCTGCACTGGCTTGAGGCATTGACTCTTATGGGGAGATCATTCGAGACAATCCGGCTTATTCCAGACTTACAGACAATAGTTGATGTAAGTAGGTTCTTATTTTGTACGTTGGAAGTCTCTAATAGAATAAATACAGAACACAAACGGCGTCAAAATACGGGAATTCCTTTATGATGCACAGCGCTTCAATCTTCGATTCCGCGCAGCAATTGATCATACACCTCTTCAACTTTACTATTCCGCACTTTTATTCTCTCCACATAACAGTATTGTTAGAAAGAGCTTTCAGAGGAAACACAATTGTGGGGTAACACAAGAACCGATTGTGGAGGATGACTGGGACCCCTGTCTGCAGACAATCGAGGGCCACAAGAACAGGGTTCAAGGCGTCGCATGGTCAAATGATGGCACTATGATAACCTCGGGTTCATTGGATAAGACGGTCAAGATTTGGGATACTGTAACGGGGCAGCTCCGGTTCACTCTCGAGGGCCACAGAAAAGGGATCACGTCCGTCGCATTCTCGAGCGATAGTAAGCTAATTGCATCCGGGTCGCAGGATAAAACAGTCAAGGTTTGGGATGCAAAAACAGGAGAACTTCGATATACGCTCGAAGGTCACGAGGATAGTGTTTTGTCGGTGAAGTTTTCAGCCGATAATAAGTTGATTGCATCGGGGTCACTGGATAAAACAGTCAGAATCTGGGATGCAACAACACAACAGCTCCAGCAGAAGCTCGATAGTCACACAGTTAAAGGAGACTATTGTGTCGCATTTTCAAGTGACAAGAAATTGGTCGCAGCAGGGTCGGGGGATACAACCGTCAAGATTTGGGACGTAACAACGGGAGAGCGCCAGCAAACGCTAGAGCATGGAAGTTGGGTCACTTCAATCGTATTCTTGAACGATGGAAGGCTGATTTCATCGGGACCGCACAAAAACGAAGTCAAGATTTGGGATACGACAAATGGGGTACTTCAGCGCAAGATCGACTGCGATGAAACTGGGCCCTCGCTTGCGATTTCAGGTGATGGAAAATTGATCGCTTTGGGATTAACTAGCGGTAAACTCATCATTTTCGATGCGGCAATGGAAACAGTCCGAAAAGAGATCCAGGCCAATCCCAATCCATTGGGCTCAATGTCCTTCTCTCCTGATTCCAAATTAATAGTGTCCTCATCCATCAACGAGGATACCATTAACATTTGGGATATCACAAGGGATGCCGTGCGACGGAGCTCGGAGAACCATGCTAAAACTGTTACTGCAGTTGCTTTCTCAGCTGACGGTAAACTAATTGCGTCAGGATCAGTGGATGACACAATCAAGATTTGGGATCCAATAAAAGGAACTGTCCAACACACTCTTCGGGGCCATGTCCATCAAATCCAACAGGTCGTTTTTTCCTCTGATTCCAAGTTACTAGCTTCAAAATCACACGATATGACGATAAGGATTTGGGATCCATTCAAAGGAATTCTTTTGCAAACCCTTAAGAGTAGTAGGGATACTACAGCGATCTCTTCATTCATATTCTCAACTGATGCTAGATTACTGGCATCAGTATCATTCGATCACATAATTGAGATTTGGGACCCAATCAAAGGAACCGTTTCTCAAACGTTTGAGGGCCATACAAGTTCGGTCCATACATTACTTCTTTCTGATGATTCCAAGTTACTAGCGTCATCATCGCAAGACCTACAAATCAAGATTTGGGATCTATCGCGAGGAACACTTCGGAAAACGCTCGAAAGCCATACTAGAACAATCCGAGTAATTATATTCTCAAATAATTCCCAGCTGCTAGCATCTGGATCGAAAGATCGGACAATCAAGATCTGGGATCCAATCAAAGGAACCCTTTTGCACACACTTGAGGGTCACACTGATTGGATCCAATCAATGATCTTCTCAAATGATTCTAGGCTACTAGCATCAGGCTCATGGGATAAAACAATCAAGATTTGGGACCCAATTAAAGGGATCATACGGCAGACATTCGAAGTCGCACGTTTGCCGAGAAGTTTATCATGTTCTTCAACAGGCTCGCACTTTCTCGCTGAAGCAGGAAGCTTACAAATAAGCATTGACATCAGTTCATATCATATCGAGATAGAAAAAGAAATCCCGACCGATAATAAGGATGTTTTGGCTATAGCTAGTCAACTTGATAATCCTTGCGAATCTCAGCCACAAGCTGGAATGAAATCATCGGACTCTTATCGTTATTGTTTGGATAAGAATTCTGTTTGGATCCAACGAGACGACCAAAATTTACTTTGGATTCCTTCAGATTACAGGCCACGCCCCTTTTCAACGTGCCCGTCTAAAAAGAGACTTGCTCTCGGAACTGATACGGGTAGGGTAGTCATAATCGGATTTGAATCTTGATGTCCAAATTTAGTAAATTCGGGTGGTACGGTAAAAACATAGACTATTGGAATAATGTAAGACAAGTTTGATAGTTGCAATTTTTTTAATCCTATACGAATGTTATGTTATACATGCCATTAATTCAAGTTTCACTTCTTCATTTCAGTCCAACTAAAATATCATGGGCTTGGCTTTTCAACATCGTTCACCTTCAATTGCTGTCGATCCCTCTCTTGCAAGGCCACTGTTTTCTTTGTATACTTTCTCTCATCAATGCTTGGAATCCAAAAGGCCACGATGCATCCCACGATTCCAAAAGACATAGCAACTAAATATGAGAGATGTGCACCATCGAGATAAGCTAGCTGATTCCCTCGGGTCGCAGCGGCTTTTATCTGATTATTTATACCAGGAACAGCCGCATAAGCATCGGCCGTATTCAGCTTGGCTGCTGCAATCAAGGCGGCAAGGTTCTTAGTGTCAAACCCAAGTCCTTCAATTGCCTCCGAAACGCGACCAGATAGAGCGCTGGCATAACGGTTGTTTGTAACGTTGCCAAAAATGGCGACCGCTATGGCTCCAGCAATCAGACGGGCTGTGCCAGCCATCCCAGCAGCCGTCCCACTTTCTAAAATTAGCCCAGCACAGGCAAAAGCGCAAGAATGTAGCTGAACTTACATGTCATTTTGGTCCACAATTCCAAAGCCAACAAGCACAAAGCAGTTGAGCATGACAAGCGACGTTGTCATAGATACAATGACAGTCAACACGATTGACTTGACAGGGTTCTCGATTGTTGAAGTTGAGAGAACACCCACACACACTGTTTGAAGAATAATGTAAAATACAATCTGCCATCGCTGGTGGCCCAGTTTCTTGCTGCCTGTAACGACAAGCCCGCCAACTGTCATAGGTCCCATTAGAAAAGCAGTTCTACACTAGATTGTGATAAAACTTACGAATGGTGCCCAGAGGAACAACCGAGGCATAAAGTCCTTTGGAAATTTCATCAGTTGCATAGAGGAGCTGTGACATTCTTGGCCACAGCGTCGCATTCGAGTAATATTGCATGCCAACAACAGCGATCACAACCATTGGCAAGGTGAAGCTGCGAATATTAGTCAATACAAAATTGTTAATGGATACTGGGTCTTTTTAACTTACTGCCGGGTTTGTTTAAAGAGCCGAGGTGGAAGGAGTGGCTCCTTTATGTTTCCATGCGCTTCATAAATGCCAAGGGCCACCAAAATAAGAAAGCCAACGATGATGGGTGCCAATGTAGACGCACTTGTCCAGGGGTGTAGTGAACCTCCCCAGCTAACTCCACACAAAAGAAGTGTGCAGCCTGCAATAAACATGAACAATCCGATCCAATCAAATGATTTGAGGATTTCTGTCTTTGTTCGAGTATCTGCTCCGTGCTTTGTGCGGAACGAAGGAGGGTTGTAAAATACCCACAGAAAGACGGCATTGAAAGCTTGGTAGCCGATCATCATGTAATAGGTATTGCGCCAATTACCGGTGTATTTGATGACTGCCCAGGACGTTAAAGGCATAAACTGTGAGATGATAGAAGACGCATCGAATATTCCGATCGTGGCCATGCGCCATTCGTTTGGAACAATTTCCTAGCATGCCATTAGCCCTGGTTGCCTGATATGGTAGAGATAGTCTTACCTGAACAGCACCAAATGCCATTTCCAATAATCCAGCACCTGATCCAAAAATGGCACCGGAGGCAATCATTTGGTTAATGCTCTGGCCGGTAGCACCAACAATAGAACCAACAATCAAAGTAATCGCTCCGACCAAAAAGAACCAGCGTCGGCCGAAGATGTCTGAAAATCGACCGCCAATTGTGACAAAAATTGCACCGCCCAGATTCCAAGATATCGTAATCCATGTGTATGTTGGATCGGGGCCTAACTCGGCATTGATGAAGCTGAGGATCGCAGGAGGAATGAGGAGCGTAAATAGATAGGCATTGTATGATGAAGCCATTGTCTTTTTAATACCTTTGCATTAGTCCTCTGCTATGTCATCAACCTGGTATAATAAAATGTTGAACTCACAGCTGCCGCCATAACGCTTCTCCAAGTCATTCCAACTTCTTCACCAGTATGCTGGAGTGCATTAACAATGTCATCGGATCCGCTCTCTCCATTTTCGCCTTTTGGAACGCCGTCACTCTGTGCACGATCAACGTGGTCGGTGTGGACCACGTTGATCTTGTCGTCAGATCCCGATGCCATGATGGACTCTGGTTTCGAAACTGGATGGAGCGTTGGAATGGAGAGTCCGAGAAGGATTGTAGATCCTCCTCAGGTATATATATGAATCACATCTTGCAATATTACGCTGGCTGTTTATTGAAGACAGTCGGTGGCAAGGCACGCCAAACTTGCAATGTTGGTCTTATGGGATAATGATAACCGGGGGGCTGCATCCACGTCCCAGCCCAACGGCCAGCTTATGACCCCACCCGGATGCAGGAGACTCAGCTGGTAAAACACGTCCGCCAGATTTGTCAGTCTAGATTCCGGGGGATCGGAGATAGGGTTGTGTTGGATGTGACGTAGTCCAGTGGCATGGGAAGTACAACAGAAGATCTTTTCCGAGTATGAACATCTGATTCCATCAATCTAGCAATTAATCGTACCAAATGGTCGGTTCGCATTAGAATCACCAGATGCACTAGGTTCGTCCAGCCATCGCAAGTCTGTTCATCTTTTTGGAACCTGAAAAAATGATTCACCGTGTCAAAGAGGCCCAACCCTGTCAACCTCCACGAGTTTGTGGAGTATCCGATTTGCGGGGTAAAATGGGTCTTTCAAGGGTATTCTGCTGCATATCTCAATTTGCAGATGAGATTTCTAGGCAGATACGGTTCATCCGGTTGCTTCCTGTTCATTGACTAAGCGTAGCCATTAGAAAGTAAGCCGTCCTCTTGCGAGCGGTTCAACATCTTGGTATCAGTAACACTGTGAAATGTGACTTGACACAGTCCTGGACAGAGCCCAGACTTTGGATAAGATTCACCAGACGTTAAATGGCACAGAAATATTAATGATCCTTGAATCTGTGGCATGAATACGTGTATTATCATTTCAAAGATTACAGGTCGCAGACGGCAATGTTCATTCCGTAACTCGATCAAAGCGGCAATTAAATCGAATTTGCATTAGTACTAACTACGAGGCGATTTGTCCAAATATGACATACTGAGAGGTTGGGTTAAGCTCAAGTTCATTTGTGAGAGCTCTCATTGGCGCAAACGGATGTTCATTTCCGATGACCGAGGGTAATGTGTTACATCCACGGGCCAACGAACTCTTAGTGCGAAGATCACCATTTTAAATTCCGTGTGAATCTAACCCTTATTCAGCCACATAGGTCCAAAAATAATCTTCTCCATGTATCATAAAAACTTTTCCCTGCTAACCAGCCTTTACGGAATTCTCGCTAGAGATATTGTTGTCGCTATCATTCGTTTGAGATTCTCTTCTGTCCTCCTCAAAAATAATAGGCGCACCAGTCTTTAGGCCTCGGTAGACTTGTTTCAATTGGTTCCAACCATCAATGATTGGGTAAAAGCCAGCAATAAGCATTGTGCCCCAGACCCAGATGATGGACACGACAACCCACGCGACAAAGAATCCTTTTCCAAACACATACTTTGCTGCGTACATGGGGAGCGGCCTAATGATACAAGTATTAGCGACCATACGACAGAACTATCAATGCAGACTCACCAAAATACCCAATGGCCAAAGAATGTGGCCGCAGCCCAAGCAGCAGCAAGCGTACCCCAATGCTTCAGCTTGGCCTTGTCGACACTGTAGTTGGCCACATTCTCTTCATGGGTCTGGTCATGCGCCGTGCTTCCTGTTTGCTCAAATGCTAGGCGCTCCTTTCTAAAGTCTGCCCAGTCGTAATTTGCCGGTCGGATAAGGGAGATTATCACCGAGTAGACAGCAGGACTGAGCGCAGAAGCAACAGTGCCGTAGACACAGGGCAATGTCCCACCGGTTGAAGTCACAGTCACCTCTCCGTAAAAGTGTGCAGCTGTTCCCAGCCAGACAGCGATACCGGTAGCCATTCCAAGCAGTGGTGAAATGATGGCGGCGGCTTTAGATTGCTTCCTCCACAGAATTGTAAAAATGGTGGGGAAAATGCCTGGGCATGTCAAAACACCTAGCATGTAAAGAGTCCAGCCTAAATCGACATCGCCATAGTAAAGGGCAGTGGAAAACGCTGCAGAGAATAGACCAAAAAAGACGACACCAATGTGACTCCACCGGATGGCGTCGGCATCAGAGGCTCCACGGTTAAAATATTGACGGTAAATGTCAAAGCTAATTATAGAAGAAACAGAAATGACTTGGGCAGAAATGGTGGACGTAACAGCCATGAATACGATCAGGAGGATCGCAACTGCACCGCCCTTGCCTGCGATTGCGTAGGCTGCATAAGGCAGGACAAGACCGTTGGACACCTCGGTGGAGGTCATTCGTCGGGGATATGTCGGAAACCTCTCAGTGCCTTCCAGGATGAGCGCGGAAAAGCTCATCAGGGTTCCAAGGCACCATGGGATAGCAAAATATGCGATGCCGCCAATAATGTATCCAGGGACGACAGCCTGGGGAGCGGCACTAAATGCCTTGGCGAAGAAGCCAGTGTCCATGATGACCAGACCAAAATTAGCAAGCAAGTGAATGATTCCGAAGAGGATTCCCTTGAGATCGTGTTAGACCGGCATTCATTATCTGATCAGATAGAGACACTTACGCCTTTGCTGGTCATGGTGAGATATGAACCATGCTCGTTGCCAGATACTGGATGATCCTTGCCCTGCTGCACGATAAGATCAAACATGTGTCCTGGAGAACTAATTTCGGGGGTTGTAAAAGTCTTGATGGTGAAGAAGCAGATGAGAATAGTGATGACAAAGGTATGGAAGTAATCGGTTAAGAAAGTGGCCTTGATGCCACCAACAAAAGTGTACAGAATGACTCCAACAGGTAGGAGGAAAGTGGCGGCAATGATGTGCATTCCAGTTCTATTAAATGGTTAGCTCAATCTACCGCCTATTGATAATAGTTACAGAGGGATTCTCACAAAGCGGTAATGGCTGCACTGGCGCCCAATAGCATGTTAGCGATAGCAATGATGTTGTTGATCAAGCAAAGGCCAATCCAAACAATGTGACCAGCGTTTCCGTATCGAATTCGCACAATTTCTAGCAGGGTGTGTGCTTCTGGAACTCTCATTTTGCAGGCGATACCCAGGAGCGAAAAGAATACAATCATTGGTGAGCATCTGTAGTTTGAATCAGCCTTCGGTGAAGTCCATTGGATCAGAGTGGTGACTTACCCCGCCGCAAACCAGAAAGGACCAGCAACACCATAGTTGTATCCCACAAGTGTACTTCCTAACATAGCTGTACTCCAGAGCCATGAAGAAATAACAGCGGAAGCCGTGAGACCTGTTCCAACACTGCGATTGGCCGTCATGAACATTTCAGTAGTCTTGTTATCCTCTCCCACTGTCTTTTTCAAGACGTGCGTCGCAAACATCATGATGAAGGCAATTAAAAAACCAACAGCAATGACGACGACATATCCAGCGCTCTGGGGAAGGGGAGGCTCAACCTCCCCGTCTGCCCTCACATGAAGCATTGCAGCCGATATTTCTTGATGCAGTACAGGATTGATGCTATCGTCAGCTCCAGATCCTTGCTCACGCAGACCCAGTTTGGAAATCAAAGGCGCGATTCGTTACCGGTTTGCTGGGAACTGGCCAAAAACAGGAACTCGGACCAAAAAGGGACATGAACCGGGGCACTGGGAAAATGGATGAATTTATTGGAATTACTGTCCTATTATCTAGCACCCCGATGCAACATCCTTTGGTGCGCTGCATCGGGGGAAAATCGCAATGTGCCATTGTCGCGTTGACTGCTGCAAGCACGCAATCGAAACCCACGCATCGCGCAAAATGCGAAATCCCCACGTTATAGGCTCAAGCGCGATTCCCCCCGTATGACGCCATCGGTGACTATATAATCACAATCCAACCGTGGAGGAGTTTATTATCTAGCGCCAATCAGATGCTCGGGAAATGAAAAAGCGAACCCGTCTTTGCCATCTTTAGCTCTGCGCTCTTCTCTGCGAAGCTCAACTCTACGCTTGATTGTCGCACCGTTTACTTCCGAGGATACGGATCCAAAGCCAATTTTGCTCCAGAAAAATGATCCCGTCTCCGCATTTTACCTTGTATATACTTTTTTAAGAGAATACCTTAAGAGCAGTGCCCAATCGGTTCCTCCGCTCCTTAGGCGCGGCTTGCGCACTTATCTAGCATGTGTGAATGGCCTCGTCAGCCTCGCGGGAAGCACAAATCACGTGCGAACAAGAATGCAACCCAATCAAACTCTATTCATTTCTTCAGACTGGTACTCGCTGTACAAGTTTCTATCAAGGACAGGGCGCTTTATCTAGCCCTTTTGACCCCCAAAGATGGCGGCCTCACGCGTGGGACAACGGGCGCTCGATGGAGGCCTCGACCGCGAACAAAATGTCTCAGGCGCTCTCTAGCTTGGCAATAGCCTCGGTGACGCCATTGTAGCTCATGTTGAAGTCCATCTTGGAGAACCTCTCCTCCACCGGCATTTCGCGGACCATTTGCCGGGTGTCGGCCAGGACCTGCTTGGCCCTAGGCCTGCGAACGCTGTCGATCTTCTGGAGAATGGCTGGCACGTCATCGCGCGAGATGCCAGCGCGGAGCAGTCGGAAACTCTCCGCGTCCTCGACGGCCATGTTGCCGCCCTGGCCCTGCAGGACTGACATTGCATGCGCTGCGTCGCCAATTAGAATCGCGCGCCCTTTTGTCCAGGTCGGCAGAGCATCCATGTCTTGTAGGTCCCAAGTTTTGAGGTCGTCGCCAACCCTGCGTCAAATATGGTTAGCGTGATACTCTTAGACTCAGAAGGGGCATCGTACTTGAGAAGCTCAACAACCTCTTTATCGTAATCCCCAAACAATTCCATCAGCTCTTTGCGGTCGGCTTCCGCGTACCAGGATTGAACAGTAGTGCGTCTATTCTCACGCGTCGGAAAGTTGCACGCTACATTCATCATGTTGTAGTGGCGCAACGGGTAGGTCGTGATAAATCTGGGCGTTCCGTCTTCAGCTTCCAGCAGGGAAATTCTGCCCTTGCCTGTGCTTGGCTCCCACCAATGGGGCAGTTTGCCGCCGAGGACCTCTCGCGCCTTATCTGCAGTCACGGAGAGACGGAAACACGTCAGTCCCATTTTTTGAGCGTGGTGGCCGTCATTGCCCAAAACATGCGGTCGGAGACGCGAGTGGACTCCATCCGCAACTACACAACGATACCAAGGTCAGTAAAATAATTGAGAAGTGTTAGCTAAAGCTCGACATACCAACCACTACATCTCCCACATCTGTGGTGCCATCTGCCAAGGTGACGACTCCACTCTCGGGATCAACATGGACTCCACCATTGTGAAAAACTGTCTTGACGGGGTTTACATCGACCCCAAGCTCACTAGCAGGAGCTGTTCCTAGGCGGAAAAGCTCATCTCTAAAGTCAGATCGCTTCATGGTGAGACTATGGGCCCCATAGCGACCGACAAAGTCAACTTCAACATCAGACTTGACCTTACCGTCCTTGCTATACGACCGGTATCCAGAGCATTGCACCGCGCCGGCGCGGTCGGCGTCAAAACCAATAGTGTTAAGAAGCTTCACCGAGTTGGGGAACAAGCTGATGCCATGTCCGCCAGTGGCTGCATCAGCACCAGCTCGCTCATAAATAGTCACATTATGGTTTTCGCGAATGAATCGGGCTGCGGCAAGACCTGCAATACCGCAGCCAACAATAATCACGTGAAGTTTATCGTTGCTCAAAGACATGGTGCTGGGTATTGGTGCGAAATGAAGATGTGTTGAATTTCTCTTTTGCTGCTCAGATTTGGCCCTCCCTAACTACAGCCAAGCCTTTTATATACTTGAACCCATCCCGATTGAATGTTTATAGTCCGAATATTCTATTTTTCATCAACTCCACAGCGGCAGGAGTTGAGTGAAGCAATTCATCAACCATCATCTCAAGTATCCACTACATCCGGATATCCGGCCGTATTTCCAGTTCTACTAGATGCTCATTGGATCGCGACCTATTTTTTTCGGTCCCGACGTTGTCTTTTTCGGAAATGGTGTCTCAGATGTGTCCTGTGCCCTGTCTAATGATGTCGGCAAATGCAGGTCCAATAATCCCGCCGCGCCTCGGCCGAAGACGTCGTAAAATGTCCGCCGGGCTTTAATAGACCGGTGTCGCACGGATCCGGATGCACCCAACGACAACACGCCAGTCGCTACTACCTTAACAGAAGCTTGTGCGGAAATCTACAAGGGTCTTCACGGCTACTTCCATCTCAATACGTCCCACACTGAATGTAGGTCATGCCAATTGCATCTCTTTGAGCAACTGAATGGCAGCAGCATGTGCGCACTAGGGTATTGTGGAAATGTACTCATACCAAACAATATAATACATCTATTTTTCAACATCATAATATCGTACAATGGAAAATATGAACTTACGAATAAGTTCAAATTAGACAAATTTTCTGTTTAGGCTGAGACACAATATGCTCCATACACCGCGACGATGTCCAAATCCTGGAGGAAAGCACCTGAAAATAGCCCACTCTCTCGTACTCGTCAACAGTATTCGGCAGGCGGTTAATCAGAATTCCATGAACTCGATAGTCGCTGCATCGCTCTTTCGTATCGCTGTATACCTCCAGTACTGGCAAATAAAGTTCCGTCGTGATACTCCCTAGATTGGTATCGCAGTTGTGGTCCAGAGTAATATTGGGGTAAAATTTAGCCAAGTTGCAAATATGACCCAAAATGGAAAGCCGTGCATTTACGGTCCACCGGTCATGTAGATGAGTGCTCTCAATGTGGGTTATGGATGCAAGATAGTTGGTGGTCAGCTTATTGAGCTCTGAATGCGTAAACCGCAAGCTGGTTTCAACCCCTCCGCAGACAGATACCCAAGACCAAGTCGGCGCAGGAAACGACGGTCTGATGAGCTCCCTTGCATCTTTAACATTCCATAGCAGGTTCGTTATCAGACAGTCTTTCCACAGGCCTGCCACAAATGTTCGACCCGACCCTCGCTCGATAAAATCTGCTACACCAACAATTGCAGGAATCCTGTCCTTCTCCATGGTGAGATTTCGCCTTGAATAGCTCTCCACGATCCGGTACCAGCTTTTATGAAACTCTATGATTTGGCCGGGCTCCGTCCCTCTTGCGTTGAGTAATAGCTGGAACTCGCCTCGCATGCCTGCCAAAGCTGCTTTGCGCAGGTACTCGTTGCGATATCTTTCCTTATTTTCGTGGTCAACCTCGTCTATTGTCTCATATTGTGGCTCCGGTTTCGGTGCTGGTGGTTTAGGCTTCGGGCTAGGCATCATAACAATTCCTCCGGCCATGATCATAGGAGTAGGTTGATAAAATACTTCATTCTTAGACTGGGTACCGACCCGAGACGCTGAAGAAGGTATTTCTTTCAACCTTTTCACTCGCGGGTTCAAGAGGCGTTCTGCTTCTCCCGGGTCTACGGAGGTGCCATCAATACGAAGGCCATCCTTGTAAGAGTAAGCCACGCCTTCTGGGTGTATTTCTGATGCCCGAAATGTATTGCACTCAAAAAGCACAATTCCGTCGCAAAAGTGTAAGATTCGGTGAGCTAGTACCCGTTCCTGAAAAGTCCAACCTCTTTGAGTCAAGGGCGCTGGTTCAACATACTTCTCAAATAGCTCATCTAGCAGCTGTCTTTGTCGATCTTCGGATTTTTCCTGAGTAACAAGGACGCTATTCTCATGTCTCCGCACTATGCATTCATAGGGGACTATCCGTTTGTTTCGTTGGTAGTAACAGCCGCCATTGGCATCAGAGGAAGCAGTTGCCGATATCGTGCACACGGCATGAGCATATATTAGCCCCATCTTGGCAGATTCGCTTGCCCAGTCTGAAAGCTCCTCTGGTTCCTGTATGATGCAGAGTGCATCGATCCATAGAAAGGGTACACCAATTCGGCGTGTGATATCGATGGCATCTTGGAAGTTTTTGGGGAGGCTTTTGATGGGAATGGAACGCATCAAGTCTTTGTGAGTGTTCCCCGTGAGCCGTGGTTCAATCTTCTTCTTTTCAGGCCAGCGGTGACTCAAAGCAGTATATTCCACATTTTTTAAAAAGGTCCATTTTGGCTTATCCACCAGCCGTATCGTCGGGCTGCCAGTTTTGCCAACTTCGAGCAAGCGAGTCGGCAAAAATCTCTTTCCCTTTCGAAAATCATCTTTTCCGTGACAGATTGGGTGCTCCTTGCATTTATTTATCCACCTTTGGGCAAGCTGTATTGTCATTTCAGAGTCAGTCGCTGGGGACATCTCGTATCTATGTGATGCTGAGACTTGGCGGACCATGTTAGCTACTTTTGCAGACTACAAAATTTGAGGTTGTTTGCCCCATACCTCTTTTAATCCTGAGACTCTTTTCTCTAGGGAATTCGGCGCCTAGAGTTTGGACCGATAGCCGTAACCCCGATCTTCGGTTCTGGATCTCAATAAGGAAGGGGAGGGGTGCTGAGGGACGAAGCGGATGGGTCAGTTCATGCTCGTCCCAGAGACTTAGTACAAGCTGACAAAGCTGGCATTGCTGAGCATACTGGTGAAGTTCAGGAGCAAAGTGATATCTATACTGCTCGATAGTACACTCCTCACTTCTTGATCTCAGTAATTCCTGCTTCAATAGCTTCGAATCGTTAACGATATCGACACAGATTGTACATAATGACGCGATACCAGTCGTACAATCCTCACCATATGAGTTCTCAAGACTCCTTCTAGATTTCATATCTCTCATCGCGAGCAGTTGTATGCAATAGGGTATTAACAATTAGATAGCATCTGATTGTTTTGGTAGCGACGATGGTGTTTGTTGAGAGAGTGCGATCAATTGTGGTAGCGCAGTTTGAATTGTTACGGGAGCAGACTGGGGTGGCCGGTCGTATTTCGGCGACAGTAAGCATTGAACTATTGGTTGTGTAAGTGGAGTTTACCATGTACGGCCCAATGGGCGTCGTTTAAAAGGCCGCCCAAGTGGGCACACTGCTCAACTTTCAGTTTGCGATAAGTGCTGTTGCGGCTCACATCCAAGCAAAGACTTAAAACCGGTCCAATTGACAGCTATATCCGTGAAATGGATAACTGGGTAGCGTCAGCTTGATAAATCAACGTCTATCTTTACTTGCTGTCCATATGAACGAAAGGTAAGAAGGAAGAGCCTTGCTGCCTCCGTAGTGGAACCACGATCTAGAGATGTTGAGGCTGTGCAAATATCATAGCCAAGGCAGAGTTGCGCCCTGGCTTCGAAATTTCGCCCACCCGCAAACAAAATGTACTGACCTGTCTGATCCACTCCACAAAGACAAGGCGAAAAGAAGAAAAGCTTGGATATTGCGTGAGGCAGTCTGGAGAGATAAACAACACACTGGGTCTTTTTTTATTGATTTCTGTTTCTCCAACGAACATTTAGCTCTGAAGACCGTCATAATATCCTGAACCTCGGGGCAGCAAGGCAATTCTATATTCATCATCTCAGCGAATGGACGTAAATCACACCTTCTTCCTATTTAGACTAATCTTCCACCAGATCATGAAGGCTCAAGGATCATATCCATCTTTCTCCGTAGTCATGAGCTAAAATGACCATGGAATATTTCCCTGAAACGATTCCCTCCATTCATACCATTCTTCCTTCGTCATAACTGGTTCAGGGTAGTCGATGACAATTCCCTGTGGAAGAAACTCATTGCGCAATCTATGCAGTCGATCCCAAGGATACCCCTCGCTTTTTGATCGCGGTTCTCCAGGATTGAAATGAAGGCTGACTTTTCGGCAAGTCGCACTAATTTCAAGAGCTCCTTGAGCAAAACCTCGCACCCACACTTCGTCTTCGTCTCCAAAATCGCTCCAGAGCGCTCTTGTAGACGATGGATCAAAATTCAAGGTAAAGTGTTTGAGCTTGGGGCCAAGAAGAAGTCTTGCATCCTCACGACCACGCCCAGGATTGAGGAAATGATCTAAGTGAAATCGTGGAATCGTGAGCTCCTCGAGAGCTTGAAAGTCATGTAGATCGATCATTTCGAATGACGATCTGTCGCCGGTACAACCAATATTTAAACTCCGAAGTGTTTTTTTATGCTTTAAAAGCATAGAGCGGAACGATGGAAGTTCTAGAATGAATTCACTCTGCCAGATACACCCGGGATGCCAAGAGTCGAATTGGAAATTAACCAAGGCTGCGGGCCACGCAAGCAACCTGGCAAGGGCCTCGGGAGATTCGCGGTATTCGAAGAGAGAAATATCAGTAAGATTTGCGATTTTATAACGCTGAGAATTGATGTCAGTACTTGCAGTCAATGACTTCCCCCAAAATGAATGATACGATAAGTGGTACCTACTTCAGCATCAAGATCCGTAGTTTCATCAGGTATCTCAAGAACATTACGAATGCAAAGCTTAGTCAACGAAGGCAAGCGGAGTGCATTCATCATCTGTCGTGTATCAATAGAATGTGCGTGAGTTAGATTCAAATGTTGCACAGCAGTCATCTTGTTTAATAAATGCTGAATACACTTATTGGTCCGATCACGATCCCCCAAAAGGCCTCCACCCACAATCGTTAAGTATTTTACATTGACCAGCCATTGAGCAAAATCAGAAATAAGGCCACAGTAAAATTCGGGTAAATGCTCCATCTTCGTATTAATATCCACCGTCAAGGTGTGGCAGTATCGACCAAGTAAGGCATTCTTCTGTAGGGCGTTATGCAGACTTTCGGTTTTCTTTGGAGCCTCGCTTCCGTCTAGCTGAATTTCACGATAAATGAGGGGTAACAGAACGTTGTAGAAGCGCTTGCAAACGTAGGCGCATTTCAGGATAGGCCCATGGACGTTCTGACTGGCGCCATTAGATGTTGGGAGCTCGGGGAATGAAAGGTTGAAAATATTCGCCAAGAGCTCCTCAGGCAACCCGATAATAGAACATCTTGCATCGTTCACTCGTGTGGTGCTGTGGTCAGCATTTAAAATGTCGGCTATTCGGTTTTTTCTGGGAGGAGACTTGTATAATTGTATCATTTCGAATCGGATATGCGCACCTAGAGGCAAGTAAGTATGGGTGAAGTCAAAAACTACCCTGGTGTTGAATTGATGAGGTGTCCTTTAGGCATTCAGCCAGCCACCCAACGCCATGTATTTAAGTTGCACAATTTACTCACTCAACACCAATGTGGGCTAGCGGGCCCCTCAGCCAAGCAATCAGCGTGAGCGAACAATTGCGGCCTCCGAAGCTTTCTTATTTCAAATGCTTCGCAGTTTATGCGTTTTATGAATATTATGAAGCACTACTTATTAGTGGCGTTGGGTCTAATGAGAGCAGGTGCCGCGTGCCCACAGAAGCATATCCTACATATGTTGAACAACCTGATCTTGTGCTCTGATATCCATCGACCGACCCATTTGTGCCAAGGCCAGCCCAACGACTAAACGCAAGCCACACGTTACCAAGCACAGGGCACCGCTTTCATAGCCCTCGAGCTTGTCTGCCCAACTTCAGCTCAGCCACTCATCAGTCCTCTTCACCCGCCCTACACATCTCTTCGGCCAAAGAGCAGTCACGTATCCACTCTTTATACCCATTTCTAAGCCTTCAACCTAAACCACCGAGGTCCCCGCTTAGCACTTAGGCACCATTTTTTGATCATATTTTTTTGATCCTCCAGCAGACCCCTAGCCAAGTCTAGGGCCCAGGGGTGGCGAACAAGCATAAACTAGCAACTTCGTCATCTGAGAAATGTCACCCGCTGGGTCTACCCGATGGCCTCGAACATTTCCTTCCTCCGAAATTTCTATTCAAGAGTCTACTCGACGATCCAGAAAATTCCTATACCTACGAAATTTTATTCAATCCATCAAGCAACATATGTTTTCGGCTATTACTAAGGTACATTAGTGCCATTACATCTCGAAAGGTCACATTGAATGTAGTTGGATGTATCGTTGATATAGCTAGTCAAGACTTGACGAACGGCGTCAGGCGTCTCTACTCAGTTAGATGCAACTACACCCAACTTCTTCAGTTGGGTATCTAGGGCCAACACCTACCGCCGTCTCCTAATGTAGGAGTAGACCTTTTATTTAAAAGCATAACGTGCCCAAAAAATAATTGTTACTTCTCTTTCAATGCTATCTCTTAACTGCAGTGGGACCGGTGCCGTCTGCGAACATCTTTAGCTTGAGCGTTCACAGCTATCAACAATGTCGAAAGTACAGTATGAACCGTCGGGCTCCAATGTGTCCAAAGTTGAGAGCGATATCGCACAGACTGTCAATCTTCCCCACTCAATGATCAGCTTGATACGCGAACCTATAGCTATGCTATATCAGAACATTTCTAAACAGCAAGCGCTAAAGCGGAGTCTTGGCATCTGGCACGAGGAAGCGCAAAGAGACAGTGGCCAGTATCGCATTCCTGTGGTCCATAATGAAGACCTCGAGGCATACCTTGTCCAGAATGACGGAATTCTGAAGGACTTTTCTCCACATTGTCCCCCGATAGAAAGACCCCCTTACCAATGGATCATCACCTCGAAAGTTCCGCCACCGTCATCTGGAACAGCATATTGGGTCCATTTCCCATATGCTCTTGGTATCCAGCCTGGAGCAAATATAGTTAACTGGAGACCTTCAGTCGATGGCTTTACAGATAACCAAAACGGCACTATTAATATCGAGTTTGATGGATCTGCATTCTGTCATATTGTCAACCTCTATTCTAACTTAATAGAACCTAGCTTTTGGAATCGAGAAGCCAAAATCCCATTTCCGAATCGGCGCTCAAGTAAACAGTGCAAACTTGATTTTGGAATGCTGTCTTAGGATATTGTTAGCGATCAGATTCATGCTCATTTTGAACCTAGGGTGGAGAGAAACTTGGTCATGGAAAAGCGACCATTTGGACACCTTGGAAGTCTCATGGAACCTGGTACGATAATTACTTCCTACTTCGTGACCTTGATGCATGGTGCTTCGGATTCGCAATTCCACCTTCCAAAGTCTAGCGCAGGACTTTCAGTACGTGTCGAAAAAGTTATCTCCTGCTTTAAAATGCTCCTCGAGTCGATAACAGTGCCGTTGCTGCTCTCTTATGACTGGATCGAAGAAGCATCGCGTGTTAAACGACGGGTCCTCGCTGAGGGTGGTGGAAATGAATCCTTCTATAATGATATCTGTGAAGCTATCTGGCCGGTGGACAGCTGGGAGAAAAATGGCTTGCGAAAATTCTTTCTCTTTGGCAGCGAGAGATTTAACTTTTTTGCCCCTGGTGACTATGAAGCTAGCGAGGGTGTTGAGTCTTCACTTCCTCGCGATATTTCGATGAAAGTATTGCAAGGCTATGCTCATGAGCCATCTGGATCTTGGAAGAGAAGCCTTTTTGATATGAGAGAAGACGTGATGCGTATTTTAGAATTACGCATTGACGTGACTATTCCATCGCACGCTAATGCTCACATATTGGATCTTACACGGTCTTGTGACATTTGGCATCAAAAGGTCTTTCTTAGTGCTTGAATACTCTCAAATACGTTTGATAGAGCCTTATTGCATTTTAAGTAGGAAGAAACTAGGTATGACTGAATAGAAGTTCATTTTGCATATTATTGCCCATAGTATATATGGGATTTAGTATTGATTGTGAGATGCAAGCCTTACTATTGTAGTTTATTTAGGCTATTATGTTCTATCCAGAAGCTAATTTAAAAGATTAAGCACTAAGAACTCCCCTTTAGCTCTCTTGTTTGTACCAGGCTTAGGTAATGTCAAGGGCTGGTCCTTGGTTTGCTAGATGATAAGGGTGCTCGAATTTAATTTATCCAAGATTAAATCGGAGATAAAAGGAAGGCAAGTAGATAGGCGACTCCTATGGGTGCTGCTACCTCGTTAGGCTCATAATTACCCGCGACTACTCACCCTGCACTGGTTAGAGCCTCTGCCAACCGCAGGAATACCAAACAGCTAAGAAGTCACGGTAACAGCAGCTCCTCGGACACGCGCCGCATTCGGTGTTGTGCTGTCTGCAGCCGTCAACCTACTCTGGTAGCGAGAGTTCAACCGATACAATTTCTAATCATGCAGAGTCTGGATGGATATGGTACAGCCTCGTTTCTCTACTAGGTCTCAGCCTGTCACATATAGATCAAATTCAGGTTCTGTGCAAGAGTTCACAATTCCAAAGTGGGCGCAGCCAAGAAACTCAGCCCAAGCTCCGAGGTCCTCGGCCTAAATACTAGAAAGAACGGCTGGGGCTCAGCTCTGTAAATGAAAATGGCTTTTGTTGTGTTTGGGTTCCACCACCGAGTATATCTGTATAGGAACCGAGTTCCCGCCACATCGGTCATCATAGCTGGGCTTATTACCATCTTAAGTGAAAGCCAGTCCGAGTACGAAAATGGGATACAAGTACAATCGCTCCAGCCAACTGCATAATATCAAGTTGCTCTATAGACTCGTTAAACCATATGCTTGCGGTGCTCAATGACTTGATCCAGTTGCTCTAGAGTTGTTTGGTCACTCTCTATTATTTTTTGCTCTATTCGGTCCTTCATAATTCTCATATCCTGGCATTGAACAGCTTAGTCTGAAGTGGGTTTGAACAGGAATATTCACAATGTGTTCAAGAGGGACCAGACGTTGCGATAAATAAAGGCTGGCTAGATTAAACTATAAAAATTAGATAGGCCGTTTCCTCTTTAGACTCTGAGGTTGACATTCTCAGGCCCTCCTTAATGATGGTAGGAATCAAATAATCCAAAGATCCGAAAATCCACACTATGACAAATAAGAATACATGAAAATCCCTTGTGACTGACAGAAAAAAGAAAAGAAAATTTTGGAAAATCCTAGACATGACGGCTAATGAGACAATTTAGAGATGGAAAGAGTTTTTTAGAAAGTAGTAGGAAAGTAGTAGAAGAGGTTTGATGACGATGACGATGACGGTTTAAGGAAATTAGTGAGTCTTGCGGTGGTTCTGCTGAACGACGACCCTTGAGTGGGCCACGCTGTTGATCTCCTTGATGGCCTCGGTGAGCTTCTTGCTGGGTGCCTTGAGCTCGTCGATATCGTCGGCCATCTTGGAGACGAACTTGTCGACAATACCAAGGAAACCACCGGCGCCAGCTGTGCGCTTGGTGGTGTGATAGACGGGTTGCTCCGCAGGCTGTTCTGCGGGCTGGGAACGGGGGACGAAGATCTTCTCGAAGGTGTCTCGCTTGCCGGAGCCGCCAGGGCAGGCGCACGGTGCGCCGCCAATGAGTGACTTGAGGGTTCCGGCATCGATCTTGGAGGGGTCGATCTGAGTGGGGTCGAGGCCGAGGCCGCTACCCAGAGTGTAAAGGAGAGGCCAGAGATTGGGAGGGATGCCGCCGTTGGCGGGTGCGGTGCTTGAAGGCTTGGCAGAGCCAGTAGATGTGGCAGTGCCGGTAGGAGCAGTGGTAGAGACTGCGTTGTTGCTGTTGTTGGCGCCAGTGGAAGAGACGCTGTTGTTGCCGCTGCCAGAAGCAGTGCTGGTAGCAGCGGGAGCACCAGTGGTAGAAGCTCCAGTACCAGCGCCAGCGCCGGTGGAGGAAGCATTGGATGCTCCGGTAGAAGTGGCTGCAGGGCCGGAGCCAGAGCCAGTAGAAGAGGCATTGGATCCAGAGCCGCCAGTGCTTGAAGCATTGGGAGCACTGGTAGCAGAGGGGCCGTTGCCACCAGTGCCAGTAGAAGTGGGAATCGAGCCAGAGCCAGAGCCCGTAGAGGCGTTGGAAGCGCCAGTAGATGTAGCAGCGGGACCAGTGCCAGTGCCGGTGGCGGAGGCTGCGGTTCCGGTGCCAGTAGGGCCGGCAGAGTTGGAGTTCTGGGTGGACTGGGCAGGGTCGAAGCTGGTGTTAGTGCCAGTGCCTGTGCCAGTAGCAGTGCCGGTGCCAGTACCAGTACCAGTGCCAGTGCCGGAACCGGTAGGGTTAGTTCCAGTGGGGTTGCCAGTTGGAAGAGTAGGGAAGCTGCCGCCAGGGTTGTTGGTGTTGGGGCTACCAGTCTGGCCGGGAAGGCTAGGGAACGAGAGAGATGGGTTGTTGAACCAGTTGCCCAAGGGGCCCAGGAGACTGGCGAGACCAGGGAAGCTGTCCTGGGGGTTGTTGTTTGTGGGGTTAGATGGGCTGGCGGTGGTGCCAGTAGGGTTGTTGGTTCCAGTACCTCCGGGGTTAGTGCCCGTAGGGTTACCAGTACCGGTTGGGTTACCAGTGCCACCAGGGCTGGTTCCAGTTGGGTTGCCGGTAGGGTTACCAGTGCCGCCGCTGGTCTGGCCGGGCAAGTTAGGGAATGAACTGCCGGAGCCAGTACCGCTGGGGTTGGATGTGCCACCGGGGCTAGTTCCAGTAGGGTTACCAGTGGGGTTACCAGTGCCGCCGGGGTTGGTTCCAGTCGGGTTACCAGTTGGGTTACCAGTGCCACCGGGGTTGGTTCCAGTTGGGTTACCAGTTGGGTTGCCGCCTGGGTTGGTTCCCGTACCACCGGTCTGACCAGGGAGTGTAGGGAAGCTCGAGCTTCCACCAGTGGGTAGGTTAGGGAAGCTGGAGTTGGGGTTGGTAGGGTTGGCAGGGTCGCCCTCAAGGCCGACAGAACCGTTAGGGCTGCTGGGGCTAGTGCCGGTAGGGTTACCTGGGTTGGTTCCAGTAGGAAGGCCAGTGCCTCCAGAAGTCTGACCAGGCAAGTTGGGGAAGCTTGAGCCTGAACCTGAAGGGTTGGTGCCGCCAGGGCTGGTTCCAGTTGGGTTACCGGTAGGGTTACCAGTACCACCGGGGTTGGTTCCAGTGGGGTTGCCAGTAGGGTTTCCAGTGCCTCCTGGGTTAGTACCGGTAGGGTTACCAGTTGGGTTACCACCTGGGTTGGTGCCGGTACCACCGCCGCTGGTTTGGCCAGGCAGAGTAGGGAAGCTGGAGCTTCCGCCGGTTGGCAAGTTAGGGAAACCAGTGTTGGGGTTGGATGGGTCGGTTCCAGTTGGGTTACCAGTGGGGTTACCAGTAGCACCACCGGGGTTGGTTCCAGTAGGATTGCCTGTAGGGTTACCAGTGCCTCCTGGGTTGGTGCCAGTTGGGTTGGAACCAGTGCCTCCAGTGGTCTGGCCAGGCAGAGTAGGGAAGCTAGAGCTTCCACCGGTGGGCAAGTTGGGGAAGCTGGAGCTTCCGCCAGTGGGGTTGGCAGGGTCACCCTCAAGACCAACGGAACCATTGGGGTTGCTGGGGCTAGTTCCGGTAGGGTTACCAGTGCCGCCAGGGTTGGTGCCAGTTGGGTTACCAGTACCTCCTGGGTTGGTACCAGTTGGGTTACCAGTACCTCCTGGGTTGGTACCAGTTGGGTTACCAGTACCTCCTGGGTTGGTACCAGTTGGGTTGGAACCTGTGCCTCCAGTGGTCTGGCCAGGCAGAGTAGGGAAGCTAGAGCTTCCACCGGTGGGCAAGTTGGGGAAGCTGGAGCTTCCGCCAGTGGGGTTGGCAGGGTCACCCTCAAGACCAACGGAGCCGTTAGGGCTGCTGGGGCTGGTGCCAGTAGGATTGCCAGTACCGCCAGGGTTAGTTCCCGTTGGGTTACCGGTAGGGTTGCCAGTTGGGTTGCCAGTAGGGTTGCCAGTGCCACCGCTAGTCTGACCTGGGAGATTAGGGAAGCTGGAGCTGCCACCAGAAGGCAAGTTCGGGAAGCCAGTGTTGGGGTTGGATGGGTTGGTTCCAGTGGGGTTGCCAGTAGGGTTTCCAGTGCCTCCTGGGTTGGTACCGGTAGGATTACCAGTTGGGTTGCCAGTACCACCGGGGTTGGTGCCAGTGGGGTTGCTACCAGAGCCACCGCTGGTCTGACCGGGGAGGGTAGGGAAGCTAGAGCTTCCACCAGTAGGCAAGTTGGGGAAGCTGGAGCTTCCGCCAGTGGGGTTGGCAGGGTCGCCCTCAAGACCAACGGAACCATTGGGGTTGCTGGGGCTAGTTCCGGTAGGGTTACCAGTGCCGCCAGGGTTGGTTCCTGTGGGGTTGCCAGTTGGAAGACCACCTGGGTTGGTTCCAGTTCCTCCGGTAGTTTGACCGGGGAGGTTAGGGAAGCTGGAGCTGGCACCAGAAGGCAAGTTGGGGAAGCTCGAGTTGGGGTTCGCTGGGTTGCCCGTGCCGGTGGGGTTACCAGTGCCTCCGGGGTTTGTACCAGTTGGGTTGCCAGTAGGGTTACCAGGGTTGGTTCCTGTCGGGTTACCAGTAGGGTTGCCAGTGCCTCCACTCGTCTGGCCAGGCAGATTGGGGAAGCTAGAGCCTCCAGTTGGTAGACTGGTACCGCCAGGGTTGCTTCCAGTTGGGTTACCGGTTGGGTTACCAGTCGGGTTGCCTGTCGGGTTGCCGGTAGGCAGGCCAGTGCCTCCGCTCGTCTGGCCAGGCAAGTTGGGGAAGCTTGAGCCTGGGCCGGATGGGTTGGTGCCAGTACCACTGGGCTGAGTGCCTCCAGGGCTGGTGCCAGTGCCGCTGGGGTTCTGTCCATTGCCTGAGTTCTGGCCCGGCAGTCCAGGCAAGTTGGGGAAACTTAGGCCTGGAGGGTTGAGTGGCTGGCCATTGGTACCAGTGTTGCCATTGGTGCCCGTGGGGTTCGTAGGCTGAGTACCGGTAGGGCTGATGCCATTGGGTCTGGTGTTCTGGCCGGGGAGGTTGGGGAAACTGCCGCCAGGATAGTTCTGATTGGAACCAGACTGGCCAGGCAGGTTGGGGAAGGGGCCAAGCCCACTCAAACTGGGGAAGCTTCCACCAGGGAAGTTGTTGTTGCCTCCACTGGGAACACTTTGGGTCCCAGCTGAGCTCGAGGGCAGACCCTGACCAGTCAGGATTCTGTTGAGAAGATCATCCAACACCGTGGTGACTGCGCCGACGGCACCAGCATTGGGGCCTGACACTGGCGATCCTGGTGTCAGGACGCCGGTGAGGGCACCGAGCAGCTGGTCCGGGTTCAGGTTGGCCACCCCTCCCGCATTTCCGTTGATTCCTCCTAGAAGACCGTCAAGAAGACCAGATACTGAGTCGAGAAGGTTGCAGACGATGTTAGCGCTTTGTGTCACTGCGCTTTCTCGTGCAACCAGCTTAGTAGTAACGGGGACAGTTGTGCGGCTCGACTCTAGCTTGTCAAGCATGTGCACAATCTCTCGATCCGATAGTCTGGGAGCTTTGGTATCCTAGAAGGTTGTTCTTGTTAGGACTGATCCAGTGTAAAACAAAGTGTTAAGAGTGAGACTCACTGTTACGGCCCGTTGCGAAATATCTACACTAGCCTTGGCGACATTCTTCATCGTACGCTTCTCCCGCGCAGCCAAGTGCTCATAAGTGCTGCCGGCGGGGGCACCAATGGTGGTGCTAAGAAGGAGGGTAATCGCGAGGATGGCGGACTTCATTTTGTCGGTTAAAATTAAGGGATTACTTTTTAAGGAGGGTGAGAATGTCGATTGAAGCAAAGTGCTGAAGCAAAGAGATGCTTTTTAGTGTAGGGAGAGTATTATTAAGAGGAAAAAGAGGAAGGTGAGGAGGGTGGGTTGGTTGGATGGTTGAGTGGATGAGAGTGATGATTCCGAACTGACTCGACGGCGAGATGCCCATCCTCTTATACACTTTGTCGACGGTTCGGGAGAGGCATAGTCTTTGACTTTCATCGCTCTCGAAAGGCTGCTGCTTCCAGCGCAGAAGCCCCCCGTTGAGACGTGGACTGGAAACAGAGCCAGAAACCACTGCTGCTTCCAGCACCACATGGCTATGCTGGGAAGTCCTTTCGGCCCTTTACAACAATACGCCCTTTGCTGTGGCGCTGTGGGCTTTGATAGCTCCCGCAAGCGCCACAGCTCCACTGCGCGTTGGGCAAGTCCTGTGCTCGGCATTACGTGCAGCGCCGCCCTGCTTACGGCGAAGCTTGGGGGAAACTCTGTTGCGGCGCGTTTCGACTCTGAAAACGGAACTTGCGTGCGCTGGCGCTGGAATGCAAAAGAGGAGAACCGTTCGTCCCGGGCCAGGCTGGATGTCTCAGTCTTCGGTAGATCTGGACCGAAGCCACCGATCGAACCCCTCGATTCGCCCTGGTAACAAAGGAAAATTTTGGGGGGCTGTTTTGGAAGAAACAATGCTGATCTTAGGTGAAGAGAAGCATCTGTTTTCATTGCAGCGGGACAAGAGCATTGCTCCGTGCTTGGTCAGTTGTTCAGTCCTCTCAAGACAGCAACAACTTATACTCCCCTGCCGTGTATAACGAATATCCCGCGTTCATGAGTCATGATGAACAGTGCTGCTCTATCCAGCCACGGCGAGCGGGATTTTTCTGCAGCACCACCATTGCCATTGTGGCTGTCAACGATGGCCGCCAGTTGCGCCGCATCAAGTGTCATGAACAAAGTCTCTCCACTGAGCTCCCAATTGGGTCAACCGCCATCTGTAGTTGGCCACCAGCCAAGACACCAATCAAGTTGCTGGTCGCCGTTGACATCTGACAATGCTTGGCACGACAACGTGTTGTCACGGTCTGTCATCTCAGACAGAGGTGCGGAAGACAACGATTGCGAGGATAGCCATAATTAGACTTAGACAGCTGTTAATATTCCATAATTCGCATCTACTATCGAATCCTACCTAATAGGTAATACGAAGAAAATGGATTCAATTATTAAATGACGTAGGTAAATAATTAGCCAGATTAACCTAGCCGAACACGATCGCGTCGCGTCTGTCCACCCAAATGACGTCATCGCCACTTACTCGAGAGCTACCCTATATTCTCCTTATTTATCTTGATGTGAGCCGCAAAGCGACAACAGATCATGATTGAAAGATAATTTAGGTTGCATTAGCTTTATTTTGTGCCACACGAGGCTTTTTAATCTTGAATAATGGTGGGCGCTAGGTCAATGGCTCAGCCTTCTTGTCCAAGTTTGTTACTCCTATCTTTTCATCATAGGAGAACTAAGTAGTTTTTGATACAACCGACAGCAGATCTTGTCCAAATCCAGAGTATTTCACTTTAAACTTCGATTACCCCGCCCAAAATGGTGTGCAAAGTATTAATTTAATCGCGCAATTTTTTACAAGCTAAAGACGGCTATGAAGTCAAATGTAGACTCCGAACCAGTGCTAGCACAATGGCCGTTATTCCAACGGTTGGCGTTGTGGTGTCATGAGTGGACCTCAAAGAGTAGTGGGACGCTTGGACGCGCTTGTTGCGCCACAATAAGTGGCTGGTGACATGCTGCTTTTCCACGTATGTGTGGCTGGCAGTAATTTCAGGAGTGCAGATGAACATCACAATGACATCGCTTCTTCCTGGATATGAGACAGCCACTATTAATATAGTCATGTTCGATTATCCTAAAAATACAATCCTTGCTTTATTGTAATTTAAAACCATCCATTTGATTTGTTTCTTTCGGAATTTTCAGCGTGTAATGCTGTTATGCCCCCCAGCCAGCGAGATTCTACGGCTTATCGGGACGAGGCGGGTTTCCAGCCGCGAGACAAGACAGTGCTTCCACAGCAACATGTGATGGGATCGCCCGCCACCCGAAATATCCCGGAACGGACCATGACTATATCTCGCAATGACTATTGAAACAAGCCACGAGCCGCCACGGTAGCGGCCCGGGCCCACGGAACCAGCCCCTTAGCTCATCCAACCTCGAATTTGCAGTGCCCAATTGCGACATCCTCGCATTCAGAGAGCCTTATGGCTGACCGGATATGAGATTTTTGTCAAAGTAGTGTCTGGGTGCGGGTTCAATTGGCCATCTTGCTCGCATTCATGCACGTTGGATATTGAGGTGGTTGGCCCGTGGCTCGGAACGGAACGACTGTTTGAAAATCGGCATCGAATGCCGCAAATAGTATCTATATCGAAATCGGCAACTAGGGACCGTTTTCTGACAAATCTCACTCATCGACGATTTCTTGCAGCTCAGAAAGCTTGCTAGAGCCAGTCCCCTTCCGTGGGGGGCTGTGATCCATTTTCGTGGACAAGGGAGGGGCTCAGATAAGTGATGCTGTCATTTCTGTGTCATAGTGCAAACGGCCCTAGGAGAAGTGGCAATTCTTATTTTTCGAAAGCATCTAGAAACGTGTTGTAGAATCTCTGTTTGTGAATTTCGCTTGTGACGACAAACTTGAACCCAAGAGTCGCAATTAGGTGACACGCAAAGCACGCTAGTGATTGCTCAAAACACGAGAGCCATGATGAAATCTCCAATCTGTCACTGCCAAATCACCACTGCCTACCACTGCCTCCTGAATTATCTTCAGGAATGCATTGGTTGCTCCCGGGAGACACGAAGACGGAAAATGCGACAGGTTCCTGTCGATCACTGCCTGAAGCGAGGTTGGGAGATATCGCCAAGGGAGGATCGGAACACAGTCTCGACTCTGGCCGTCTGAGACCTAATTCCTAACCGAGGGAACAAAAAAGCTACACACACCGGCCACGTTCTGGAAGGATTATAGCTTTTGTTAAATCCAGCCTCGATAATGGTGGTGTCGCATACGAAAGCACTGACTAACTAGAGCCTCCTTGTCGAAGCCTTGATGCGGGGTTGGTATTATTTGCGACTTGTCTGAATGCGGCATGGGACAGATGGTCTCCCCAACGGGCGATTAAGTTGAGCTAGTGGAAAGCTTGGATCGGAGACTATGTCTGACTTGTGCGGGACGGCTGGCTAGGCATTTAGTTCCCGACTCGCCCGGAGAAAAAATCCCAAACTTTGCACATCACCAACACTATCCAACCACGTTCATCAGGAAGCTTTAACAATAATGGGTCGGCCTATCTTATTCCAATATCGAGAATATCCCTCATCTTCCTTAAAACCCCTTCATTCGCCTCTGGATCTCCATGATGTTGGAGTGTCCGCCCTCCTTCAGCATGTCGTATGATCGCCGATGCACTCCAATGTTCTCAGAGAACAGCGGTCGCTTGTCCTTCCAGCCTGTAACATCCCGAATCTTCTGGCTGCCCACCCACTGACTAAAGCTAAAGACAAAGTGCAACCCATTTGGGTAAGACGGCGCAGCGTCCTCGGCTGCGATAAACTTGGCACCTTCTGGAAACCCGTACTCTTTCGCCAGCGCGTTTGCTATCTCGCCCGCCGTCTCGTATCTGTGGCCTGAGATGTTGAAGGCTTGACCGGCAATGGCACTTCGGTTGTGATTGGCTAACACCACGTATGCATCCGCGCAATCATCCACGTGCGTGGCATGCATGATGCTGTTTGGGTTCCCGGGTACCACCAACGCCTGGGCCCCACTGTCAGACTCCTGTTTGGCGTAGTCGAACAAACTGCCGTAGTAGCTGCTGGAGTAGCCAAAGACGCAAGTCGGGCGCAACACGACGCCATCAAATAGGTCTTTGTGGTCGAAAACGCGCGGGCAGTTCTCGGTGCGCTCCTTAAGAAGGTCAATCGTGTTTAACGGCGACTCTTCAGTGTGAGGAGCAAGGCCTGGCGCTCCATGAACGTCCGTGGTGCCGTAGTCCTTGCAGCCCGAGGTCCACAGGACAAGCGGGCGCACTCCATTCTGGTTGCTCTTTTCGGCAAGAGATCGAACCAGGCCGAAGACCTGTTCAAAGTGTGCTGCATAGCCAGGAATCTGTTCGGTACAGCTTACAATGACGTCGAAGGTCTCGCGTCGTTTGTATAGATTGTCGAGAAAAGAGAGGTCGGTGTATGTGCCAACCACCGGAATGGCCTCCATAAGTGTCAATTCCACTGTCGCTGACTCTTTTCGAACGAGGCTATACGTCTCCCAGCCAGCCCGCACAAAGGCCCTGCAAATGGCAGATCCAATGTACCCATTGGCGCCAGTCACCAGGACTGACTTGTTGCGTTGGTGCGAGTTCTCGTTGGTGGGCTGCATTATGCGTGTATGTTGCTCTGAACAGTAACGATGATTGCTACCATCGCATCAATATATCCAGTTGTATTCCTGGAATCTAAATTCCTAGAAATCGCCCGACTAACCACGCCGCAATTGCTGTGTGAGGTTTTCGTCCGCCGACACGGACGACGCACCATTATTTGTAAGCTTCGGATAGATGTCGAAGCCGACGGCCCCACATGTTAATCAGCCATTGAGGTTCGTTCACTGTTGAACCCACATGTTTATTTAACTACGTATTGTGGTCGGGATCGTAGCATTGTGACGCGTGTATTGTCATCCCCGCTGGATCAACCCTTCTTATCCATGTGCAATTGTTTTGTTTCCACTTCGTCACACGTGTTGATAAACAATGTTGCTTCGCATTGAAACCAATGACAATCACACAAGGGGACTTGGACATCTATCCAAAACTCTTACTTTCTAAGGTATCGCTATGCAGATGGTGGTATAACTCTAGAATCTATGGACATGACACCAAGACTACTCAACCCATCCAACTGGAAGCATAATGTCAGAGAGCACGCATCAAGGCAGGGTTGGAACTCACCAAAATGGAGTAAAATCCAATAATGGTATCGCCTGAATGCTCAATAGCGACCCAGGGATAATCATCCCGCGTTACTTGATCGGAGGGAGGATACAGAATCTCTTGCCCAAGATTGGTTTTGATCTGAGAGGTTGTGGTCAGTGGGCGCTAAAATGGGTGTTGGGTTCGGAGACGTGAATTACCTTCAACACAAGAAGTTCGCCATTACAGGATTTTACTTCGACGCCAGAGATTCTTTCCTTCTTTGTCCTGTCTAATATCAAAGGAATCCGAAAGTCTTCGGATGGTGTAGCATTTCTACGATATCTATCCACGTCGTCAAACGGACCAATTTGGCCCAACGTCTTGTTCTTTGAAGGGTCAGTATAGATGAATTCTAACCCAAAGATCCTGTACACGTCAAACACCCAGCCAACGACCTCAACAAGATCGTTAAGATCCTCTCCGTGCTCACCACCAAATGCTATCGTGGTGAATGGTAGAGGGTCGTGGGAGAAGTTTTTCTGAGAGAACTGATCTTGACCGCCACGGACAAAAATATGTTTTGGTGGGATTTCAGGATCCCAGAGACTCGTGTCTCGGATCGGCCACTTCACGGGGTTGTCATCATCGGCTATTGGTATGCCCAATGATACGAGTTTGAAAGCCTAATAGAGACGTTAGTATTGAACCATGCATTGGAAATTCAAACCATTTACTAACATCAAAGTGGCCTTTGAGCATTGAGACGCTTTTTGAGCCTTGAACTAAGAATCTTTTAGGGATACCCTCATAGTCTCCAACCCACGGAGAAATGGTTTCATCATCCATCACGGCAGCGATTCCCTTCACTCCAGTTTCATGAAAAGCTAGCTGCCAACCAATGACATTGGCCCCAGATGGAATAGCAAGACGAAATTCTTGATTGCTGTGAACGTAACCAAGACTCGCCTCAGTGCCGCCTGCAAGCTGGAATCGGAAGCCCGAAACAAAGGACCCGCATCCAAGACGGACGAGAGAAACGAAGACTTGCTCGATTTCGGAAGAAGTCTGAAAAAGCCTAGTGCGGAGAACCCTACCTCCTTGGCAAAAGGTTCTCATGGGGTCATTGAGACCACAGCTGGGCGCAAACCACTTTTTGCTATCATCTAGCTCACCACCTGCAGAGTCAAAGAAGCATGCTAACGGCCGACCGTGACAAGGGCCATCCATTTGCTGGAGTGTATCCCGAAATTTAAGGGCTAGGCGCCAAATGCGCTTTCTGTTGGCTAAATTGAGGCTCTGCCGAAGAAGATTTAGCCCGTCGTACGCGGCCCTCCACGACTTTGGCTTGGTTTCCCGAAGCTCAAAGAGATGCTCGTATTCGTGGCCTGGCTCGAACCGCGAGGCCCAAAAGGGCTCTGGTAGCCCCACATTGGCGGCAGTGCGCGAAGCAATCCGCAGAGAACCCACGTCTTTTGATGGCAGATAAGTGATGATTGTCTGTAGTATTTCAGAGGGCAGGACACCAAAGCAATCGCTGCCTTTGGGGTACTCTTGACAAGGAACTTCGGCGAACCGGTCGAGGACCACTCCGAAACGAATGAGCTCCTTTATCATGGGCGTGTCCAATGGGTCAAAACGGCTGACGTCGTTTGCAGGGGACTTCCAATAGCGCGTATCCATGAAGACGTATCCTCTGTCAGTGTGTTCTATAAAGACCCCCTCGTAATCATGGCCCCAGTCTATGATACCGCCGATTCGGCAGGGCATGGACATGCATGCATAGACGACATCTTTTATGCAAGGCTCAAATAGCTTTGTAATTATGGTCCAGCAAGATGGGTGAAATCCATAGCCTCTAAATGGATCAGGGTCGAAGAATGGATCTGGGTTGATGATGTTGCTAAAGGACGTGTTATGCAGGCAGACGTTGATGACCTCTTCTGGGTTCAGGTTCTCATCATCATGTCTCTTGTTAGATCGGACGGGTGCAGTGGTCTGCATGCTATCCCGAATGCCAACACCTGTGAGTCTGGCATCATCAAAGTCGGTGTTTTCAGTGTACACTACAATTGTCAACAAGGGCGCTGCTTGAAAGCGGAGAAAAGCGGAGAAGAATTTACGCACCGGCTCTGAACTCCCGTAGCCATGTATCTGCGGCATTGTGCGTGACGGGGATCCCACACAAGACGCAACAAACGCTTGCCATGATGATTAGTGTTCCCCCGTTTGTTTGGTGGGGGAGTGGGAGGTGGTATCGTGCTAACGCGGGCCAAGCAAATCTCCCACGTCAAACTTGGTGTTGATCGCTGGCGTGTCACGTGCCTTAGCCCAGACCAGAATTATTCGAGGATTTGCCCTGTTGTCGACACCAGAGCTTGAGAATATTCGAGTTGTCAATATACCGACAATTTATAAGTTAATTATTGAAGCTTGTAACTTTTTCCCTTCCTTTTTTCTACAGGGTTATGGCTATTCGACATTCATCTCAATTTTGTGCGTCGTGTCGCGTCATGGTCGCAACGTCTGGCCTTTCGTGGCTTCAAAGCCATGCATTCTCATCCAAATGCGAAAATTGAATTTGCGGTGACATTTAGTGAATTGCGATCCCAGCTACAACACGAAAACATGTCTGTTGTTTGGATTGATGGTGCTGGGTCTTGTGTTGTGCATAAATGACCCGCTTTTGCATGAGAATTGGACAACTCGCTCAGTCAGCCATGCAACAGAACCACCACCAATTGGAGCGCGTATACATCGCTGCCTGAGGACTTTGTTTGCTCATGAGACACATGAATATTTGGACATATTTCATTCCATTGCCCGATATCAAGCCATGGCGCTCCCGCTTCCACCACAGCAGCCTGCTGAAAATACCGTAAAGATTCAGCTGCTATCACCATACTCACGGCTAATCCGAACCCAGTACTTCACCATACCGATGTTGAGACATTTCTTTCTCAATCACGTCGTTGATGCTCAATCAGACTACGATATTGCAGAATACTGGAGCCAAGTAATTGCGTGCGTATTCGGTCGCAAGCCCAAATATGCGTACATGTGGGATGCACCGCGAACAAAATCCTTTTCCACCTCAAGAATATTAAGCATGGGTCCTAGATTCGACCTAATGAATGTTATTATGATGGAATGCAGGCCCCCCGGGATGGAAACCAAGGCCGAGGCGTGGCACCAGGCTCGAGAGGACCTAATCAGGGCTCTTTATCGCACTAACGCTCATGGAAAACGGCAATGGGGCGCGGTTGCTATCGGATGCTACGTCCATTTCTATGAACTCGTAAGAGGGGAACTTGTTCCCCTCCACCAGAGACCTTTGCGTGTTGACCTCCAGTGCCAAACTGTTGATGAGTTGTTAGAATTTATTAGAGATAGTGACTTCCAAGATTAATTAATCCGAGTGCCAAGAAGGAAAATTTAAGACTAGTACCCATGATATCCCGTTTTAATACAAAATGAATGGGCAACTTTGAGGATACAGGAGATAATGAAGGAATAGGGAGCTGTTGAGTACGAGGATGAGAAGAAGACAGGTCTAGTACCTGGTAAAATGGAGAGGCCGCCCAGAAAAAGATAACTCGTGGGAAAAAGGGATGATGATAAGTCGTCACAGAATGTCTGGATCTTCTGGCCAATTCACCGACGAACTATGTACAGCCTTATCTGGCCACGTTCATAATTAGTCAACGCCGAACCCGGACCTTGCACGGCGGCGATGCTGCAGTCTGTTTTCAGAAATCTCGCAGAAAAGGGCCGTCGCGAGGACAGGAAGGAATATACCAGCCTGCGAAGCTTCGTTATCGATATCGGCCATGGGTCAGGGTGCAGAGTATCGAGCAGGGTGCGATTTCGAGAAGTCTGAGGGGTTGTTAGTATCCTAAAGGAAGAGCTCTTAACATTAACCTGGCCGTTAACTGCCGTATTTGACTTCGAGCCATTAGGGACGTTTTCTGGGTGACGCGAAACGTGCGCAGTCGCAAAGTAATGTCGATGCCAAAAAAAAATGGACTAAAATGATCATTGGATCTGGAAAGAAGAGCTGCGGTTATGGCTTCTAGCCCAGGTTAGTGTAATTCGGGCGTATTGATAATCATCGGTTGGTCGCCGGGCCACCCTCATCAACGTAGACTGACTGTGAATCACCACCACAATAAGAAAAAAGCGCGTTCTGCCTTGCTTTCAAAACCTAGTTTTGGGACTGTGCGGACAGAGCATTCATTGGAAACCCGTATTTCACCATGTGCCTTGTCAGCTAGCAGATACGGAGCTGACCTGGGAATCTCCCCAAGGTTCCCCACTGACAAGGCTTTCCCCTGCAATCACATCGACTCAAGCCCTCATCCACTCCAACTAACCAATCAATATTGATACCGAGCGAACCCGAATGCACCCCAGTTAATGTGGAAACTCAAATAATCCGAACTGAGCCGTGGGTCTTAGTGCCCTTGTCAGGATCAATTGACTGCACCTAATAGATGATCGGTTTTTAAGGGAGCCGCTTATCAAGCTGTCAGCTGGTTTTTGGCCCAAATAGAGCATTAAACTGGTCGGACATGGGGTCAAGACCTGCGACTTAGTCCGATTTATTTGAGTTAATATGGTGGTGGTCTAATTACCTCGCGGACGGGACCGATATTACTGAGAGCTCTCGGTTATCTAACCGAGGAGCATGGATGGGCAGGAAGTGTCGCCCCGAAGTTGCCGTGAGGTTTCATAAGATAAATTTGGTCGCGCCTACGAGAAAAATCAACCAGAAATCTTTACCTCACCTCGCATACTAGTCTTCTGTCTTATATCAAATCAACCGCCGCAATGGCCCCTACCGACCTCAAAGTTGCGCTCATCCGCACAGCTCCCCCTAACCATCCTCTCCCCATGCACAAGCGGGAATGCGATGGCATCACACTTAATATAGATGAGCGTGTCGACAAGGGCATCGAGCTTATTAAGGAAGCTGCTGCGAATGGCGCACGTCTTGTGGCATTTCCCGAGCTTTAGTTCCCTGTGTAAGTCGAGCGAGCACAGGTTGAGAACGTTCACTAACTTCACCAGCTTTCCCAAGTGGCGCGAGGCTAATAATTGGAAGAAGACCCATCTCCAAAAATATATCGACAACTCTTTGGAGCTCGGTACCCCTCAATGGAACCGTTTGATTGAGGCCATCAAAGAAGCCAAGATCTGGACTGCCCTTGCTTTTTCTGAACGCAAAGGTGATCATATTTATATGGCCCAGGCATTGGTTGACCCTAAGGGCGAGCTTATCCACCACCGCCAGAAGCTTCGCCCCTCTGGCTCTGAGCGCGACATGTTCAGCGACGGTGACCCTAAGGACCTGAAGGTCACCGACACAGAGCTAGGCCGCGTGAGCATGCTTGAGTGCGCTGAAAATTTTTACCCTATCATGTCATTCGCCATTGCTGCGCAATGACCCAAGTTGCACATTGGCGCATTTCCCTTTGTGCAGGATCTCGAGGATGAGAGGGACACCTGGTGGTACAACCAGGGCCTCATCACGCGCGCTGCGTCCAACTTTGCCTTGATGAGCGGCGCCTATGTGCTCATGCCCTCGGTCGGCTACTGCTGGATCTGGGACCCGCTGATGCGTGTCTTGAAAGAGGTCAAGGACTCTGTCCCTTACGACGAGCAGCCCTTTCTCTACTACACCTTCGAGGGCATCGACTTTCACTCCGACATCACGCATAACCCCGATCATCAGATTTCGTGGGCCACTCTGCAGCAGATGATTGAGGTATTTCCCGGGTATATTCCCAAAGAGAGGGGAGAGCTAGTTCCAAAGAGGGCTGTCTCGTGTGCGATGCTCAAGAAAGGCGAGTTTGAGTGGTCCGAAATCGCTCCCGCTACGCCCAACCCTGCATATGTCAATGGTCAGGCGGATAAAGGCAACCTTAAAGTGCGTTTCTAGAGCATAAAGAAGAATGTAGTACTACTAGTAATAATTGAATAAATAGAGAGTGCCAGGCACATTAAACTCACTTTGGCTTTTAAACACTTCTCTTATAGTTTGTCTTCTCCGCCACGATTCTGTCTCGGTACTTCTATATTGTTGGTGCTCCACAGCCACGTCACAGGACTAGTCAATATCTTCAGATATCTGGAGCTATGCATACATGAAATTCATAATTGGAGGGCGTAGAGAGGTTGACACAAGAAATAATTCACCTTAATAGATGCATCATCAGAACAAGAAAGAACCTGTAGGAAGTTTTTTATCACAGGATCCAGGCGTTTATTCATGCTAGATAGAGACTGCGTCATTTTTTATATATTATGATAGCAATAGATATGTGATTTTAGCGAGTCTTCTCGCATAAAAAAGATGACTCGTTGTGACAGACGTAAAAGTATTCTCTATACACCATTCCAGGTGAAGCCAGAACCGACAGCAAACTTGGCCGCGCCCTCCAAATTGATGGAAGACTGTCCAACCTGCACATTGTACTCACCCTCCACAGCACGCCAGCACTTGGCGTCCTGATCATACAAACTGACGGCGTATTTGTCCAGAGTGACTGAGACTTCCTTGGTCTCACCAGCCTTGGGGTTGACCTTTGTGAATGACTTGAGCTCCTTGACGGGGCGCTCACGGCCGACGTTGACCTTGGGGTAGGACACGTAAAACTGCACGGTCAGCTTGCCGTCTACAGGTCCGGTGTTCTGTGCTTTACAGCGTACGGTAACGGTGTCCGATGGACCATTTATGGTGCCCTGGACACTGACACCGGACAGGGAAAAGGTTGTGTACGACAAACCAAAGCCGAAGGGGAACAGTGGCTCAGGGCCACCCTCACGGTCGTACCAACGGTGACCAACGATTAGGCCCTCCTCGTAGTGAATCAGGTCATTCTTGGAGGGGAAGTTGCCGAAAGAAGCGTGGTCTTCGTTGGATTTGGGCCAAGTCAGAGGTAAACGACCGCTGGGGTTGACCTGACCGGAGATAACACGGGCTACTGAGTGACCGCACTCTTGACCAGGGAACCAAGCCTGTACAATAGCGGCCGCGGACTCGACGAAGGGCATCATATTCATAGGCGAGCCAGTGAAGTTGAGTACGACGCTCTTGGGGTTAGCTTTGAGCACGGCCTCAATCATCTTATACTCGTTAGGCTGATAATCCATGGTCTCACGGTCGTAGCCCTCAGACTCAATCTCATTGGTGGTGCTAACGCAAACAATGGCGTAGTCAGAGTTGCGAGCGACCTCACAAGCCTCCTCGATGTGACCTGGAATGTCAATGTGCTCGCAGAAGCGTAGACTTGTTCCCTAGAAAAGATGACCATTCAAAGGAGGGGCATCGACCTTGGCAGGAGGCGTGCCCCAGATGCCAGCCTGGATGGAATAGCGACGGCCAGCCTCCATATCCAAATCGAAGCGACGCTCGATCTTGGCCTTGAAGAAGTAAAAAGACTCCAAGATCAAGTCTTGCTCTTGTTCACGGTGGTATTGAAGCTCGCCGTCAACGTATACCTTGGCTACACCAATAGTGATGATAGAGAAGTGGTGTCGGCCACTGGTCTCTGGTACAATGTCGTACGTCATGCGGACGCAGTAGTCTCGTGAGAGGTCCTTGGGCCACTGCTCCTTGATCATGAATTCGGGACGCATCACGTTCTCGGTGAAGGCATAGTTCTCGCCAATGGTAGACCCATTGTACCATTCCAGCTTGACAGGTGTTTTGTCGTGTTTCTCGGAGCCGGAAGGATAGAGGAGCTCATCAGGGGCATGAGGAAGTGCACCAAAGACGGAAACACCCTCAGCTTAGTTCACTTTGTACCCGGCGGCCTCAAACCCCTCAACTGGGGTGATTGAGCGTATAGCTTCGACACGAGCGCTGCCACCACCGCTAAGGCTGGCAGTGTAGGCAAACTGACCGATTAAGGCGACCGAAGCGGTCTTGGGGATGGGGAGGATGTTCCCCTCGTTCTTCAACAGAACAATACCATCGGCTGCGCCTGCGGCGATGATCTCGTCACGCTCCAGGTTCTGAAGAGCCACCTCGGGAGCTTCCTCTCTAGGGTCCTCCCAGCGACCTAACTTGGCAGCGAGGTCGAGAACGCGACTAGCACTGATATCAATGGTCTCCTCAGTGACAAGACCGTCTTCGATGGCTTTCTCAAGCTTTTCGCCTCGAAACTTGCCAGGGCCTGGGTACTCCATATCCATACCCGCATTGATGGCTTCGACGGTTGAGTAGGTAGCAATCCAGTCAGAGATGACAGCACCTCTGAAACCCCATTCTCCGCGAAGCAGGTCGGTGAGGAGATATCTGGAGTCAGAGACGTAGGTACCGTTGACTTTGTTGTACGAGCTCATCAAGGCAAGAGGATGAGCCTTCTTGATGATGTACTGGAAAGGAAGGAGGTAGATTTCCCGCAAAGTCTGCTCGTCAACCTCCACAGAGAAGAACTTGCGTCGATTCTCAGCTTTGTTGGCGATGAAATGCTTGGGCGTGGCAGCGATCCCCTGAGATTCGACACCCTTGCAGTAGGCGGCGGAAATGAAGCCGAGAACGACGGGATCCTCCGAATACGTCTCGTAGTTGCGACCACCTAACGGAGAACGGATTACGTTCAGGGTAGGGCCCAGAAGGACGTTGGCGGCTTTGGTTTTGGCCTCCTTGGCTATCTCTTGACCGACTTGTTGAGCAAGATCAACATCAAAGGTTGAACCAAGGTTGGTACCGCACGGGAAGCAGGCGGCCTTGATACCGCTCACATAGGGCTCGCCACGGGCACCATTGGGACCATCGGTCATCTGCCAGAGTATTAATAATCTGCCTTTGATTTAAATTCACATTGTATTCACCTTGATCTGAGGCACAAAGATGCCATCGCGGTCGATGATGGGCGAGCGCCAGTAGTCCCTACCCGACAAGAGGGAGATCTTCTCCTTGAGGGTGAGCTTGGAAAGCACCGCATCAATATCAGGGGTATTGGGACCAGACATGTTGTCGGTGTTTCTAGGTGCTTGTGAAGCTCTCGAAGGATGAAAGACTTACAATGATGTGGCTTTTAAATAGGAAGCGCGACCTAGTCTCGTTGAATGACGATTCATGGACTACGGGTATCTCGCTGAAGATGCCGGCCACACATGACACCCGCCATGTGGAGTTAATCGACGAAGCGACCCGGACCTTTACGCAGCAAATCCGATTTAATAATAAAGAGCTGGATAATCAGTCGGATTCTATTCTTTTATTTACGACACGCTAAATTACAATCAGCCACCTTGTCTCTGCAGCCAAACATGAGTTCAACTGCTCCTACAGAGTGCCGTTGGGGCATTATTGGTATGTAGCCACGTTCCATATTGCAGGCTCGACTAATTTGGAAGCCACTGGTGGCATTGCCTCCCTGTTTGTTGGCGATCTTCTCAAGAAACGAGCCAATGCACCAGTGAACCACAAGATCGTGGCCATCGGTTCCTCTAGCGTGGAAAGGCAAATCAGTATATCGACAAGTTGTGGAAAGACTCGGATGAGCCTCGTCCGGCTCCGTATGACACGTACGCGGCCGTTTTTGACTGCCCTGATGTGGATATTGTCTACATCGCCACGCCGCACGCATTGCACAAGCAGAATTGTCTTGACGTGATTGCTGCTAATAAGAACGTTTTATGTGAAAAACCATTCACGATAATGAAGCCGACGCGCAGGAGGTCGTTGCGGCCAAGGCCAAGGGCATCTTTATTATGGAGGGTAAGTGACTAATAGACCTCGAATGATTCTGGTCTAACCCCAGCAGCTGTTTGGACTCGATTCTTCCCCATGATCATTGCTCTGGAAGAGACTCTCAAGAAGGGCACCATCGGTCGCGTCAGGCGATCCATGTACGAGATTGGTCTCAGGACCGGCTTCTGGGCCGAGCAGCCCAAGACTTCGCACCTCAAGGATCCTTCCCTAGGCGGCGGTGCTCTCCTTGATATTTGCATTTATCCTCTGACATTTGATTCACTGTTTCACGGCGAGGGCCGTCTTGGGGAGGCCCATCCCGACCCCAAGTTGACTTCCCACCTGACCATAGTTGACGGTGTCGACGAGTCGGATGTCGTGGTGCTCACCTACAAGGCTGATGACGGCTTTCAGCATTCATCCATCTGCCTTGCTTCTGTTTACGACCGCATGCCTCCCGAATTCGGACGTATAGAGGGCACTGAAGGATCTATCAAACTCATAACAGACAAAGGTCCGAGCTGCCCGCGAGGCTTCGTCGTGAAGACTAGCGCTGCCGTGACAAGCACAAGGCACGTCCTGGCGTCCCATTGTAGACCGTATTCCGTCACAGATCTCGCATACCCTAGAAGGGTCTTGTTGTCGAGGACTGGGTTTTTGATATGAGTATATCGCAGAAAGTTCTGCACGAGCCTGAAGATTTCCCCCTCGTCTATAAGAGACAGGTTGAGCCTTGCACCGACAACACCGTCACCATCATCCGTATGGTTTACAATCAGAAGTCTCTCAGACGTGAACCGCCGAGCTTTCTCGTAGCTTGAGAAGACGGGCCACTGAAAGACGTGGTCGAGTGAGACGAACTTGGGTCCTTGCTTGAGCCCACGATCTTCGGCCGGGGGGACGGAAACCCGCGATTGCTGGGGTACAGGGCTGTAGACAGGGGGGAACAGAACATCAGCGTGAAGTGGACGGAGAAATTCCGAGTGGTCAGGCGGTGGTGCAGCTGGTGGTAGCCGGGTGAGGATTTCCTGTAGGGTGCTCAAAATCTTGGCTGTCTGCGCATCATGGCTGTGTTGAGAGAGATGCAGATCGGTCAGTGTACGGCCGGTCTCGGGATCTAAAGGAGGGTACGTACGGATTGTACTTTGGCCCGTCGGCATAGATACACTCGACGCCGAGACGAGCACACGCCCTACACGTTGGTTTCTCGTTTGTGCACTTGACTTTGCGCGCCCGACATAGCCCACAGGCTGTAGGAGCGCGTGCGCGACGGCTTGGTTTCGGCGAAGACTCTTCTTCCGAGTTTGATGCGTTGCTGACGGGTATTTCGGCACGATCCGAACGTCGCCGTTTGCGACTGGACCCATCGTTACCGGCCATGTCGGTTTGAAGGCACAGAAGTAAGCTGGTTATGTGATGGGACAGAGAAGTTGGACGAGGTCTCGATGGGCTACTCGGGATACATATTCGGTAACCTACCGACATATCCGTGCTAACCCAGTGGCCAGATGCTTTGCCTGATTTGCTCTAGAGTCTAGGCGAATTATTACTTGTCGGCAAAGTCGCCGAAGATGCCTTCAAAATGCACGGGGAGAACGGATCTCGTAGGGCGCGCTCCCCCGCTTTTATGTAGAACACCCAGCAGAGCCCCAGACAGCCTCTTGCAATGAACTCGGAGTCGTTCCTAATCTGACGAACCCGCCATCTATTTAGCATCACCCACTCTTGTTAACCATCGCTGTTTCATAGCCCCACTTGCTTAACTCTCTCTGCTCAACAAGCCTGCTAAAAGGCGCGCTAGGTGTGAGGTCCGTGCTGTAGGGCGTAATAAACTACTACTCGATCTTGAATCATCGAAGCTTGGACACATCTTATTGACTTTGCTTGCGTTTGTGGTCGGACAACATCAGCATGCCTCCGATTACACACATCGTGCTTTTCCAATTCTTCAGCCACATCAGTGCCACGACTATTGACGATGTAAAATCACCGGCAATATCATGATTCCAGATCTGATCAGTACTCTAGGTTGTCGCTCGAATGTTCTAGCTGAAAGATAAATGCCTTCACCCGGCTACTAGACAGCCATACATATTATCCTCCAGAGGGGGCCGTGACAACTCGGTAGAGGGGAGAAACGTAAGTGACAAAGCCGAGAACAGAGTTTTGCCTCTGCTAAATACTGTTAGAATGGTGTCACCCACGCATTTATAGTGGAATTCGCTAACCCGGAAGATCGCGATTGCTACACGTTCAAGGAGCCAGCGCATCTCGAATTTATTAGCAGTCTGGGTGGTATTGCGTCTCAAGTTGTTGTAGTTGATTTCGCGGACAATATCTTTTAGTCCATTAGTAGATAAATCCACAATAGATCAGATAAGAAACGAATCAGTACTCCGCATGCAATTTCAGCTATTATCGCCAGAACCGGTAGTGTTCTCGTCAACAATACGCAACATCTCTCTGAACAAAAATTAAAGAGATCTTGTTACTATCACTCCAAGGAAAGTCCTCATGGTAGAGGGCTAGTATGTTGAGATATCTGCCACTCCATCCATAAAGCACCACCAATCCGTACAGCTAAGCCCATTCAAGATATCTGCAAGCTAAATCCGACCCCAAATCATTCAAGCTTCTCTATTTCTGCTTCCTCCCCTTTTGCCATCACCACAGCAGAGGCGTTTGGCTTTTGCCCTTCCATAGTATCGATATCCTTATCAAAGATTGTTGCGATGAGCTCAAGAGAGTACCCGCGTGTCTCCGGATAAAAGAAATAGACGCTCAAACAGTAAACGACAAGCATGAAGACATATACAAAGTAGTACTTCCAAGCAATTGCATCTAGGGCAATGGGGTTGACGAAGGTATTAACAGCTGCACCAGAGACGCCGACAATCCACTGCAGAGTGACTCCACGTGATCGAAGGCTATAGGGCCAAATTTCGGCCGGGTATGACGTGATGAGAGGAGTTCTATCTGAAAATTTGTTAGTTGAAAGTGGAAAATACATTTAAAAAGTCGATGGGAAATTCCGAGACTTGCAAAGCGATATCGTAGCCCCCATAGAAGATGAATAAGAAGGGAATGACAGCGATGCCGATTGGGCCTTTTCCGGTTTCCGCGAATGCTCCCGATAGCGCCGTGATGAGGCAAAAACTAACAAGCATAATGCCACCAGAAAGGAGGAAGAGAGTACGGCGGCCCAGCTTATCGACATTCAAGGCTCCCACCATAGCCCAAATAATGTTCCACATATTAAGGCAGGCGTTGATTATAAGCTGCTGTGAAGTGTCGGCGATTCCAACGCTATCAAGGATCATAGAGAGATAATAGGACACAATTTCATTGCCCACCCAGTTGCCGAAAAGTCCGAGTGTGACGGTGATAAGGGTTCGATGCCGATTGCCAGGAGTCTTGACCATGCTAAGGTAGCTGGCAGACTGGCCTGCTTCCTTATCCAGCGCAATGTATTGTTCAATCTCTGCTAACTCCGAGGTCACGAGCTCAGAATTATTGTCGCCACCTGCGTGGTAGTCGACGAGAATCTGCCTCGCTTCCTCATGCCTGTCTTTGAAGATGAGCCAACGAGGGCTTTCGGGGCAGAAAAATACACCGATCAAGGCAATGCAGGGGAGCAAGGCTTGCAAGATGGAAGGGATTCGCCACGACCAGTCGTTATCGTAGGTGCGGGTGCCGAAGGTTGCCCAAGCTGCAACAGTTGCGCCGATATGGAAGCCAGACATGTACATGGCTGTAAGCTTGCCTCGATAATCTGAGTGGGAGACCTCGCTAATCAAGAGAGGTCCAGATGTTCCCAGAAAGCTGAACCGAACCCTATAATTGCTCGGGCGGCTAGAAATGAGGACTTATTAGGCGCTGCGGCTTGGAGCGCAAAACCAGCGAAGCAAATAACAGTTCCCAGGAAAGCGGCAGCATAGCTGCACCCGCGATCATAGGATAAAGTCGGTCTTCCGGTACAATTACACCACCTCGTTGCAAGAATCATTTTTTGTACCAAATCATTGTGAATGCCGCTGTGATTAACGGAGCAGTGAGCGTTCCCAAGGTAATCGCGATAAAAGGAAGGTTAGAGGACGGGACAGATCAGCGACGCCTCTGGAATGCTAAGGGAACTAGCTGATAGGCCAAGTATAATGTCCCATACACAAAGGTTAGGTTGATGGTAAGGAATATGAGGATGGGTTCGTGATAGAAGAGCCGCACGGGCTTGCTCAAATACTTGGCAAACAGCTGCCGGATGTCGATCACTTCTCCTTCCACTGGAGCAGTATTCTTTTTCTTGTCGCCATCATATGCCTCGCGTTGATTTCTCCTTGCTTTTGCTAGCAGGATTTGCTTCGGAGACGACTCTTTAAGAGCAAAGAATGCGAAAGGCTCCAATACCACAAACATGAGCAAAGTAATCCAGGCTGTCCATCGCCAACCATACCTGTCAACAATGTAGCCACCCGCAACCGGTGCCACCGTGCTTCCAACATTGATCATCGAAGCTGAGAAGCCCAGCGCGACAGCTCGTGGAACGGGTTCGTATACTTCAGCGACCATGCCGGTTCCAACGCCCAGAACAGCGCTTCCCTGAACCCCAGCCAAGAAACGGCAGACCAAGATCCCGGGAACGTTATTCACCAAAGCCAGAGGAATCTGAAGGATTGCGCATAGGATGCAACCGACTACCATCGGAGGTCGGTGCCCAACAACTTCAGAAATCGGCCCGAAGAAGAGCGGCCCGACAGCAAACCCAGCAACGAAGAGGGCGACGCCTAGGAGCACAACCACTTTGGCTACATTGAATTGCTCAACGACCACAGCTGTGCCTGACCCGAAGATGCTTGAGGCGAAGGATGCGACAAAGATCTTTGCGCTGACAATGGCAACGAAAGAGAGCTTTTTCGGCCGGGACCAGTTATGTGGGTGATCGGGGTCCTGAGAGCCGTCGAAACTGGCCGAATCCGCCATTTCGGTCAATGAGGGGGAATTTTTGGGTGGCTCGTCAGGGATCGCGTCGGTTCTGCCCGGTTCGATGCGTCGAGTCGGTGTCGGTGCGGTCATTTTTGTTGCACCCGTTCTTGAAGCACGGCCAAGAAGGCAATCGATGGATAGGAGCGGCCATAATAAGCAGTTGAGGTTGATGCTTTCGAAGACAGAGATAACAGACACTAGAAGACCGAGGTCCGGATTGATACATTCATGCCCAAGGGATTGGGGGCGCCCCGGCCTCGTCGCCGAAAATGCCGATGAGGAAGGCCTGCTTGAAATAGCAGAAATCTTTGGTGCCTCGCTTGTGGCACCCACGTTGACCACAATTCTAAACGCCGAACGCTAAGCTCGTGAGTTGAAAACTTGCAACAGCTTGCCTTGTAGAATCCCCAAATTTCACAGGTTCCTCTTCACTCTGGGAAACACTTGTTCGATGCCCACCTCCCAGTCGGCCTTGGCTCCGAACCAAATGTGAGTGGGCGGTTGGTATCACTTTTCTCGGGCTCTAGTTTATAGACCGTGTTAAAGTGTGTACATGCTACGTGGGACCGGCGATTCAACCTTTTGAAGAGGAGACTAGCAGGACTGACTTTAAACTCGACTATCTAGAATTACCACTCCTCAAATAGCACTCATAATGAGGCCGAATATCTGTATATCCTGCTCTGCGTCTTCAATCGTAGTCTTGATTGATTTCCCGTTAACTCGCCACTCATAGAGTTCCTTTAGTTCTAAGGTATATGCATCTTCATAGGTCTTGCGGATAGTTGATGTTCTCAGAGCATCCCCATCTCTTTCAGACACATGAGGTGACCGGTAGGCCCTTTATGTAAGGGGTATCATACTGCACACGGACGGTCTTTGGAGGACTATAGACCTCGATGTGAGCGTCAAACCGCGGAACATCGTCCATACCAGACTCGTAGCTCAGAGTAAACCCAGGATATTTGAACAAGACGCTGCACTATGTTAAACCTCGCGCACTCATGTAATATTTACTGGTTGAACTGAACTTACTTACAAAATGGCTTTGTGAGAGTCGCTTTGTGCACAGCTAGAGGTATGTGACCTGGAACTTGTCGAAGAGAAATCCAAGCGTTGGGATGTGTACTGTCTGGGCAACCTCGCCACAGCCAACGAGGCCGACGTTGACTATACGAGACGTCATAGTGAGAGGGGTAAACGAATAATTTGGCACTCACGCCGAGCTTATCAAAGCTGTATCGGTAGGAAGATCAAATGCATTTCCAAGGATCTGTCAAACTTTGATCACTTAAATACGATAGCATAAGGCGTAGGCTCCATCAGGCATCTCTTCATCTCCTATGATACTGGAACAAGCGGTTGACCGTATGGCTTCGGTAATATCGGTCTCACTGCCGAGAAACTTGAAGGTAGTAGATTTAACCCTCGTATTGACATCGGCTACGCGCCGAAGCTCCGCGTTTAATGGTCTGCCTCCCACTGGCTATCGGAAAGCCGCCCGAGTCCAAAATATTCAACAGCTTTTGGCACCGACCTTCCGACCTATCACGCCGCGCTAAACCGTCGCCGTGATCTAGATTTCCACGCCCTTCCTGAGAATGGACGATCGTCCCCACGACGCGGCAATTGGTAACGACTCACCAGCCTCCATCTTTCTTCCTGTCAATACCAGTAGGGATTAAACCCTGGTCAATGTGCACAATTATCAGCAATTGAAACTCGTGACACAATAAAGTCTGCATTCAAAAATATGACCACATACGAATCCACATACGAATCCACATTTAGTATGCTCACCCTATCCCTTTGACTGTCAGGAGCCTCCACCCTGGTCGACTACCCACTATTAAGCACGCTAAAAGTACTTACCTTGAGCTCTGATTAGCTATGTATCACGTGATCGACCAGGATGGAGGCTCTTGACAGTCAAAGGGATAGTATTGACGATTATCCAAAAAAAAAAAAAAAAAAAAAACCTTCACATCTCTGGTCCACGTCTTCTAGTGGTATTTTGTCGTACTTTGCCGCAAGAACAAACGCATTCGCGTATTATTTGATTCATATCATGTAATTGCTCATGCTCTATCTCCAGACTCTGTTTGGCAATATGGCCTCGCCACCCGGAGAGAACTTGGCAAGCGTACGCTTTGCGTACTTACTACCACCATGCATTGTCAAGAATGGCCTAGGAAGCGTGCGGTTCGAAACGTGATACATACCCATTTCATTATTTATAATTAAATGATAGCTCCAGTCTACAATTGTCGCGCCTCTACTGCATGGGATATAGACCTTGCGCTTTCATCAACCAATCTGTCGGATAATTAATGTACGTTTGCAATTCTCTATTGGTGTATAGCGCTGATTGAGAAAGCCATTATCCACCGTCTCACCACTATTGAGAATGACGCAGCTTGCCCTCTTTTGATACCCTGCATCTTGGCGAAGTTTGAGCACTCATGACACGTGAAACTTGCTCGAAGAATAGTGGCAAGTTTAGAGACGAGAATTTCTAATATCGAAAATGAGATGCATGCCAACCATGTAAGTGAGGCTCGGCCAGTGAAAAGGGACGAAACGAACTGGTTGGTTCGATACCCTTCACTTGAGAAATGGGATAATAAACTGGCACAGACAAATTTAGAAAGAAATGCCGAGTACCCTGGAAGAGACAGAAAGCTGTTTATAGCAAGCGGAGGGCTGCATCGGAAGCCCAAGCAGCCCTGAGAATATTTGCCAATAGAATCCATATGGAACTGCGAGTATTCAATACCCGTAGCTAGCCACCCTTGAATAAACCAGAGCAAAAGAGGACCATGTGCAGATCGATTTGTCTAGCGAGTTTCGCCATCCTAATTTCCTCCTCTAATGACATGATGCCTTGCCCTTTACCAATTTTGTCCTAGTGCGCCGATCTAGAGGCAGGGATTTAAAGGTGGCTCATTCCGCGTATCAAAACATCAAATCATGAAGGAATGGTTTTTTTTTTTTTTTTGGTCGAGTCATGGCGACTGAATCTGACATAAAAAAATTGCATGATCGCCAATAGCATATACAAATTTTAGATCATTTTCCGGCTGAACCACAATTCCCTTGATTATCGTCATCGCTGTGACGCGTCTAATCTCAGCAACCACACTGTTTTTAGAAGCGATCTTAGGCTAGGTGGGCTAGTGTGCTGACACAGCCACCACTGACCATTGAGAGGCCGCCTCCAAGAACGCCTGATGCCTGAATTGATAAAGCCTCAAGTAAGCTCCCGCATCCTTCAGCCAAGGTGAGAGGCTCGAAGCCAATGCGATTCTCTCAATGATGTCTCGTCCTGTGTACAAGTACGAGCAGATCGATCTAACTGGCGACGCGATCCGACTTGTTCACCTTCTCAGTGGCCACCCCACCGATCCAATTCAATGCCAATTATTCCAAACTTACCTGCATGAGGTTGACGGTGTCCCATATGAAGCTTTGTCGTACTGCTGGGGTGATATCTCTGTGCGTACTGAAATTACCGTCGATGGCTGCGCGGTGCAAGTTACCGACAATCTTTACGAGGCCTTACGACACCTGAGGCTACCTCATCAAGACAGGCTTCTGTGGGTTGATGCAATTTGTATCGACCAGGATAATCGCAAAGAGCGTGGCCATCAAGTCAGCCAAATGCAAAGGATCTACGCCAATGCTGAGCATGTTGTCATTTGGTTGGGCTCGTGTAGCCTTGAAATTGACCTTCTCATGCAATCGATGGGCCATATCCATGAAAAGGCTAGAGCCTTAGGTCGCGACTGGAAAAAGTCTTCTGATTACTGGCAGATTGTTTGGCCAATAGTTCAGCAAGGATTGGGCAGCTCATATAAACAAATTAGCCATCAATTGGAAGCAGGACTTCGACAACTCTTCACAAAACCTTGGTTCCGGAGGGTTTGGGTGATTCAAGAGGTCGCCAACGCCAAGTCCGCAACAATCATGTGTGGTTGGAAGTCTGTCTCAACATGGACTTTTACGCAGATGCCAAAGTTACTGCATATGACGCCAGATGCTCATACTCAAGCGATTATTGACGTCATGCCAGGGTATTTGAGGAAATCCACATGGTGGAATGAGAAGCGGGATCTTAGAACTCTGGTGACAAAGTTTGGCAAAAGCGACGCCACAGACACTCGGGACAAGATTTACGCGCTCTTGGGCATGTCTTCGGACGCTAGTAGCACTGAATTATACTACCCGTCTTATGAAAAGTCACCCACGGAAGTGATTCAAGATGCCATATCTTTCTTCTTGTTTGGGAGGCTCATCGACCTCTCCGAATACAAATTGCCAGATTGGACATTTGAAAACCTGTTTCAGTATCTGGACAACCTACTATACATTGTGCTTGGCTGGACCTGGGTAGAGAAGCATTACGAAACCACTCTAAAGATTTTGGCTGAGCTTGAGATTAGTGGAGACCAAACAGGATCCCAGCCCAAGTCAATAACCCACGTTAAGGCTCTTGAGCTCCAGCGAAAGAAATCCGCCGTTGAAAGGTTTTTGACGCTTTTGGCAAATGAAAAGGGAAATATTGAAATCATCGAGGCTGCACTTGCAAAAATAACATTTCTTCCGGCTATGGGGTCAGACTTTCTCACTACAGCTGCGGAAGCAGGCCATGCCCAGATGGTCGGTTTACTACTTGCAAGAAACGATGTGGATGTGAATTCAAGCTCAGCTCTATCGAAAGCGGCCAGAAATGGCCACAGAGAAATTGTTGAAATGCTTGTGGGGAACGATGACGTGGATGTTAACGCGGAATTTCCTCTTTTGCAGGCCGTTAAGAAAGAGGATTCCGTGATTGTTCAGTGTCTACTTAACCACAAAGATGTTAATCCTAACATGGGTTCTCCTCTTGCTGAAGCCGCCAACAAAGGTTATGACTCAATCGTTGAGTTACTGTTGGGTCATGGGGAGACTCGAGTGAATGAGCAACCTGCCCTTGCACAAGCGGCACAAGCAGGCCACGTTTCAACATGTCAATTAATTTTAAAACATAAGAATACTGATCCAAATCATGGCCAGCCACTTGCCGAGGCAGCAAAAAACGGCCACCTAGACATAGTTCGTATCCTTTTGTCACACAGCAGTGTGGATCCAAATCTCGGTTCGCCACTGCTCGAAGCAATCACATGCGGGCATAGAGAAATCATCGGACGATTACTCGAAGATGAACGTTTAGATGTAAATCTACATACGATCTTACCAAAAGTCGTTTTCCTGCTGCAGGGCGATGTATTGAAGACATTATTATCGCACAAAGATCAAGATCACTCTTTAGGCAAGTATCTTTTTGACGTGGTACGGACGTGGAATATCTCTCGAGCGCAGATTCTAGTCGAGAATGGAGCAAATGTCAATTGTTGGGACAACAATCGCCGGACACCTTTATCTATGGCAGCTGAAAGAGATGAGCGAGCGGCAGCTCAATTCTTGCTTGAAAAGGGCGCAAATGTGGACATTCCTGATCGGCACTTCCGGACCCCATTATCTTGGGCAGCGCAAAGCGGCAGAGAAACTGTGCAGCTACTTCTTGACAATGGTGCAAGTATAAATTCTCGAGATATCAATGGTCGAACACCATTGTTCTGGACTGAAAGTCCATGGGTAATCACACTACTTCTTCACAGAGGCGCAGATATTGAAGCCCGCGACAAGTACGGAAAAACACCACTAGCATTTGGCGCAAGCTTCAAATCAAAGGGCATCAAAACACTGCTTGAAAAAGGTGCAAATATCGAATCGATGGATCATACAGGCAGATCACCCCTTTCTTGGGCAGCAGGGGAATCACAGTCTGATATCTTGGCATTATTAAAGGCCAAAGCTTCCGTAACCTCTCGGGATGCAAACGGGCGAACGCCATTGTCCTGGGCTGCAGGGGCGGGCCGAATTGACAACGTCTTACATCTGCTTAAACATCTGGTTGATGTGAACACTCCGGACCATCAAGGATCCACGCCGCTGTGCTGGGCGGCAAAGGGTGGATACGACTCGGTTGTCACAGCCCTTATTGAAGCCGGGGCCGACATTGAAACCCATGACAACGAAGGGAAAACGCCACTATTTTGGGCAGCCAGGAATGGATTTAGGAAGACTGCCGAGATACTAATTGGAGTTGGTGCTGACCCAACGACAAAAGATAGACAGTTGAAAGCGCGAATTGATAAGGAGAAGTGGGATGCAGTCCGTTCGGTTCTCACAGACGGCCAGTGTGGGTAATATTTCGGGATTTCATAATCCTGAATTCTAAGAATATTGCGCAGCGCAGAAACTTCAAAGTGTACCATTTTTTATGTACAGAGGATAGTTAGAATGTTCTACAGGGAGAAGAAAGTTGATTATTCCTTCTTATCACTCAAAAGACAGTGAGATTTCAGCCAGTACATCGAAATTAGCACGGATGTTAAAATGAATGTCGGCTGGGGCGAGTTCTACGCTTCGAGTTCGGATACACCTACCAACTCGTGAAATCGAAAAATTCACTTCCATTATAAGAATGACTAGACTGTCCCTTGATCGCTTAGTCCAACTCAATCTTTTGCGCTGTTCTCTCCGTAATGAATCATAGCTTGCTCTCGGAGTTCTCCAACCCGCACTCTGGAAACTCAGTCACTAACCGAGTCACTGGCCGAGTCGCTGGCTGAGTCAATAAATTCTATAGGGAGTCTTCGCTTCTTTCCAACAACCTGTGGTCGTGACGTCTCAGATGAGCCGCTCTGCGCCTCCGGAACCCGAGCCTGTCGCGCAGAGATCCGTCGCATGTCCACCAAATCTTCAAAATCTGACCCCAGTAACTTCCTCAAGTAATTGCGATCGAAATCTTCAATCCGCTTGGTCGCTAGCGCCTTTCTGCTCTCCCACTCCTGCTGTAGCTTCGCGTGCCGATTAAAGGTTTTAGTCACCACAAGAGTTTGGGAAGAACCTGATCGCGACGTTAGATGTGTGCACTCGATGGACGCATCCTGGAGCTCGCATTGCAAGTGCCTTCCTCTTCTTTTGTTAACCGCAATCCGGGCAACCCTTTTCGTTTGGCTGGTGAGAAACCGATTGAGGGCCGTGTAGTCTTCACAGAAGCAATCTACACGTGGTCGCACCAGATTGTCGTCTCGAGCAGGCTCAGGCCCTACGCATTTATCGAGGTAGGTCTTGAAAATGGCAGAATAAAGTTTTTGGTAGCATTCGGTTTCAAGCGGTATGTCATTGGAAGCCAGAGTAGGTGCGAGGGATTGCAAAAAAGGCATCCACAGGGCGTGCAGTTCGGTGGATGACAGCTTGGGGGCGTCTCGGGTCAGCCCAGAAACAAACCCCGCGGTGAAGTCCGTGTTATCCGTGCGCATTTGTAAAAATTGAGAGAATATGTGAAGCAGTTGCTCTGGGCTGATGTTTGTTCGAGCTCTGGAGAGCCTGGGGCCCTTTACCACTTTATTTTTGCTTTGAACTGTGGTGAAATCTGTCAGAGTCACCAACTGATTTGCAACTATATGGTAAAGTGTCGTGCCATATGGTGGGAATAATGCGCAGTCCTTCTTTGATAGTCGGGCTAGAAGTCCTAGACGCAAGCCGGTGGCGTTGTTGCATTCACTGAGTTTGGGCACGATGCTGCAGAATGATCAGCATTGGCAACTCCGTGTTGGATTCAACGTACCTTTGCGTAATGAAGGTCATTGATTCATCGAAATAACTGACGAGGTCCACAAGGGTCGACCCATCTTTGGTTCCAAGTGTCTCTAGCTCGCAGCTGTCTATGCAGGAGCGAAGGGTCTCCCGAGCCCACGCAAGGGCGTATTTGGGGGCAGGGTTCGGGTCGGTAGAACCGATCTTTTGTGGTGGCGCCAAAGCCATCACCGCTTTGACTTGGTGGGCAAGATGGGGGTAGTAACAGATGATGGAGGATATTCTGCAGCTGTCAACCCTGCACATGCCATGTGCTAGTCTGATCTTACCCTTCTTTTATACGATTAAATCGCGTTCTACAGCCCCGTCCTGTGCCCAGCCACTGTTTCAACCAGATAAGAAAATCCGAGGGGAGGACTCCCTCGTTGTGGGCCACCGCCCTGTCGAAAACATCGTACATGTCGAGTTGTAGTGCAACCCTGAGAGCATGCTGCGTGCCACTTGCATTCATTTTGGGTACAGGTGAAGGTTCGCGCGGCGCGTTGTCGTAGTGGAGGCGATTGGGGGGGTCTTGCTGCGTCGCTCCCATATTTGCTCGCAGAATCTGAGCAGTTGATCAATGGAGGACTGTTCAGGATTTGGCGTCAGACATGGGCGGGAGAGCAGGCCGAGTTGTAATGAGAGATTACCTGGCGAGGAGCCTGAACCATTATTTGTAAAGAAGGAGAATAGAGAGTCCCGAGGAACAAAAACAATAGCCTGGAAGTGTTAGCGAGGATGGATAATGTGCTAATAGAAAGAGTGCTTACTCCCATTCGATACCAGTGCGTGGCAGTTGGACCCTAAATGCTACCCGTTAACATCCTATTTAATTCCTGGACACCCGTCAAGACTCACATAGTTGCCCATGTACCCTTCGTACTCTGAGTGATGGGGACCGAATAGGTCGCCGAAGATCCATGATTCCAAGATGTTGCCTTCTTCGACACGTAGATTCTCCGATACGACATTGCCGTTAAAATCAACAAGACATTTGATACGATATTCGGTATCCAAGACCTCGTCAATGTATGTGGATTCTTTGTCGTCGCACTCTCCTCTCATCTTTTTTTCTAAAAGGGCCAGATAGACATCCATGGGTAGTTCGTTGCTCAATTGACCGAGAACTTCGGTGCGGGGAAAGTCATGGGATTTCAATGCGTGAAGTGACATGTTAGCCTGGGTGTATTCGCGATCGAGCAACTGAAGCATGTAGGTGCGTATGCGCGACTCTGGGTCCGCACCGAGCCACCGCGACAGAATCTGTCGCAGGCTTTCCAGATCGGAATCTTGCAGGCCTGGTGTAGGGCGGGGCATAGATGGAGTGTGGGCAAGGTTGTAAGTCAGCACCCAGCGATAACCTGACGTGACGGGGCGCACCTCGTGGGACACGTCGGAGTACCAGCAAGCATAGGAATTGTTCTCCTGGGACGAACTAAACGTCTGCTCTTCGCCATCATGCTTCAAGATGACATCTCCACCCTCGTCCGCTGATGGCAGACATACTACAAGTGTGCCGAACATGCCGGGGATCTTTTCGGTACTGTGGAGCTGGTCAGATGAGAAACAATGGGTCTGGGGGGCGTTATGTACTCTGTGTGCGGCCTGAACATGGCGCCCTCTTCATAAATGAGCATCTTGTAAATCTCAGCGCTGATTGGACCATTAATCCCAAGGTCATCAGCAACACGGAATAAGGTGCGACTCAGAAACGCATCCCAGCGGGGCTTGGGAAAGGTCAACCCAGTCGCATCCAGCTCCTACGTGTTGCGGACTTATGTATCGACTAACGTCTCGCTCCCCTTTCCGTAGGGCGCATGACGAGCCTTTGCGATCAGTTCCGACGCCTGCATCTTGTTCAGCGGCATGTCGATGACGCCTACGCCACTGACCAGCAGACCAGCTGGAGGCGGCTCGGGTAGTCTACAAGAGCCGGCAAACGACCCGGGGGCTTTAATATTCTTAAGGGCATTGACAAAGCCTGACTCGATGTCAACTTGGCCGTCATCCGCGGTTGCCATGGTCGACGAGTGTTATGCCCGACGTTCCTTGGACAAAATTTGGTCTTGAATGTAGCGCGAATATGAGACAGTGTATTTCGCACCCAACTTAGTACATCTGCTTAGTAAGCACAATCCACATCAGCTCCTGGAAAAAAAGCAAAACCCAGTCGAGCCCCCACAGGCAGTCAGAGCCGACTCTGCAGTTAGAATGTATTGGTCTGATCGTTTCTTCAGCTTTAATGTATCAAATGAATAGACTTTATTTTAACTAAACCCCATCACTATCTGATTCTTTCATGTAGCATTCAATATATAATGCTATGGTAAACTGAGAAGCTAATGGTCTTCATGTTCTGCAGGATCCATGTTGACCTGTTCCCAGTCCGCATAAATACCCTGGCCGAGTTTAATGTGTCCAGTAGAAATAGGTGCCGCTTGGCCTTGGGAATCATTGTAGTCTTTATATATAGAAACCTTGTGGCTAGCACCAGGAGTAAAGGAGAGCCCGTGAGAAGTTGTGGCAACTTTTGTTGAGTTCTTTTCCATGGGTCTGTATCTGTGTTAAATCATGCCTTTCTTGAAGGTGCTCGGTGTGGATGCGGGATTGGGCTTACATAGGCTGAATAGATCTCTCAAACACGTCGTCAAATACTGCGACAACACCTTTAGCCAACTGTTCATCAGTCAAGTCCGGATTTACATCCAACTCGACACAATCTGCGTTCATTTGTGCATTTGGACTTTTCTTGAGAACATGATCGATATGACACTCGTCTTTGCTTCCGTACAAATAAAACGGCATCCTCTTGGGGTATGTGGGCTCTAGGTCCGGGAAGCGCATGGACTCTCGAACAACAACACGAATGTTAGATAGCGTGAATGTCATAATTGGTTCGACTTCTGGACCCGGAATGCCGTCATCCATGCGACACTCGATACCCTCCTCGGATTTGAGAAGATCTCTAAGTGTCTCTTTCTTCATGTTTGCTATCGTGTAGAACTTGTGCGGATTCTTCCCGCGTAGCTCACGGTATTTCTTTTGAACATTCAAAGGAAAATCGCCGGTCATGATGAGTTGCCAGCGGTGATTGGCCATGTGGAACATTGGAAGGTGAACTAGGTAAATTTGTTGAAGCCCCTGCATAACAAATCCATGGAAGTCTGGAGATATTGTGTTGCGTACAAGGCACGCCTAGCAGATGTTAGCTCGACTCATGAATCTCATCTGTTCACGAAAATCCCTTATCATGTCTGCCTAGAAAGAAATTTAACGCACCCTTAATTCTTGCATTGCAACATCCTTAAAGGATGACGCTAGAGTAGCAAGAAAATCTCGGTCTGTGGGCCACGGACTCATAGTCACATTAACCAGGAAGTTCATGTCGCCACGGGATGGCTCATCTCCGTCCACAAGCTCCAAGCGGCGCTTGTAGCTCGAGAGACATTTACCATATGCTTTCTCTGTAAATGTAGATGAGGTGAGAAAGAGTGGGCGTTTATTGACATCATCCTTTACACTCGTAACAGAAAGACTTTTGAAGATACGCTGGTTGAGGTAGTTGGCTTCTCCCTAATTATTATCTAGGTTAGCGACCTGCAATCTCAAATGCAATGACCATGAGTACCGAAAAATATCAGATACTAACCAAATCTCGGTTTGGCTTTCCGTCAATCTTGAAGTTGCAGGCAAATGCGTTTATCATCAGATCGCCGCCCAACGTTTTCAAGTGCTCAAAGGCCTCTTTATTGGCAAAGAGGTGTTCATTGTCAACTCCAACAATTTGCTCTCGGATATACCGCTTTTCGATCTCGACATTGCCTGCAAAAGGGCCTTCTCCCTTCTCGCTAGGAAGTCTGATCAACGGAACAACAATCAGGTCATCTGCTGGTGCCGTCATCGTGGCCCAATGGCAATACAGCTAGTAAAGTCAGTCATCAGGACTAAAAGCGCAAAGTGTGTACTTCAAGCTGAGGATTGAATCCATACCTTGGTGCATGTGAACATGGCCTCTCCTAGCAATCTACCATAGCCATCTGGCTTCAACTCTAGAGTTTTGTGAGTCAACCAGGTAGCCACCACTGATGCGCCAGGTTTGCTCCCTTCGACACCGTATACACCCATGCTGTTGTCTACATCACCTTGGTGAAACACTATAGGACTGGTCCAGGTGAGAAGATGCCTCATACGTTGGTCACGATAGCAAAGTCCACCAGCCGGGTAATTTATATATCCAGACCTATGATTCAGTGTTAACAGGTTATGGACCAGCTCGGTCAGAGAGAAAGTCTCACTTGTGTGGGTCAATAGTAATGCTGTCAGCATGGTAAAGGCACTTAAGCTGCTCCTCAGTGTACTTGGGAAGGGCCAAGCTGAGAACCAGCGGCATATAGGCAGTGATTCCAAACCTATCCTCTCTGATCATGGAGGCAAAGTATCCTCCCCATGCGGCATCACAATGGATTGCAAATGACAGGCCTTTTTTCTGGAATTTGTGTCTGAGTTCGATCACCTTGGCGAGGGGGTCACATGAGCCATGTTCTGTGGATCCCATGATAGCAACAACAGCGAAGACTGGTGTGCGTTGATCTTCTGACTCTGGATCGACACATTTATTTAATCGTTCCTCGAGGTCAACTATGCTCATTCGAGCTTCTTCATCGACATCAACATCGACGATATTGCCAGACCCTAGGCCGGCGATCGCTTTTATGTGAATTAGACAGGCGGTTCTCTTTCATCTGGAGAGCAATTCGCGACTTACCGCCGCCCTTAGGCCAGGAGTAGTGCTTGGTAGCGCTTACAAACAGCTTTCCAGTAGACTTCATCCCGAACTTCTGCTCAAGGTACGGTATTCCAATAGTCTGAACCAAGTAATCGCGAAGAGCATCTTGTAAGTAGGAGGGGCTGATAGAATATTCCTCATATAGACGGGATGGTATCTCCAAGATGGTTTTGGGTTTCAGGTTTAGTAGCTCCCAAGTTGAAAGGCCGAGAAATCGTTTCGTCTCTCCTTTGCAGGTTTTGACAGTGAAAGGGTTGTCTGCGTCAATGAGAAAGCTTAACGGGCCTTCTCCCTCAATCGCAAGCTTAAGCGACAGCGGGTAAAACTTCAGATTTCGGACTATAAGGTAATTAATATTAGTAAAACTCAACATTTAAAAAGAGTTAGCATAACCATACCTGCCCATATAGCTTCGAGGTTGGCCACCGAACCATCCTACAATGGTGATTTAATAAGCGATCACGCAAACCACTGGATAAAATGGTAATTTACTCACACACGTGATGTGACCCCATGGTTCAACAGCGCCTTTACGGCCATAGCCGAGCATCTTGCAAAGTTGCATCCCGACTTCAGCTTCGTATGTGGTCGTCAAAGGACTCGCTTCAGTCGCCACGTTGTTGGGATTATACAGCAATGTGGTCATAACTAACATGAAATACAAAATTAGCCACTCCGTAATAATCCCATAAGCAGTCCCAACTTACAGCCTACTAAACTTGGTAGAGCAGTATCCATATTCATGTGGCCATTATATCGAGGAGACCAGAAAGGAATGGACTGTTTGGAAAGCGCTCGAGCAAGCTCTTTTGTGTCACTGCGCAAAGTGGTTATACTCTTTCCAAAGCTCGTTGATTCCTTCATCCCATCGGTGATGAAGTCAGGGTCCTTCGGATGCCAATGCTGTCTGACATCTCTGTGTTCTTCCAAGGAGAGCTGGATGAGATCTTTGAGAATTTCGAAGTTTTCCGCCTTGGGACCCAAAAACCACGACCCCACTTTGGCATGGGCAAGCTTTTCGTCTTCGGCGCTCATAATGTATGTAGGAAGCAACTGAATCAGTAGTGAAGATATCGGTAAATGAACATGTTATTTTTCTTGTCCTCTTATTCAAATATCGGCAAGAGAGCTTCTGCAATTTATAGTTATTTGATTGTTCTTATTGCAAGCTGAAATCTTCAAACTGGACTTTCGATGTGGTATGACCTCCAAGTTCAATAGAGTTCTGAAGCGACCAAAGATACTTTTTCCGAAACTGATATTACTGCCTAGCAAAGTAGCTCTCGATAACACAGTTACATAAATTACTTTCTTGACCCCATGTTTCTCTGAAAGCCATTCCCCATTCAGTCAATACCCCGAATGAGATTAATGGCTTCAGCTAATCACATTTTCCAAGAAATCAGCAACCGCGACCGAAGGTACAACACAGTTAAATCAAAAACATAATCACTATTTTTAATTTTTAGTTAATAATTCTGAAAGTCATTTGGATTCCAAACCGGTGTAATATGATGACCGCGTACAGTCGACCCCATAATTCTTCTGAGTGTGCTGAGCCTCCACCTAAGCACAACGCGGGGTAGACTCATAGAATGGCAGTTATGTAGAGACTTCACAGAATAGAAGTACACTCCCTGCGTTTCCTGGATCTAGTGACCCTGTTTGAATTTGATCTGGAAAGGATATTATGTGGGCTATGTAACAAAAAGCCATAGTATATGGGAGTTAGCCGAATTGGTATATCCTGAATTACGTGAGGGAGATGATTGCCACGACAGATCGGAGAAATGTCGCTTGGTGCAAAACTAAGGCATTTCAGCTAGCCATGATTTTACAGTTTCTCACAAATGGAAATCCGGCCCGTAAAGATAATTTATGGCTAGTCACAAACCGAACTTATTCCATCGCTGTTTATTTGATGTCTTTGGAATGTGGGACATATACTGGTCGCTCAGCTCGGCCCGAACCGGTTAGATTAAATGGTAACATGTTGAGTTCAAGAGTGATTAGTACTTTCAATCGCGATCAGGACATTAAAATAACTAGCGCTTACCTCGGTGGTGCAATTGTGTAAATACATATACTCTTGGTGTTCCATAACCTTTGGCGCCTCAATACAAAGTTCCAGCTGACCAGATTCCCACCTTCCCCACCACGTCCTCTGCTATCCCTCCGGCTGACACATATCCTAGAAATTACCAGCTAACCTAAGTAAAGGCGGTGCAATCACTACACAACCCATAGGTCGTGAACTGTGGCCATTTTGATCGTTCCTTTCGTCTTGATTACTTCCAGGGCCCAATTACCGCTTACTATTCCAAATAAGACGATTCCTTCTTGTTTTGTCTCGTCATTCAACATGAAAATAAACACCAGCATCACAACTCTCACAACCGACATCGTACCGAGCTGAAGGTTCTCAGGAATGAGCGAAATATTAAGCCTGATTCAAAACAATATTATTAATTTAATACCACTTGCATAAGATATTCTGCTTCATTTGGCTTGTAATAATGGTCTGTTACGTTAAACTACATAATTAACCCTGTATTTTTTGGTTAAATTTTGAATCGCTCATGTGCAATAAGACAATCTCGTAAGGCAATAGCGATGTTAATACCCATGCTGTTCGGTGAATCCAGTTGAGCAATTCCTCAGAGCCAACGCAATCCTTCACTTACCACCAACATGCACTCTAGACAAACACAGTCTCCTCGTCGGTTGAACCCGGCGTTGCCAAACCATCGGCAAGATCCAGTACCCACTTCAATTTCGCTCCCGCAACGGTTTGATACCTCCGGCCCTCCTCTCTCGCCTCGACCATAGCTATCGCTTCGCGGCGATCCAAAGCCGCCCGCTCTTCTGCGAAGGCCATTCGTGTGGCTTCTAATCTGGCCTGGACCAGCAGGATGTTCTCCTGCAGTCCCTGATTTTCTTCTTCCACCTTTGATCGTAGATTTGAAATGGCCTTCAAATGCACCGTGTCCCCCATAAGCTCAGCGAAAGCCTCTGCGTCGACCAGAAGCTGCCCAATTTGTGTCAAGTTCATGCGAATACGATCTACCACTGTGCTTTGTAAGCGAACAACAGCTTCAAACAGATCCTCGACTGGTTTGCCATGACTGGTTAGTTGTTGGGGGAGAAAGAGCTTTTGACTTCTGAAAAGCTCAATCCACCGAGAGAGTGGTACCAGCTCGGCACAGTCCCAGCCATAATCTGCTAATTTGTTAGGCATAGCCTGCTGGCCGAATTCATAACACATTTGTTCAAGATGTGTTTGCAGCTGCATTATAAGCTGATACTGAACTGTGAATGGGAAATCGTTGGGGTAATCCGATCTCATGTTCGGCTGGTCATCCGTGGGTGGTATTTTTGGTCCTCGCAGGGCAATTTGCGTGCCTAAAGAAAATACCTACCTTAGCATGATTATTGTTCGATCTTGAATCGTACTTACATAGAGCAGTTTTTGGGAACATGTCACCTTCACTTCCCAGTCCCCTTGGGCCTAGAACAACAGTATGAACTGTCCCATGGCCAATCGGACCAGGTTCAACTAATGTCGATTTTTCAGCCAGATTAATGCCAAGCTGCTCATCAGATAATTCAGGAAATCGTGTTCTCGCCTTATCAGCGAACTGGAATATTCCATCGCAGAACAAATTCTGGGCTGACTTAGAAATTGAATCAAGCCCATGCTGGTTCAGCAATGTGAGCAGCTCATCGCTTGCTTTCTTCTTGGTGACTATCTTTTGAATTCTTTTCTTGATAACTTTGTGTTTACGAAAATATTTAGAGCTCGGGCTCTTGAAAACGCCTTTCAGTGCCAGATAGACAGCCGTATCATCAGGATCCATGTTCCGACATAATGCAGTCGCTGTGGAAGGTGTTTTCTCGCTTATTTCAAGACAAGCACTACACAATGAATATAAGATATTCTCCGACATGGCTGTTTTAATTAATCATGAGAGAAATCTAGGTCGAAGCGAATATTGAAGAGAACAATGATGAAAGCTGACATGTGCTTATCTGAGCTGCGGGGTAATGATCATGGTGCAACAAAAGCAAATAGAACTGACTAATCCATCTTCAGATGCATGATTGGGTGCATTGATCCGGGTCGCAAGTAATGGCAATGCCCAGCAGGTGTTGCGCGCAAATATTGTTTGTTTACGAAGACCAAAACATCTCGAACTTGAAGTGGGGCGTCGCTTCATTGCGATTATCGCAGTGTGAAGTGGAACAGAAAATCAAATGCACGAATTTTTAAAGAATCTCATTTATTAAAAGGTTATTGAAAATTTGTCATCGCAAGTATAAGAGCAAGATAGTGTGACAAGGGGGGAAAGCAAATGCTGAGAATTGATGATCTAGGGTAGCATGGACTTCCGTCGCTTGGGATATCAGCCTCCCCAGCCTCCGTACCAGTGGGGCGCTAAGCTATCCCCACTGAGATCGCCGACGGTTGAAATTGTAATTAAAAATTGAATACTGTTTGAGTGTAATAAAAAATTGTCAATTATTTTGAAAGGGCAAAAATTAGAATTCTATCTTTGGATAGATGGCGACTCTCCCGCCGGGAATTGAACCCGGGTCTCAAGCGTGACAAGCTTGCATACTGACCACTATACTACGGAAGATCAGTGGTTGTGTTCAACCACAGTAGTACCGGAATTCGATGGCTGCGTGGTCGAAAGAGTCATATATATTGCTATGGCAGCATCCATGAATGGAAATGTTTACCCAGCAAGCTAGCTATCCCGATTTTGACGAGTTTCTAAGCGTAAATCAAGAGATGAGCACTAGTTGGACTTTTGTGAACGGAAATTCTTCATTCATTCGAGTTTTGATGTTCCCGATCCCAAGGCAAAAAAAGTTTATGCTAGCAAATCAATTCCAACAATTCCCTGTCACCGCCGGCGCCTTGCTGCTTTCCAAATTAAAACACAATTATCGCTGTATGTTTGTCGTCGCCATCAAATGATCTTTGTCGAGCGTTATATTATTTCCTTTTTCGCCAATGGCACCCCCCCAGAGATATCTAGCTGAGAAAGCTGGAGCGATGTTACAGTCCTCGCGAACTGGCCAACTTTCCAAACCAGCGAAAGTCTCCTGCCGGGGTTTCTCTGGCTCGCCTTTATGCCTGATTCAAGGAGACCCGCCACTTGCTCGCTATCCCATATGCCTTCCTTTCGCCTGAGACTTCGCAAGAGCTTTATGCATCGCATTTGGACCTCGGCGTCGGAGGTTGCTGAGCACAATATTGAGAGCGTCAAAATGGATGCTCCTTCGAAGGTGAAATTGGGTATGGTTGGTGGAGAGTCTTCATAAAGTAGCTCTGCTCGACGCAGGATTTCTTCGCATTCCTCTCGAGGAAATTCGTCGGTCAAGGACTCAAGATTCCAAAAGCTTATCCACATCAATTGGGTTAGTGATAGTTGCCTGAATTTGTACAGTTCCAATTTCGAGCTTGCGGCTTCGTCAAAGTGCTGCCTATATAATTCAAACCGGGAAATCCATCGAACAAAACATGGCTTTAGGTGCTGGACGTAATTCATCTCCTGTGGCTTCGGCTGATGCAAGAAGCCTGGAGCGGTGTTAATGATGTAATCTGAATACTCTACTATAACTTGGAGCTTACCAGTGGATACTCTTGCGTTGAATTGAATCTCTATCGCCTCCAGAGACTCCCTTGCTTCCAGAATAGAGCTAAATGCGACTTCCGGATGTTTGATGGCGTGGCTAATTGGCGGAAAAGCGTTGAAATCAGCAGCCAGGGTATCTCCCGCGTAAAGAAGAAAATCCCGGCTCAAGCGTGATAGCATATGCACAATATTTCCAAGCAACGCGATTGAGAATCCTGGCGAGTTTGCCGCGGTCTGCGCCGCAGTTTTGAGAATGGAAGATGCAGCTTTGACATGCCGTTCGCATTCGACATAGCGACTGTGGAAATTTTCGATGCAGATGAATATGACGCAGCATACAAGGATAATTTCTGTATATCCTGTGGAAGACGCTTGAATGAGCGACCGAATACTTCGTATCGCTTGGTTGTATTGCTGAATCGAATCCCGGTGCAACTCTGCAGTTAATGCCGATGTTTTAGGCGAGAGATTTGATAGCTGAACGTGCTCAGAGTATTTGTACGCGCTGCCAAGAGCGCATACGGCATGCTTGATTGCATTTGTCGAGTAGGAGAGGGGCACGACATATGTGGTCCAAAACGTGTTTGACCAGAAAGACAGAGTGGATCCGTCGAATAAACTGGTCTGGGCATGATGCAGAATATTTAATTCCTGAGTAGATATTGGGCCTCCGGGGTACAGGTAATAACGATTCTTGACGAGTGGTCGCAGACTTGGTGGGATTGGGATTTTTGCATGCAGCTTTTTTAGGGCGTGGCTGATTGCGGCGGTGAGGATCGAGTTCATAGCCATCGCATGTATAACCCCCAGCTTTACATCTCTTGCAAACTGGCTTTTTCTCATCGCATTTGACGTGTCTTCTTCTAAAAAAAATCCTTTAGCAAAATGGTCGGCTATGTATTGGGCCATGCAACCTACTTGCTTAGCGCGCTGTTAGCAAGAGAACCCTTTATTGTGTTATTGGGGGATAATTACCATGTCCTGCAGCCTGTTCTCACCCTTGGCACGCTGGCCCTCGTCCATATTTTTTCCGATATTGCCATTTTGACTCTGGAAAATCGAAAGAATGGGTTGGTCGCGTTGTCACAATGACGTGTAATGTAAGAGCGACTGAAATATGCTGGCACAACAAGCGACTTGGACGTTTTTCAACAATCATGTGTGGGCGCTTTGACACAAAGATTGAAACCGTAAGCTCCCAATAAAGGGCACAAAATGGCGTCCAGGCAGCGGTGTACATGCGCCAGGGTTGTCATGAGAAGCTTAAATCTTTGAATTAGTGGCGGTTTCAGCTCGGTCTGGGATGTCTTAGTGCATGAGCTTGTCTTGTCATCTCCTCAAGGCAAACGCGCTAATTTGTGTGGCCAATGAAATAGCGACGCATCGGCCGTAGTTTTAAGGCCGGCTTGATCTTCATGGGCACAATCCTGGTCAAGACGCTTGGCCGCGCTCTTTCCACCGCCTAGAACGGTCTTCCGGAGCTGCCATCTCCGCGGAGCGCCGCTTGTTGATCTGATTTAAGGCTCAGCTGATCTCCCACATGGTGGCTGGCAGCATCAGAAGATAGAAAAGGTGAGTATTCTGAGCACGGTAAATTTTTGTCAGCGCCCTCTATTCTCTTTTTGCTTCTAACTAAAATACCATTTTAACCGGGGTAATTTGGTTTGGTTTGCAAACCTAATCAAAACCAATGCGACACCAGTGGCTGATCACGGCACCGTTCGTTTCGGCTTTTTCCGAAATGTTGAAAGTAACCGCCACAATTGTTTGGGTGTAACAACATACTAAAAATAACGGAATTGATTCACATCCAATATAATTTAGTCTCATATTTACCATCTGGTTCATCCCACAAGTAGTCATTTCATCTTTGGCCCAATCATAATATATATGCTAAACATGTTTCCACAAACCTATCATTCCCGTTTCGCGACGAAGATTCGGATGCTTTCGGTTTCTCGACAAGGTATCCCGTGCGTTGTATCGTGATTAAAATGATGGTCATTGGAGCATCTTTCTGTCACACCATAGTTGCATTTGCCATGCTTTTTTTTTCGCCCTCTGTGCAAATGAAAAGAAGCACAGGAGGCAGACACACGGCTCTGACAATCTCTGTCCGCGATGAACACCCAGAGGAAAAAGACAATGCAGTTGAGTAGCTGCGACACCTGGTTATTTTGAGTAATCACTAATATGCATCAGAGAGCCATATATCTATCTCAAAGCGCACGTCAAAAATGCTACGTTGAATCATTGCCCTGTCTATGCAGCATTTGAAATAAATTTTATTTCGGAGTGTTTCAGTTTTGTAAGTTTAGGCTTTAGACCATTAGAAATGACCTCATAGAGTCGTAGTGCATTTGCATGAGTACTAAAAACTCGATATCAACCGCGATTTCAATGCCCGCTCAATCTTTACGGGAACACAGTCCTTTCTAGTTGTATTCCAGGTTGTGTGCCTCCTCCTAATCTACGAATGAATCATTCTTGCCCACATATGAGCCCATAGAAGCTACTCTTTTCTCGTCGGGACCCATGCCCTCCCATGGCAGTGCCATGAGCGCGAAGGAGCGCATGTGTTCCGCAATGTGATTATCTGCATCAGGCTGTAGCAAAGGTGAGTTCTCACATAGAGGACATGGTACACGCGGTGGAACTGTTCTCTGGCTAAGTTCAGCCACAGTTTCAATATCCCATTCGTCGAAGTCCCACTCATGCTCGGTCATTGTGTGTTCATACCAGTCTTCCTCGCGGTTAAACTCAAATATTCCCCCATCTTCTGATTCGAACCAACACTCAGTGCAGATCCATTGTGTTTCGCTGTGTCGGCTCTTGAGATGGTTCTTCCAATCTTCAATTGCTGTGTACATGGTCTAAGCCTGGTCGCAGTCCGCGTATACGCAGACGTAAGGGCTCAAATCTTCGGATACGTGACTACTATAAGGAATTAGGTTTGCGTAATAGAGAAGGAACTGATATACATACCACCATTGGTTCTTTCTCTTTGGGTCTGAATAGGAGGAATCCAGTCGCTCTGTACAATATGGACACCAGAAGGGTTCGCCTTCTGGGACTGGGCAGGTCGGACAATCCTGTATCATCGGGTCTCTGGATATTTTGGCACTGACCGAACTTTCGTGCCGAGGCACGTCGAAGCTGCCAATACCTCTACTAGCTTAAAAGGACAAAATCGACTTTCCTAGTGTGGTGGATTTTCGATGTGCCTTCTGCGCTTGGGGCATCGGCTCAGGGCTCTGACGTGCGCTTGAAGCTGGAGCTGATTGGACTTCACGATGTGGCATTGGTATTTCTGCATTGAGATGGACCATAGGATCGTTTCGTAAAGTCAGACTTTGCATCTTTTCTTTGTACCAGTTAAAGCATATCTCAAAACGGTTTCTTCGTATTAAATTTGTTCGTATGAGTCGACTTTGAACTGGACTGAGTCTCGCTGGATCCTTGAAGTACGCCTGGAGTGTTTTCCAAATATTCTTCCACATCCGCTCGTTTGTCACGTCATGTTGACGGAGAATCCAACTCAGGAGATGTATCTTTGTGGGTCCGAAGAGAATCAGCTGCAGCAAGAAGTTGTGAAATTCCTCAAGCTTGTCTGCTCTGTCTTTCAGACGCTTGTCGGCTCGTTGATGTCTGAATTTAGTCCCAGATCTCGGTATTGCCTCGGATAGTCTGGAAAGAGACTTCAAGTTTGTCTTGATGAAGTACATGCATTCGCGTAGCTCCGAATCTTCATCAAGGAATTGATGATTCGTGATGCGGGCTACTATTTCCTTCTTTTCCTTGGTTTCCTTCGCATGTATATCAGATTGTGCTCGGTCGATCTCGAGTTGAAGTGCCTGTACTGGGATGATATGTTAGCATAATGAATTGAACATCTTCGTATTGATTGAAGGATTAACATTCAACGTACTGATATCGAGATATTTTTGAAGTGATGCCTCCAGACGATCCAAATAGCCGACGATCCTATCCCTCGCACTGTTCTGAGCTCGGACACGATGATCCAACGAAGAATGTCCGCTTTTTGTCGCGCCAATACAAATGGCCCACCAGTTGAATTTTGATGATAGCAGATCGATCCATTCATTCTCAGCTAAAACTCGATACTGTTGGCAAGCTTCGATGAGAGCCAGGCACGTCTTGGTTTGATCTTGAATTCCAGTGGAGTCTTTCCCACACTCGTCTGATTCGGATATCTGAGCATCGTTATCATGATCCTAAACGGCCGGCGTCTTTCTCTGTGTGCCAATCTCAGTGTGGTCAGTGGACTGGCGGGAGTATCTACTGGGTCCAGGAGAATGATGCAGGTCTTGCGAATCACGCAAAAGGGGTCCGGTTGGCTAGCCGCCTTTGTCCGTGAGCGAAGACTGCGAAGAAAATGAGATAAAGATCGCCTCCCATTGTCCATCCAAAGAGTCAATGAGTATGCTTCCGTCTTGAAAGGTTCCATTTTCAGAGCGAAAATTACCGCTGCTCCCTTGATTCATGTGGACGTTGTGGAGTTTGCAGTGGCTCTCATCGAAACACCCAAAGACATAAATGATTGCCTTCTTATCAACTGTCCTTCCAAGGAGATTTGTAAGCTCGTCGAAAGTGTTTTGACGAGGTCCAACTTCGTAAGGCGCTCCGATTGCATCCTCAACCTCAACGAAATCCCCTCGAAAGAAGTCAAGGACAGGAAATCGACTCTTTGTGCCTAAATGAACGCCGTGATCAAGGTCAGATAGTTGATTTAAGAGATGAGAGTGACTGTAGTGACGATACAGCCAGTACACCAACTCAGAGTCGCCCGATCGAGGGAAAATATTGACCATAGCGGTGATGGGGGAGGCGACAGGTGCTTCAAGCCGTAGCTCAACATAGGACTCAGCATCCAAGAGTTTCCAGGATCGAAGACGTCCTTTAAGGAGACCGTACTCGCATACAGGCATCTTGACTTAGAATCTCTTGATCATAGATGGAAACGTTTGAGTTGGAATGTCTAGGGGATGCGCGGCATTTTTATTTTCATAAGGTTATCTGTCCAACACAAGGCGTCAAGTTCATTTGGTAAGCAAAGGCCTCAGCTCATTTATGTTCCACAACTCAGCTACCAATCGCTCAAACACATAATTGCCTCCGACGTCACTGTGACTGTACATTATCGAGACCCCGCACGGGGTTATTTCTCGTTGGTAGGCTCAAACTTGTGTCCTTCATCGCCAACAACAAAGAATCCAAACAAAGAAGCAAGCCTTGACCCTCTACAGCCAAAATGGAAGATTGCTGGTTTGTTCTGCGATAGACTCACTATCCGGCCCCCGCATACAAGTCCAAGACCATGGCATACGGCGAAGCCAAGGGTCCTCTTCCACTTGGTCACTTGATCCCAGACCCCAAGAAAATCGACAACGTGATCGACCTTGACCATACCACTCCATTTTCTCGCAATATGTGCATTTGGTGCACGACTGCAGTGGATTTCCGCTTCTCCAACAAAGCCGAAAAAAGCCTTGAAATCTCTTCAGAGTCTTCTGCACCCATCGTCGCCTCAATTGGTATGGCGGCGAACACTAAGGCTGGAATGGTGTTCAAGAAAATGATCCTGCTTTAAAACCGTTAAAAAAGAACACCATTCATAATAGAGTCTAGTAAAAACATCATTCTCACGAAGTATGGTGTATACGCACGTCTTTACTTTTGGTTATGTTCCGTTTGATCTAATTGACATCCTATATTCCCATAACAAGACCTTTGTGCGAGGCTGTTTTTCCCCAATTCATTCCTAATCATAATAATAAACCAATATTTCTCATGAAGACATTATTTAACTCCACACGTCCTCAAACCAGCGATTATCCTTCTTCCTGCTCGCCATCCAATCTGCAGCCTGCGTCTCAGACCATCCCTTCACATCCATGGCTGCCTCTGTCAGAACCGAACTAACAGCCTTGGCCATGGTAGCCGCGCCACAGATGTAGAAAGCCGCGTCCTGGTCTCCAAGTAGCCGAACAACATCCTGTTTCCTTTCGCGAACTCTGTCCTGCACGTAGACCTTCTTGTTGCTGACACGCGAGAATGCAGTCGCGACCTCAAGCTTGCCAGCCAAAGTGCCAGACATGAGATCCTCCAGTTCATTCTTGTACAAGTAATCCACCTCACTCTGGCATCCGAAAAATAGAATCATGGGTCCAACCTGTCGGCCGATGGAGCTGAGGCGACCTCTCTCTTGCAAAAATGCGCGCAGTGGGGCAATGCCTGTTCCAGCAGCAACCATGACTAATGGGATCGCAATATTGACGGGAAGCTTGAATGAGGAAGACCGGATTTGAACGAAAACACTAGGGTTATCGGATTGCGCGTTTGGAAGAGGCTTCTTCGCAGAGAGGTGACCGCTGCAAAGTCCTGGGATTTTTGTGCTTGGGTTGGCAGCGAGTTCCGATGGCTTCACTGAGACTGTGAGAGTAACGGAGCGGGGAGAAGTAATGCGGGAGCTTGCAATAGAGTAAAGTCTGGGCTGCATCGTCGGTACTGTGTCGATGAGGAATGACAGCGGCAGAGACTCCCAAGATGCAGTAGGGTCGAGAGTGAGTGTGTACTCAAGAAGTCGAGAAAATGTTAAATAATTGCTTTGAAGAAAAGCTGCGTATGTTTCTCTATTGTCGCTAATCTGTTCCAGGGCCGCTTTGATGGTCGAAGACGGGGCCACAGTGGCCAGCGCCGAGACAGTTTCGCGGGGAATCGGGCTGCAAATTTCCAAGTAAGATCGAAACAAGGCCTCAATTGTTGTCAAGGCAGGCACCTTGACCTCATCATAGTCTGACTTTTGTGAAATTCTAATGGGGGCGCTGCGCTTGTGTTCGATCTTGAGAACGCGAAGAAGTCGGTCTACTTCCTCGGTGGAGTTTTCAGGCCACACTGCAATGTGATCACCAGTCTTGTACTTGACTTGGGAGTACGCAGATAGATCCACTACGACTTCGACGCAAGCGCGGTCTTGTTCGGGGTACTTTGTAAGCACTCTGTGCCCAGTAACTGGGACCGAGACAATGTCGAAGGCTCTGTTCAGACTCTTTGTTCCAGCTTTTTGGAACGGACGGCCAAATTGGATTTCATCTGGAGATGCCGATAGCTGTTCGGCAACATCAACAAGAGGTTCGTAAATCCTCTCACCCTCTGTGAGACCAAGCTGGGCAACGAGTGTGGAAAAGAGCGATTCTTTCCAATCAGCAAAGTCCTCATCAGTTGTCCGGGTAGCCTCATTTCCCTTTCCAGTTGGGAGTATCATTGTCGCGCCAAATTTTTCCATGGCTGCAACCACCTCATCTACTGTCTTGTTGTAATATTTGTAGTTTGAGTTACCGCATCCAAAGGCTGCATACTTGAGATGCTCCATGGCAGCTCTTCGTGTAGAATTGATCCAAGAAGTAAAGTCCTGTGCATTATCGCTAGGGTCACCCTCGCCATAAGTGGAGACGATGAAGAGGACAAGGGTTGACCCAGGGATCTGAGCGATTGTTTCCGCATCATAATCAGACAAGTCTGCCACGATGGGCTTCAACTTGAACCTCTGGTGCGCCTCCCGTGCTAAGCGATGAGCAAAGCCCTCGGCTGTGCCAGACTGTGAGCCCCAGAAAACTACAATATCTGAGGAGCTTTGTTTGACGAGCTCTGCAATATTGCGTGTTCGGGTCTTGGTCGGAGCGCGAGCACCCATTGCAGCCTGAGGGCGCTCAAACCATTTGTAGTATAATGGGTCAGACTTGGGTAAGATGCTACCCCGGTTGATGATAAAGGCAGAGCCAAGCAAGACTAGGGGAAGAATGACAAAGTCTTCAGGGCTCAGGCTGTTTGAGATTGACTCAAGCCCGTAACTCCAAAGCTGCGACGGAGCGCTTGGGACAGCAGAAGAGCTTGCCATTGTGAAAATGCCACGATGTTGGTGAAGGCAAGATTTATGATGCTCATGGCCAAAAACACGAATGTCAACTTGTCCGTTGATATAGAAAACGGTCTACAAGTGAGGTTACAACTTGACACTGCACCTATGTCTTAGAACTATCCGAAGACAAAGCGGAAAATAATTCCCAAAAGGGCAAATGTTTCGCCGAAATGCAGCCTCTTAGCGACATTCCACACAAACTGCCGGCCATCTCTGCGAGCTAGCGCGCCCAAAGAGGAAATGTTTCGCCGGGTTCACTGCTTGGCCACCGCGTAGACGCCCTGTGACCTCTCAATTGCACACCCGAAACCTAATTGCCATGCGTCCAACCAAGAGGTCACGTTGGGGTAAGATCTGAGATCTGGTACCGATCTCAGCCCTGGGGTTCCATCACTAGGGTTGCACGCGACCCCCCATCCGCATTAGGTTCGGGGAACGCCTGCTCTGTCAAGGCTAGCACCATGCGAGTTTCTTTTGCTGCTGATTCAACCCCGCGCGAATCTACCACGTTTTATACATAATAGTCAATTTACGGCGTTCTTCCCCGCGGGGATTCTAGCCGTAGTAGGGAAATCGGAATTACTTGCCCTTGGGGGGTTCATGAGGCAAGTTAGAGATTCATGGTAGCTCAAAAAACGGAGTTTGGGACGTATAAGAGCTTCCCACCACAATTTAGTTCACGTTCCTCATCAGACACTCGTCTTTTCACACACTCGTCACTTTGCAGTTAAAATTCACAAACACCTTTGAGGTTCCTCTCCCATGTTTGGATATCTGGCACTGGGCCTGGCGACGTTTGTCGCGGTCGCCTACCTTGTCATAAGGCCCATTGTCTACTATTTTCTTGACCCAAAAGGACTCCGCAAATATCCAAACTATGCGTTACTTTCGGGTATTACAGATCTAAGGCACTGCTACCTTGCCTCGCAAGGATTTCGGTCCCGCGATTTATATGAAGAGCACAAAGCCAGAGGCGAGCCAGTCTTGAGAATTGGCCCAAATTCACTGTCTTTTTGTGATCCCCGCGCCATTAAGCAAATTTACGGACACAACACAAAGTGCATCAAGGATGACAACTATGTCGTCTTGGCTGGCTCGCACCGCCACCTCTTTGACGTTGTGGACAAGCCAGAGCACGCGCGCAAGAGAAGACAGCTCTCTGCCGCCTTTGCCATCAAGAACCTTGAGAACTGGGAGTACAAGGTTGCATACACGGCAGAAAGACTCTTCAAGGCCTTTGATGAAAAGTGCACTGCACCTCTCAAGGGAATGATCCCAGAGCCAAGAGATGTGAACGTTGACTTTAACCACTGGATCAACCTGTGGACCATTGAGGCTATAAACTTTATCACGCTTTCCACCAAGATGGATCTTCTTGACACCGGCACTGATGAAGTGACTGCCGAGAAGCCCGATGGTACGCTATACAAGGGCAGGTACCGACATGCACAGAACCAATCCGCTGTAGCCCAAGCCATACTTGTGTGGGACTACGACCTGTGGCCCTGGGTTCAGTGGATTACCAAGAGCATCCCTAGCAAGATTCAGAAGATCTGGAAGAATGGTGAGGCTTGGGACGACATTTACTATCACGCAGCTGCCGAGAGGCTACGAAGGTACCAGGCTGGCGAGGAGCTGGACGACTTCTTCTCTGTCATGATGGAAGACAAAGCCGGCAACCCGACCAACATCGAATGGGGCGAGATTGTGGCCGAAGTTGGAGCTCTGATTAACGCTGGCGCTGACACCACTGCCATTGCATTGACCCAACATCTTGAACTTCTCATCCAGCACCCGCAGTATCTAAAGAAGCTCCGAGAGGAAGTCGACTCAGTTCTTGAAGAAGATGAAGTCATCGCGCCTTACGACAAGGTCAAGGATCTTCCCTTTCTGCGCGCATGCATCGACGAAGGCCTGCGAGTCATCCCGCCCACATCCGCCGGCCTGCCTCGCCGCACTCCCACAGAGGGAGCTCAGATCCTCGACGACTGGATTCCCGGCGACACGAGCGTCAACATGACTATTTATGCAGCCCACCGAGACCCCAAGGTCTTCCCTGACCCCGAGACGTTTAACCCCATGCGGTGGATGGACCCAGAGGACCGCAAGCGGATGGAGCCCTCCTTCATCCCCTTTTCCACTGGGGCCAGGGGCTGCATCGGCCGCAATATTTCGTATCTCGAGCAGATTATCGTGCTTGCCTCTTTTGTGCACCGATACGACTTTGCCCTGCCCACTCCAGACTTTAAGATGTCAAGGATTGAGGCGTTTAACATTGTCTGTGATCGTCTACCGATTAAGATTTGGAAGCGAGAGTTTTCTTAGATGGATGAGGAGGGATAAAATGTTGATAGTTTATTCTGGATGATCTCTGAAGGTGTCAAGGTGGATGATGTTTAAGATTGTAATAAAATTATATGCGTGCTGCGCTCCTTTCTTCGAATATCTCACAGTTCAAGTTCCACGATTCTCGGTGCCAAGGAGGTTGTCGTAACCAGGCAACTTGGCCAAAAATTAATTTTGTGTAATATCCATCCCATGACACTGTTCAGATAATCTTCCTTGTCTGTTAGTTGCTATCTAGACTCTCTCCGTAATCTCAACTTCCTCAGCTCAGTCGGGCAGAAGGCCATTGCGCCCATCCTTCGACACGTCTGGAAGAAGTCCGAGATTGCACGAAGCCCGATCTCCGTGAGTAATAATTGACGCAAACTCGTGTAAGCGAGATATCTGACAGCGTGAACCTCATGACGGCGCTCACATCACACCAGACAGCCACATCATGGTGGTTCGTGCAGCCAGGGGTTGGAGAAAGTCTAGCCCAAAGCCCCAAATCCCAGCTCAGAGGAAAAGTGGAACCGTGTAGAGTCCCAAATAGGACATCTTTCGCCGAAACATGACCGCGTCTTCTCCCCCCGCACAAGAGTGTGACCAAATATTTTCACACCCTTGACCTCCACATGTTTGTTCCCCGGAATTCGAGCTCTTGGCTGATGGAGCGCTGCCAATCGGAATTCTCAATTTGCAACGATCAAACGAGACATCACACGAGATCATGGGGAAGACACCTCGGTGAGCAGGGCGATTTACGGTCTAGCACGCTAGGAATCCCCGTGGGGGAATGCGGAGAAGGTTCTGTCCGCAAGTCATTAGGAGGTCGGAGACCGCGGTTATTCAGAAGGGTCTAGACGTTGTGATAATCTTCATTGCAGGTGATCTTTTTCTTAACATTACCTCTCACGCTTCAAATTAAGTAAAATAGTTTGTTTTTATTAAGCTCATGATTTTATTGATTTTATTAAATAAAAAAGAGCAATTAATTGAACCAAAGGCATTCCCTCAACATGAAGCTCTCTCCAAGCTGCCCCACAAGGCGATTGTAGGGTAGGGGACATACCCCAATTAGGCAGTGACCTCATGCATGGAATCGAATCCAGACCTGACGCTTCAGCTGTTTAGCGCGTCAAATTAAAGATCTCAAAACGTCACCCTACAATGATGAGTTCTATAGTTTCTAGAGCCATGGCTCCAATGACATGATTTTCCTTGAATTTCAATGTTGGTCATGGCCGCTGCCCAAGTCAGCCATGCCATCTCCAACATGCGGAGATTGACTAGAATTCCCAAAGCGGTAAACGTTCGCCGAAAGGTTGCCAGAATACGCCCCCGCAAATGTAGGTGACTTGATTGGAAGCGTTGGTCTGCTGAAATGTCAGGCTGCTTCGTGTGCAGGCGGATGGTTACACTAGGCGGTGGTAGCAGGTGGGTTCCCCATGGGGAACCATGTCCTCGCATCTGGCTTTTTCTTGTCGGAAATTTTATATACGCGGAACATAGACTCTTTAGGAAAATGAATGTTGATCTAGAGTTACATGTCACATACATAGAGCTGTTTGCACGTGATGTTCATTGATGCTTTCAAATTGTAAATAATACATACAGACTGTATTGCCAGTTATAACCTCGGCAGGGGAATAGAAATGTCAGAGCATAACGTTTTAAACCTCGCACTACAGCTATCCATACACATCCTCGTGCCCGAAAGTCCAAGCGTTTTGAAAGGGCCGCGATTTCTAGAACGAACCCCGCATTGGAAAACCAGTGAAATTCGTCCACAAACGGCAATGTTTCGCCGAGTCTCACCCCAAAAGCGGACTGGACCTGAGCACTGGGCGCTGACCCTGAGAGCGCGTGCGTCAGTGACACCAGCTCGCGGCCAATTGGAGGCGTCGTGAACCATGCGAACAGAGGCAAAAACCCGTCAACCATCAAGTCATGGCAGCAGCCGCGGCGCCTTCCCCGGAGCCAGGAGCAACGGCTAGCGTGGGCCAACCCCATGGGGGACGTCGTCCCGCTGGGCTGCACCCCAATTTTTGTGGCGTGGCCGAGATGATGGTATTCGGGAGAGAGAGGGTGGTGACCCCAAATCCTGGACCTGTCATGGAACGTCGTTTGAGTTCAAAGTATTAAAAGGGCTGCAACACCACCCGGTTGAAGAGAGAGTTTCTCCCAGGATATCAGGCCCGGATAGCAGGAACCTCTTTTTCTTCTTCTCTGCACTATTGGATTTTGCTTTGAGAACCTGTACAGAACAACATGGAGACCAAAGACTCCCTCGGCAACGGCAAGGCTGAAGACAGCCAGGTCGAAGATGCCGAGATTCATCTGCAGGCCGGCGCCATCATCTCCTACGACGACAATGGCTTGAAGGGCATTGTCCGCTCACCATACGTGCTAGGAGCTGCGGCTCTGGCATCGTTTGGTGGTTTTTCCTTTGGGTATGGTAAGTAAACCTGAATGCCCTCATGTCACCACGCGCGCGCCTTGAGTGATGATGACTGACTCCACGCCAGACCAGGGAGTCATTTCCATTATTCTGGTCATGGACCAGTTCCACGCCAAGTACCCCGAGACGGCCCCCGGAAACCCCAACTACGGCTTCAACACGGGTTTCATGACGGGCATGCTCGAGCTGGGCGCCTTCATTGGCTGCCTGTTCCTGCCGTACCTTGCCGATCGCATCTCTCGCAAGTGGTCCCTCACCATCGCCACCGTCTTCTTCTGCATCGGTGCCATCATCCAGACCGCCGCCCCCAACTACGGAACCCTCGTCGCCGGCCGAACCATTGGTGGCATCGGCGTCGGCACGCTGGCCATGGGTGCTCCGCTGTACATTTCTGAGATCGCCCCTCCCAACCTTCGAGGATCTCTGCTCGTGTTGGAAGCTATCAGCATCGTCATTGGCGCCATCATTGCCTATTGGATTACATATGCCACCAAGGAGATTGACGGCGAGTGGGCCTTCCGGCTGCCTTTCCTTCTCCAGATGGCTCCCGCGTGTTTGGTCGGTGGAGGCATCCACTTCTTCCCGTACTCTCCGCGATGGCTTGCGATGCGCGGCCGCGACGATGACAGCCTCCAGGCCCTCTCCAAACTCCGCCGCGTGCCGGTATCCGACGAGCGGGTCCAGATCGAGTGGAAGGGCATCTTGTCCGAAGTCCGATTCCAACAGGAGATTCTCCACCGCGATCACCCCAACGCCAACGCTTTCCAGCTTGAGCTCCTGCAGTGGATCGACCTGTTCAAGCCAAAGTACTTCAAGCGCACCATGATTGCGCTTGGAATTCCCTTTTTCCAACAGTTTTCAGGCATCAACGCCTTCGTATACTATGCCCCTACCTTCTTCGCGGCCCTGGGCCAATCATCCAACATGGCTCTGATCCTTTCCGGCATGGTCAACATCTGCCAGCTCGTTGCAGGCATCCCCACCTTCTTGTATCTCGACAAGGTCGGCCGACGGAAGCTCGCCATTGGCGGCGGCATTGCCATGGCTATTCCGCATCTGATCATGGCCGGCGTGGTGGGCAAGTTCAACGGCAAGTGGGATACCCACGAGGCCATGGGCTGGTTCGGTGTAGCTCTTATCTGTAAGTTTACCTGCTTAGTTACCCTTGTCGAGATCCGTGAATCGCGCGTCTCCCGCGGTTGTTGGGGATGCGATGCGACGGCTCCACCATCAATCTGGGTGAAGATTTACGCAGCCGCTGACACGTGCTTTTCTAGATATCTATGTCCTCTGCTACGCCATCTCCTACGGTCCCCTTGCATGGACCCTGCCTGCCGAGGTGTTCCCAAGCTCCAAGCGTGCCAAGGGCGTCGGGGCAGCGACGGCCATGATTTGGCTCGCAAACTTTATCATCGGAGTAGTGGTGCCCGAGATGATGATCAAGCTGGGCTGGGGCACGTACCTGTTCTTTGGGTGCTTCTGCGTGGCCGCCGCCATCTTCTCGTTCTTCATGGTGCCCGAGACGTCCAAGAAGTCGCTGGAGCAAATCTCGGAGCTGTTTGGCGACAACAACATTGTGGATGAGGAGGAGATCCGCCAGCGCATCGAGCGAGAGATCTGGACTGACCCTAGGTACCAGATTACGGGGTCCTCATGAGAGGAGGGTCTTTATGAGGGTCTTCATCATGAGATGAGGGGCCTCGGCATGTTAGGGTAGCTGGTTGGCCGAGGCCGTGACAAATCACCCCAGGGCGGAGTCCGCAGATAGCCTAGGGCGTACCATCGGCAGATGATCGCACCGAAAGCCAACGTTCAATATTAGTAGATATTCTTTCGCGTAACATACAATACAAACACACACACGATTCATCAATGCGGCTTAGCCCCTCGGCTCACTGACTCGGACCTAGCGCATATCTCTTGGCGGCTCGGTCAGGCCCGCCGACCTTAATTATCGTGCCTGTGATTCCACACCGTCCCCCCTCATCGCATCCCCCAACGCTTTGGCTTGGCTTAATAATTGGACCCTTGCGCACGCGGGTGGAGATGCTGCATCGTGAGGCTGAGCAGGGGATCACTGCTAGCCCACTCCACCTTGATATGCAGCTGGCTTACGCGCACGTTCCCATTGGCGCTGTTTAGGCTTTGGAGTCGTATAGGCCCAAAATATTCGTTCTTCCTCATGCTGCCAGGGCCAGCAAGTCGTCGTCACCTCTCCACCTCTTGGCCGAAAAAACCGAGAAAGTTAACTCTAATCCGGAGCCATTCTAAACAGGGACTGAGCCTCTTAATGACGAAGGGCCAGCCTTGTCGTGCTATATAGTCGATTGAGACGCCCAGCACAGTGAGGAGCACACGTATCGGATCCGGCCAGAACCAAAGCCCTTGCCCTAGCGAGTGCTCAGCGCCGAAAAACCAATACTCTCTCTTGGGATTGCCACACTGCTTCGTCTAGCGCCGTGCGGGGAATCGAGTGGAGAGCTGTAGGGCGTGTGTTCCGCCCATCCATTTAAAACACAGCGCTACCCATGTCCGCTGTCCGGCGAAGACTTTCCTTAATCGGCCATTTTTCTCGCAAAAACACCACGCCCAACATCTCCAGTAATACAGACATATGCGGCCTGCCATGGCGCCGCAACCCCGCACCAGGACCGTTCCTTGCGACAAGTGCAGAGGTTTGTGGCAAAAGTCGGCTTCTTGATTTGGTCATTTTCGGCTGACATTTCTCTCTTGGTCTGCAGAGAAGCACCTAAAATGTGGGTTTCCGAGCCCCATCCTTCAACTCATTCCCCCTGTTCGCGTCGACAGCCCTCAACTAACTACGTGCATCCATCAGGTGACGGTCAGGTTCCCTGCGCGAACTGCAAGAGGGGCAACTTAAACTGCGTCCGAGCCGCAAAGCCCTTCCGGGTTAAAAAGCTCATTGCCTCCCAGAACACCTTTGCCTTTGACCCCAACCAGACTTGGATTCAGACCAGCAACTCAAGTAAATCAAGCTTAGCTTCCACGAAAACTCAACCAGCAAACTGACCCACGCTCAGAACAGCAACAAGGAACCCTATCAATCATCGATGAGTCCGAAAATGCACCAGCACGATCAAGCCGCCGAGGTCCGAAGCCCCGAGGTGACCGATCAGACACGCCAACCAACGCCGCCGCCGAAGTCTTGCAGTCATTCACTCGATGTATCCGGCTAGACAACGAAATCCAGTTCACGACTACCTTCCCAGCCAACCAAGGGGCATCCCCATCCGATGACGGCGATGTAGAATCAAATCCTAACAATCAAATTTCCGAGGCCCACACCCCTGACGACTTCCTACCATCATCATCCGCCCTCTACGATAAATCGCGAACACTGTCTTACTCCGGATCAACTGAGTTCCAGTTTGGGTGGCAAAACACTCAGTTCGACACGTCGCCCGACGCTGGGCTTGCAGAGTCTCAGACCAGCTCACCGTACAACCCACACAGCACGCCTGGCCGCAGCTATGCATCTGACTCAAGTTCGAATCTAGTTTCGCGTCCAGTTCCAAAGCTGTTCAGCGGAGCCGGCCCGTCAAATCTGACCATGCAGGAAGGATGTCTTGTCCGTTGTTTCGTCGAGCGATTAGCAGCCTCTGTGAGCTCTCCTATCTAACCCATATGGCTTTGTTGTCTCATACTAACTAACGCATCTCTAGTTCGATACAAATGACAGAGACCATCACTACATCAATGTGGTTCCACTTCGCGCCATGCATAGCCCCTTACTTCTGTACGCCATTTGCACCGCAGCAGCCAGACTCCTCACACAAATCTGGTCCTTCGGTGACCAGACAAGTGTTGTCGAGTATAATGGAATACCATTACCAGATCTAAATGAAGAATCGGTGATACACTACCACAACAAGTGCATATCATATCTCATGGACGTGTCAGCAAACCCCGCACTTGCTTGCAGTGACGATGCGCTCACAGCCATTACAATCCTACGGTACCATGAGCAAGTGGATAGTAAGATACCATCCGCCCCTTAGCCAGTCAGGCGCTGAGAACTCTCTAGCACGCTTCACGCGTTTAGACAGCGAAACATTCTCGACAGCGATCCAAGCGGTATTCCACGCGCAACAAGAACAAACGCTGGGTATATGGCGCATCATCCACACGCCGCCAAGAAGCCCAGATATATTTGCCCCTTCCATGCCTTCCTTGCGCCACTCGGCGTGTGGCATCGCATTTCGCCAAGAGATTTGGTCCGTCATCACCCACCGCCGACCCTTTCGCCTACCCACCATGATGATCGACGACTACTCCAACTTTGATGGCGATGACTTTGACTGGACTAATCGCGTCATCGAATGGTGCGCCCATGTCGTCAAGTTTTGCTTTAGCGAGGATGCAGACACAAACACTGTCGGGAACAGGTCAAGAACAGAGCAGAGGAACGCCCTAAAGGCCTTTGAAAAGTTCTTGGATGATTCCCCGCCCCATCAGCTGGCTCCCCTCTACTACGAGGATCGAAACCCGAGTGAGGGGAGGTATTTTCCAACAATATGGCTTGCAAACCAGTGTCAAGTCATGGCTTTGCAGCACGTAGAGATCGGACGAATGGCGCTCGCCGTGCACGACTCCAAGTTCCAACGAATTGGCCTCGGAGCTAGCGCTGCCCATAAAGCTCTTGAAGAGTTGCTCCGAGAGTCGACACGGCGAATATGCGGCGTGGCGCTCTGCGACCCAATGTTCCAGGCAGCAATGGTAACAGCTAGCGCCGCCATCTCCATGTGCGGGGAATATTTTCACAATCCCAGCGAGCAGGCGGCTATTGTGGCCCTGATGTCAACGTTGGAGAGACAACATGCTTGGCCAATAAACAACGTGTTGGATGCGCTGCGGGCATCTTGGGACGAGTATAGAGCATACTTGGGCGGTATGGCATAGGATACCAGCAATGATTATGATAATGAAATAAAGCGTCGTCCTTTTGGCCTTTTATGCTACCACATGGTTGTCAAATTATCTCTTTGCTAAGGCTCCTGTCACCGAAGCGTCCAGAAACTAGTTCACGCAAAGTCAGTTGCGTCATGAACTTTCAGGGTGGATGCAAGGTCTAACCTCTGATTACATGACATAAAACTATCATGAGGAGAAAATGACCCAAAAAAAAAAGTCAACCCTGCAGAAAATTTCCAAATTCGCCGAGGTGTAGACTTCAAAGATTCCGCGGAACAGCTGCGCTGAGTTAACTTAAAGCTCCACTACACAGAAATGCCAGCCATACAGATCCCATGAATCTTGGAACATCAACCATATCAGGGTTTCCCTGGTTGATATATGGCAAGAATATCTTTCCTCATCAAGCGGCGCAGGCAGAGTCACTGCGCCGCTAGCCTCCTTGGTTGGTCACTCTTATCTCATAAAGGGAACACTATGTATATCATGACATGAACCAGGAAAAGTATGAGCAGAAGGAAATTCCAGTTTAGTTTGTGAAAAGAATTATAGTAACAATAAGGCACCTTCTGATGATAATGTCCCAACCGACTTTTGGTGCATCACGCAAGACCACCAAGGTTAGATATATGAGTAGCAGATATTGAACTAGAACCAAAATTCCCCAAAGCTTCATATAAAAAACATAAAATGACTTGTACACCATTACACCTCAAATCGGAGATAAAAAGGGGCCATGGATCAGCACGAAAGAGGAGGAAAACAGAGGCATCCTTTTGCACACTTCACATGCTCATCATTGAAACACACCCCTGTGTCATGATACTTTCGCCTAATTTTGTTAATTCACGTGCCAATTCCTGTAATATATACATCCCCTGTCTCTCTCACAATGTCGACTCAAGGCGATAAGACAACATTGACCGCTGCGGAACTACAGAAGGCCGCTGAGGAAGACGAGCTGACCCTGGAAATGCTGAGTAAGAACGCCATGACATTGGTAGAAATATCCAAGCTTGACCAGGTTACTCTTCTCACCATCCATGGTCTGCTCGTGGACCACATCTTCCGGCTTGCAAAAAGGGACCCAAAGGAGCACTCGGAATGTTGGGAGGCTTGCCGCGAAAAAGTGGCAGCAACAAATGTTCTCAGTGCAGCAACCTTTGACGGCTGGGACGGCCACACGGAGCTCTCTTCGAGCATCCGGACTCTGGTTTCGACGCAGAATTCCAGGGGGGGCAATTGGATGCTGAATGCACCCCTCGTTGTTGCCGCAGCAATTGCCCAGAGTATCCGGTCCGACCCGAACGACCCGACAGATCGAGCCGTAGATATGACAAAATGCAATGACTTATGGAACTACATAGACATTGCAATTGACGCATATCCTACGGTCAAAGAGGCCATCTTCAAAGTCGAGTGGTCGGACTCGGAGGAATCGTCATTCCGGGTTGAGGACGCGAATGCCATTGCCACAGTGCCACGACGGTCTCCCGGCCAAGGACAGGACATGTTGGGACCTCAAAAATCCCCAGTAAGTACTGTTCTAACGCCATATTCACCTCGAACCTCGGAGACTGCTGAGACAAAGCGTGTCATGACGCGAGCCGACGCTCTACAAGCCGCCGGAGACCTGTTGGATAAACTAGCATCTGCTGACCACGATCAAGCGATCCTTGTCGGTAGGATGAAGAAATGGCTTTCGGAGCCCAGGATCCGCGTCTTGCCGAGCGAGATCAAGTACAAGCTTTGGGCTTGGTGCAACGAACACGACAAGAGGTGGCTCAGCGTCATTCAATCGTCCAAGGAAGAATTGACCGAGTACGCATACACCGAGAAGACACCCTCGAAAAAGGGACACCCAATCGCCAGCGCTATGCAAGGGTCAATTCTCCAGCTACAAACTTTCGCCCAAGGCCAACAAGATGAGAAGCAGCGAGACGCTCTGTTGAGGTTTGTGATCCAGCTGAGCGTCGCCACGGACTACTTCGCCAACCACTACGACAAGATTATGGCTCAAGTCAGGCAAAAGGGCAGAGACATCGATTGTATGAAGGATCGCTATCAGAAGTTGATGCGGATGGTGGAACAAGAGCGTCAGACACTCGGCCAATACCGCGACTCCCTGGCAGCAGAGCGAACTGCAATCGACGCTTTGAACATCAAAAACTCGTGCTTCTTCCAAACCGAGCGCAGCAAAATCGACCAAGAGCGCGTGTCCTTTGACCAGTGGTGCATCGAGAACCGAAAGATGCTGGACAAGCAAAACGCCACGCTCGTAAGCGAGCGCGCCCATTTCGATCGCATGCGGCACGAATCGACACAGTCAATTGATCGACAGCGAGCCGAGATAGCACACACTCTGCAGCAAGAACGCACCAGCATGACCCAATCGATGAAACAAGAGCGCTTCACGCTTACGCAAGAACGCGCCGCTCTTGCGCAAGAGCGTACTCAGCTTGAGCAAGACCAGCTCAAGAACGCGGTACAGCGTGCCGAAATGATGCAATCGCTAAAGCGGGAGCGCGAAACGGCCGCCAAAGAGCGCGCGAAGTTCAATGAGCTGAAGAGGCAGATTGGGGATGCCAGGGAGTGTATGAACAACCCCATGAAGCGAGTACGGCTTCTCGAAGATGATGACGCTCGTTCGACGTCCGATTCCCCAAGGTCCACCATTGAAGTAGCCGACGACACTTAAAACCAATTTACGGGCACAAGAGCCCTGATGCCGATTGCATTAGCCTAGGCATATGCAAAACCGTAATTTTTGCTACCTCGAGCAGCCCGACTTCCGACCGCTGCGCTCTCATGCTTCCAGCAACCCGGCTTCCAGCGACTGTAATTTCCGCTGGCGACCGGCAGCTTCAACAGCCCAGCCTCCTAAGGCTGCGACTTCTGCTGCTTCCAACAGCCCAGCTCTCAACGACCGTAATTTCTGCTGCTCCTCGACAGCTCCAACAGCATGGCTTCATTGAGGTGCCATTTCTACCGGCCTCAGAGGCTCTAAAAGGTGCTAATTCCATGTCCTACCCTTTTAGGTCCCTCCCGAAACGGAGGGGCTTCCGATCCTTTGCCTCCGAAGGCTCTGCCCGAAAATGCAGCAGCTGTCCATGACTAAGCAGAAACCTTGTTTCATGCGTGCTTACGGTTATTGAACGTCATTTTCCATTTTTCGTTTCATCCTGTGTGTAAACATAGGATACGAGTTGACCGTCGATATCATATGGTCTTATTTATTCTACCATCTATAGTAGCTCTGTACCTCCTGGGGGAAGTCCCGGTCGAGGTCGCTATTTTTTTTTTATGAAAGAAAAACTTAGACAGAAATAATATTGGCGTAATTGAGCAAGACTTTTGTCAATTTGGCTCACACGAGCTCTTAGAGTAGAAAAAAGTTTTGATTGTTGGTTGGCTCAAAATTTGCCGTTGACGCGAGATGTGCAAAAAAAATGCCCTCACATGATACTTAAGACAGAAGACAAGACTAGCTATCCAGCAAGGTCATGCCTATACATAAAATGAAGCTTGTACATACAAACCTAAAATAAAAAAAGTTACCAGATGTTCTGATAACCTAGAATTTTTTTTTCTTCTCGATACCTCGGCAGAAAAACTCTATTGAAGTCCAGTACAAAAAAGGCATTCCCCCAGCCTACATACCCAATGCAAACCATCCAGCTGTGCGCGGCCTCCCTGATACGAGGCTGGAGAATGGCGAGCATCAAAACTTGAAATATATTCTAACAATAACGGGGTCTTACAGAAAAATAGGAACTACTGCGCCATACTGGGCCTGACATCTCAACGATTGCTACCTGGATTCGGATGCCGATCATGTGCTAATCTCGACGGCGCGGGATGGCGTCTATCACCATCTGAGTGGTAGCATCAATGCATCAAGCAAAATGAACGAACACTCCTGGCGTGTGATGCCGCGCAATCTACCGCATCCAGGGTCTGGATTCGAGTTCGATCCACCACCGGGCCGTCCACGGCCCGAGATGCCACCAGCTACTAAAATTCGGTTCTCAGCTCATTGATTAGTGTTACAGGAATGTGGCAGGGCAGGGCAGGTCCTTTTCCATCTAAGAGGAGGGCGTACGGGGTTTTGGCTCCGGAAGACGTTAATCCACCTTTTGTGACTTGATTCAGGGGTGAGTGGGCCCAACCTAGCCTGAACTCTGCGGGCGACGACACGTGAATTACTCTCTGCAAAGCAAATGGGCAGGCAGGGCGGCCAGAAATTTTGTTACACGTGAATTAGAGGTGTTGCTTCATCCGAATTAGCCAACTGTTGCTTTCAGTCTCATCTCCGCGCAGTGTGGCTGCGTCTGAGATGGTGGCTTGGCCATTCGGCCGAGAGGATTGTCCCCACAAATGCTCCTGGATCCTGAAACTCAGGGACCTGCGGCGGGAAGCGGGCTCCAGATTTGGTTAGCATCATCATGTCTTGGGCGCAACTGGACCAGCGGAGAGGGGCTTGGAATAGAGTGACAGATAGCAAAGCGAATGCCATGTCCGCCCTCAAACAGATGTTTGGGTTGCGCGGAATGCATCACCCAGCCTTCTGCTGGAATGCACTTCAGGGGGCTTCTCGGGGATTGCACAAAATGTGCTATTTTTGCACTACGTAGCAGCCGGACATTCGCTTTCGCGTTTGCGTTTGCTGTGGCTGGCCATGTCACAAGTCGCTTAATCTTGTCGCGTGTTTGCATCCAGCGGCAGCACATCGCCAAATGATCACTTGTCACTTGATGATGTCTCACGACACGGGCCGTGAAATTTCCGTGGGTGCTACAGGATCATTGCTGGGAACTTTGGGCTACTGTGCAACACCTCCATTTGTGTGTCTGGGCAAACAGTACCATTGCTGCGGATGGGGAGTGGTTGTTTGCTGCTCTGCACTGGCCTCAACACACATCAAACGCTTCCTTGTGAAGCAATGAAAACAGGAAAACGTTTCACAGGGAAGCAAAGAATTAGGAGAATCCTGCTACCAGCCCAAACAGTTTTCTCGTCCCGATGTTTTGCGGGTAGTTGTGTGTCCAGTGGTGGGTTTTGTGTAGCCATCGCTTAAGCATTTTACGTATAGTGACCTCCAAAGTCGGCATGACGAGCCGGTCGCAAATCAAACAATGACCAATATTGCCTTACCCGTGTCGTTTGTTTGCCTCATTTATCCGTCTCGCTCCGTGAATTATTATTGTTTGATCTCACAAACGGCGTACGCCTCAGAAGGGGGAGGGCTACACAGCCCGGCTGATGGGACCGCGATGCGCTTCTTCAATGGAAAAATTCGGTTGGGAATGTTTGATTGCCTTTTGTTTGCCTAGGGGAATTGCCTTCCTTCGGCTGTGGTGCGCTGTGGTGGGAAAACTGCCTCGTACGGTTTCTAGGGGGCACACACTGCATTGTGCAACAGCAACAATAGAAGACCCGCAGGTCGCTTCCGGCGAAGGAACAGAACCTGAGAGAATGTCTCTCGTTTTGATGCAAACGAGGAAACTACTCCTCTTTTCCTTGCATCAAACTTCGGACAAACACAAACCACACACACACAACATCATCAACATGCTTCACTCATGACCAACGGGCCATCATTCTCTCTTTCGCTTCCGACACAGACCAGAGTCCATTAAGTCTATATATTCTCGTTAATCCCGCTTCTTCGTCTTATCCTTCATCCTTCATTTCCACAACCTACGAAGTTGGAAGCCCAGACTGCCTCGAGCTGCGATCTGGATTTCTCAGGTAATCTTCATCTTTTTCTTGTGCCTTCTTTGCCTCCGCCGGGTGGCATCCTTGACTAACGACCGCGATTGCCAGTTCTCCCTTGTCCATAGCGGCAAAAAGACTCCTTCGTTCTTTGTGAGCTGCGACTCAGCTTCTCTTGGTAAGCTTCACCTGTCGTATTTGTGCTTTTTGTCCCCCTCCTGTGTGTTGTTGACACAAGAACTCCATTTTCAGGTCACCATGGTACATCAAGGTTGAAACGATAGTTGTTTCTTCTGAGTTACGGCTCGGCTCTTCTTGGTAAGCTTCATTTCTGCTCTCGTGCTCTTTGCTCTCCCCCTTGACATTCCTTACTGACGCAAGACGCTTCCAGAGAAGCCTGATTCAAGGAGTCGCAGCCGGCAACTTCAGACGACCACGGACCAGACGTGCCCCGCTTGCCATTTGAGCCATGCTATCTTTGTGTGCTGTCAAAGTTAGTCATCTCTCAGCCTTCGGCTTCTCTTACCCCACTGAGTGGCTCCGTTTCTGACTCTCAAAGGCCTCCTCTCATTCCTCCCCCATCAAATCTAGTGTTTCCCTCTCGACGGTGACTGTTACTTGATCAAATCCATCTTGATATCTCTTTCGCCTCCACGAGGCGCTGACGACACTCAAACCCCCTTTGAGCTTCCCAAGGCATGCCCTCCACCATACCGCACTTTCTATGGATTGTGTGCCTTTTAGAGTGTCAGTTTTCATCACAACTGCGACCGCGACAACTGACCCATTGCTACGATCACGACTGCCCGTCATTGGTCGCGGTCGCGGCTTGTCAGCTAGGGTACAGTATGTGAGTGACTTTCCAGCCAAAGACGACATCATGATTAGCTAGCCACAGAGATTGCTAACTTTATCCATACAGATTTCGTCAGACTTGACAGTGTTGCCGGCTTGCCAGTCATAGGAAAGCTCGCTGTTTGTTGGACAAACAGGCTTTGGCTTTTCGGTCGCAGACATTATCGGCTTTGTCAGTCATCACAGAGGCCGTAAGTAGCTTGCTAGTCACAGAAAGGACGATGACAGTTCGTCAGTCACAAGGTCTGGCTAACTTTGTGAATCATAGGTTTTGTCAGTAACGACGTGTTACTAATTGTCGGTCACGAAAAGACCTAGGTAGGTTCATTTACACGTACTCCTTCTGCTTTGACCTGGAAAAGTTTTTACTGACGCGTTGGCCAACAGCAAAAGACCCTTGACCAACCTTCCTGCCAATTCCTCATAACGACATGAGTCCATGGCTAAAGACATCGCCACATGTGAACACACCTCATCGGTCACAAAAGGAGCGGCCTGGGACACCTAAGCCCAGGGTTGCACGACACCCAGGTCGCTCCCAAATCAATCCCAACCAACCATTCGATTTTTCTTTTCATGGGGGTGGCCTGGGGGACCCAACTCAAATGTTCCTCAAAACCCAGGCCACCCTCTCACGAGGACCAAGACTTTTGTCAGTCGACTATGCGGCTTTTCACGGGGTGGACCTGCTTCTGGGCTTGGTTATCAGGTCGCCCCGGACAGACGCCCAACTGACAGTGAGGACGGCCCCCAACAGTTCAAAGGGGGGCTGTTTTCACAAGAAGGTTGGATGGGGTGGCCTCTGATGAGGTTTACAGACAGGGGACGCCCCCCAAAGAGGATGGTTATATCTTGTTGGTGTTTGTTTTTTGTTGTTGTTGGATCATGGGGTAGAGGGGCGGTCCCTGGGCCAAGCCCACATCTGGAGGCCGCCCCCAAGGTGATGGTTGTGTCTTGTGAGTGGTTGATTCGTTGGTACGGGGGACGGCTCGGGATGCCTGCACAAGTCCCGGGCCGTCATCATGAGAATGGGACTGGGGGCGGTCCCTGGACTAAGCCTAAGACCTGGGGCCGCTTTCACAAGAAGACCAAGATGGGGGTGGTCCCTAGACCAAGCCCAGGGCTGGGGACCGCCCTCGCAAGAAGACTAAGACGGGGCGGTCCCTGGGCTAAGCTTAGGGCCAGGGGCCGCCCTCGCAAGAAGACCAAGATGGGGGCGGCCTCCAGCCAAGCCAACAAAGCGGGGTCGCCCCCCCGCACAAAGAAGAACGTGTTCATGTACGACGCCTCCAGAACATGAATCCAAGGTCACGAAGATTACATCCAACGAGCTCATCAAGCTTGAGGCCAAAAACGGCGTCGTCTTGGTCAGACCCAGAGTGCCGGCTGCACGAACCCCTGGAGGTCCTCGCAAGAAGACCAAAAATGTATTTTTGCGGTGGTAGTCTTTGGTGGACACTTCACTCTTGTTGATGGTGGTCTTTTGTGCCTGATTGGGACATCAAGATGGAGCTATGAACGGGGGCGAGCTGGGACAAGTTTTGAGTCCTGCTCAAAGCGACCGGCGGCGAGTGAGGCAATGGATTTGACTTTCATCACCAAGGGTTAATGTATTTACCCTGAGTTAAAAATATTGAAAGATCCATTTCCACATCGCCTGTAGCGCCGACTTGACCGGCGACCTCGGCTGGCACTACTACAACACTCGACCCACCCACCGGGTCGGGATGCCAACCGACGCCCTCAACCTCGTCCGGTCTGTGGTAGCAGACTCTCCTAAGTACCAGTACATGTTGCTGAAGGTAATTGAGTTAATCAAGGCCGGGAAGACATGCCTTGTGTACTGCAATAACCCGCTGACGTCCCTGTAAGTGAACCCCAAGCCTTGCAGCACCTCCCCGCCCCCCCATCCATAGCCGGAGAACTGCAGTTGCCCAATACCGCCCACTCGCCATAACTGCAGTTCTCGGGAACCCCCTCCCCAATACCAGCCCCAAGCAGCACATCAGGCACTAAGATGAGCCACAGCATCTTGAACGCCCTCCTCACCGTCTGCGGCGTCCGGCCGCTCCACTACACAAGCAAGACGCCCCAGTCCCAACGGGACAAGGCGGTGGAGAGGTTCAACGCGGACGAGGATAACTATGACACCCTCGTAACCTCACGGCAGGCACCCTTCCGCGAGACTTGCCATGACTAACTATTAGCTGCACACTGCATTTTCCATCGACTTGCACACCAGAGAACCACTTGCACCTTATTGTTGTTGTTCTACCGTCTAACAGTTTCTACATCGTCGACGCATCATACGATCATCAATATCCCCGAGAGCACGATCACTGGCCACCCACCCCGCAGAGGACTCATGCCTGCAATGGCGGCTGTGATGAGGCTGATTTGGTTGCTCAGAAGATTGAGAAGGAATCGCTCATGGTGGAAAAGAGGCTTTTCAGCTCTGACAACATGCCTGCTATACCTAATGTCGTTGTGTCTTACAAGCTTGGTCCGAGGACTAACAATGATCGAGGATTGGAATCTCTCCGACGTTATCTCTACCAAGAGACTCTCCATACAGTTTATATTAGTGGTGTTGACTGCAAAGTACCTTTGGGAAGCTGACTTGCATATGGCTGGGAGATTGTTTCCAGTGAACTCTCTTGGGAAGCTCGGCGACCCTTTATTCGACCCACTCGAAGCGCTCCCGGAGCCGTTATGACTCGTGGATTACCGATCGACTCTTGAGATAAGATTGCACCAAAAGGATACAATGTTCCTTCTATTTTGATGCCTATACCTTTGTGGGGCCTCATTACATGGCCCTGGAATGCAGACGCACAAAGCAACCGGCGGCAGATGCTAGTAAGTCATATCCATGCGAACTTCGGTCATGGTAGATTATGGCTAAGACAGAAAAGGGAGTAAGGGACAGTGCCGTGTAGCCTTTGCCTTGACTTACCAGAGTGCATTGAATTGCATCTTGCATGAGAGACGGCTTCTCTCCCTCGAATAAACGACTCGCAACTCGATTAACGAACCCTGAACTTGTGCTTGGCTTCAAAATGTATTGCGTGTGAGTGCATTGGTATTGCGTGGGTTGACTTTCCAGCGCTGACTGATTGCATTCATCACCCCGCAGTGTCCTATTTCCCTTACTGCAGTACAAGATGAGCAACTAGTGAACACGGCGCTAGTTTCATTTCTTAGCGCTGTATCATTGCACTTTGAGCGCGAGGTCGGACGATGGACCCATACTGGAGATGCCCAATGATCCCCAACACAACCCTGCGCGTCTACCGACGAGAGCGAAAGTGAGAGTATCTTGATATAATCGCCTTCTGTTAAGATAATGTCAAGAATTTCACCATTGGCTAGATCAACATCCACAAAACAAAGCCAACGGCTATGCAATGCAGATACCGAAATACAAGACTCCACATATGATGGTAGCCGAATAGCCCGGACATCACCCAGATCAATGAACACACCCCTTGAATCCAGGATTAGCAAATCTCGATCCCCAACGAAAATTACGGAGAAGCCGAGGGGGCCTACGAACACTGCAAGAGATCTTCCATTTGGTCGCACTGCTTCAGATGTGGAGTGGAGCGTGGAATAGTGAACATGGTCAAAGTCTATGACAAGCTGTTGTTTCCACGTAGATTTCCGTTTTGCGAGTATTGCAACGTTGAATGTGGGGTTTCAAGCGGTCGTTTGGGTTTGATTGCGCGCTTCAGCAACAGGACTTGAAAAAAGTGCAAGTGAGGCAGAGTATGTCTGATCCTCGCTTATCGTAGTTTGGCATCAGAGCCGATGGGGAGATACGTACAAGCTTCTTTCTGCCCTACCAACCTCAAACAAGCGTCAGGTCTGAATATCCGACGAAGAAAAGGTCGGCATTGTGTTCCGCCACAGCGCCCACTTTTGATCGACATGCACCCGCATACGGTAGGCTTGGAGTAACACCTCCGGCATATCATTCTTTGAGCGTGGGGATCTAGGAACTTGCTGCCCCAACAATATGTGTCCTCGATGGCCATGGCGCGCAAACCAAGCAGGGAATGGCATCCCTAGCGAGAATAAATTGAGAAACCAGACGATCGAAGAATAGGCTATTTCTCGAGTTGGTGCTGCAGAAATCCATGCGAAAATGATGGAGAAGATTTTAGCGGCTCGCTGAGAAACATTTACCAACGCGCGAAATGAAAGAAGCCCTCTTATTAACAACAGTGCCACCACGCTCCCGCGCCTCTTTTCCCTTTCAACTCAAGTTCGACGCTGCTATTTATCTCCTTCACGTCTCACTTCTTTCTCATCTTTCCATTGTTTCCTCATATGCACAACTTTGATTTATTAGGGACCCTCAAATCTATCCGGTTCATCACCTCACACATCTATTCCATCTTTATCACCAACTTCAGAAGCCACTCGCCATCAATATGACTCGATCTTTGGGTTACTCCTCTCAAGCTCCTAATGCACAACAAGATTGCGATGATGTTTGAGGACTAAGACGCAATCGAAGATGCAACAATTCCCCCAAAGCTACTGGTCTTGCTTCTATGTGCCGATTCGTCGCAAGAAGAAAGCAGCGACTTTTTACTAGAGATTCATGACTTTTTGAATTCTATGTGATGATTCTTCTTGCACGATTGATATGGGATGGTGGTAGCGGCGTCAAAAACTGCAATCCCATTGGGATCTCTCTATTGCAGGCTGGGTATGCAGCCACCATCGATTGTGCGCGATCCGACCTTGAAAGACACGAAAGATGGCACACGCTTCACGCTCCTGCCTGATTATCTTGAGGGCGATCAACCACGAGGCGACCAATCACCTCGCGTTTCCGACAGGGGGAAGGATGAAACTACAATCTTCACTGCATGAATAAAGGCTGTAATGCAGTAGAAAACCACCACATTCAACCTCACTAAACGCAAATAAATGGGCAAGTACATTCATGGTGAGCTCAGAAGGGCGAAACATGATCACGAGGGAGGAGGATGGAAGACTCAAGATTCGTGTGCCCTCCTCGATGAAGTAAAGAGTTATCTTAAGGATTGCGTCTTTATTTTCTATCATGGCTAGTTTGGCATGGTTTGGTTTACAGAGGCAAGGGATACCGAAATCACGAATACCTTGCCGCGCTCAACAACCCTACTCCTGCGACGACGATGACGTGGAACCTTCTGATACAGAATCCAATCTTATAGAGATGACGGTCCTGGCTGATGACTCTCTGAATGCTGGACCCGGACTTTACAGTGGGAAGGGTTTGTCGAATCTCTCTTTCTGTAAAACAATATCGTTTCACCAAAATATGAGAAACCGAATTATCTCAAAGTCCAATCAGATAGCCCTTTAGAGGTTCTCGCCCAAATACATCGAAGACCACCATGAAGATGTCTTGAGGACACCCCCATTCCATTACTATTTTATACTGACCGCGAAAATATCTCTTTTACCATGAGACTCACCCAGTGTGGCTCCTCACCTTCCGTGCGAGGTCTTGCCGTCATCTTTCCCTGCTGCCTTGGCCATGGGACCTGTAAAGCAGGTCATTGATTTCCCGGATAGTCTTAGGCAGAAGTCCTAAATTTGGTTTTCGACTCAGCTGATTTACAAGAACGTCACCTGAAGACCACTTCTATCGTACGTTCGAAGACTAAAACAACATGCACTCCTCCCCACCCACCCATCGAAGCTTTTTCGCATTTTAGGAAGAGGAATAGAAATTGTCAAAAAAGGGGTTGAGGTTATCAAATATACCATCTTGACTCTAAAATCTAACATAAATTGCTAGCATTAGGCTGATGGGTCAGAGAGCCCGATCGCAACCTACATACTGTCTCGGGGTTCCTTGCAATCGGCAATGGCAACTTTTTCCCTGTCGTAGGTTGGCATTCGCTCCAAAAGCCTGATGCGAAACGTTGATGAGAGTCGTTTCAGCTGTATCATTATCTGCAACACGATAATTATAGACACGTTTGGGTCTTGTGGGCACCAAAATGGGGAGACAGGCGATTTCAGTTAGAGGCGTATCTTCCTCTGTGAAGATGTCCGAATGCTCTCGGGATCTTTGTTCCTGTGGTAGAGCTTTCAAGTAAGACTTGTGGAGCATGGTATACTCCGCCAAATGCTGCTATATCTTCAATTCGACGAAAGTGGTGAACTGATCTCGCTGAAATATGAAGGGAGACAGACATTGCTTACCGGTGGGCCATCAGATTATGGGTTATTTTTACTGATGACCAAATGAATGTAATCACAAATCCCACACTCAGAGTTCACAGCAAAATTTGGTGCCCATCAACCACAGCCTCTGGATGGGTCAACCCGGCGCAGGTCGTTGTCAGGCCACACCCTAACTACAATGCCGTTATCTTGTTAATCGAGATTTGGCACTATATGCTGGTGCTGGGTGAACAAAGATAAACCTACCCTCAATAAACACAACAGACCAGGAACTCGGTGCTCATAGTATATTTCATTGATTCATGAAGCAAGCTATCTGCTTGAGATTGGTTGATCTTTCATAAGATCTTGGGAAGCAAGCTCTCTGTCATCCGCCAGCAATGATATAGCACATGAGATACGGCTTAATTTCACGCAGTACCTGACACCCACCAAAAACATTTCTGTCGAAAGGCTCCGAATTTGGCAAAGTAAACTTAGCTCACGGTGAGTGATTAAACTCGCATTGAGGACAAACAAATTGTGAACTTCGCACTTTCGTTTCCGAATGAAATGAGGGCAAACTTGATGGAAATTCATTCATATATTTCGAAGGTTATTGGAATTAGGGACGGGATCCTTTAGAATTTGTAGCATTTAGCACGTCTGGGCTTCGCGAGCTACACTCGTCTCCATAGAACTTTGGTTATCCATGCTCTGAATGACCACGGGCGGTAGCAGGCAATAAATTCCTGCTAGGATATTGCACTCGTGGTTGTAACTCTGACAATGAGCGCCAGACGCGTGAGAATACGCCCACGATTAAGCCCCCATTTGCATAATTTGAGCCGTACACCACACCCGATCTCTAAGATATCGTCGTTCCATCATTTAACACCAATGCTGTCAAAGGGCAGAGTTCATTCTTGGTGCAGTAATACAGATTCGGGGGACCACTGGGGAATTCCAGCGCGATCTGGCCTATTCTTTGAATGCGTCGCTGTGTGAATCCGCAGGCTGTGTGCATGAGGTCGGTTTCGTCAAGAATGTCTGGCATGTGCCGCATGGCTTCTTCTAGGTTGGTTTGAAGCTGGCGGGTCCGATCATCCGCGTCGTTCCTATCGATGGCTTCTACAAGCGGGCTTATATCCACGTAAGAAATAATGTCGTCGATTGACGGGTCCCACTCCTCGCCCGGTGAATTTGGTGCAAGGCTCAGCAAATCATGGCGCCCAGCCTTCAAGAGAGGACCAGGATCAAACCACGGACCGATGATGACGAGACTTCGGATCGACGTGCAGCAGCTTTTGATGTGCTCAATTGTGTCCCAGAGATTGTCTGCGTTCCGTGGGAAGATGGCCACGTGCTGCATCGCCTCCAAAAGCTGGTAGCGATTGAGCCCTCGTCTCAGCAGACTGAGCTCGTAGCGTGCATCCCTGAAGAAGAACAAGTGGTGGGAAAAGTCAATCCATTTCATTGTATCGGCGCCGGTGCGCCTTAATTGCATCACTACGCGCGCCTCGTGACATGCTTGTCCAACTGCGCGGTGTGCTTTACCAAAGAATTTGACACCTCGCTTGACGCGTCTGGGCTGCGTGAAAGACCACTCTTGCTCAAGCGCAATTCCCCAGATCTTGTGGCGAATCTCTGGTGGGAGCTGTGAAAAAGGAGAAAATTCACAGTCCATTGCTGATTTTCACGTAGGGAGGTTTAGATAGAGATGTGAATCTTGAACTGAACCAAACAACAATCCAGCTGTCATTCATTGATGCTCACCCTCCATGTGCTTTGGTCCCAATTAGGCAGAAACGACACTAGCGTATGGGCGGCTTCTAGACCTTTCTCGGGCCTTCTGTCGATCCGAGTGAAGGGCCAATGGTGGCACACCCCTTCAAAGATTGTGCGCCTGTCACTTCATCAGATGAAATAATAGGAAACTCAGCGGGATACCTCAACATATTACATTGCTCACAAAAATAAATCATCTAAATTATTTTACTTATTTATTTTATTTAATATTTATTCTTATTTTTATTCTTATCCTGGTCGTTTGATGGCGGCAACATTCGGACTGGGTACAAAGTTTCGAACGTTGTACTGGACATGCAAAAGACTCCAACCTTCAAAGCAGCTTTGGGGTTGGAAAAAATCGTTCCGCTCAATTTATTTTCACCTCCCTCAATAAATTCATGGGTATTATGATTAGCAAGCAGAATGTCTCTAGCACTGTGGAAACGGTGACCATCTTAAGCGAGAATAAGCGACATTGGATAACATAAAAGCATAATACACCACTCTTTCCCACCAACACCCTAAGCAGCAGTAAGTTTTTGGCCTCGGGCAAAAAACAATTGTTGCTCTCCACCAATTTCCTCTGGCATTTTCGACCTCTTAGAGGTCCACCTCCAAGACCAACCGCCCAGGCCGGCCTTCTCATAAGCCTCTTTGACCTCAGATTGGGTGAAGCCCAAGCGCGTGATAGTGTGGCCCGACATTTCTCTTGCAGTGTCTTCGACATCGCCCCCACTGCCTGAGCGCGAAGTCCAATCAACGGCACATCCGCTCTCTGATGGAGATACCCAATCAATGATAACGAGAACTCCGCCTTCTTTAAGCCTCTCGGATAGCTTCTTGATCATTTCCGTGTAATTCTCAACGTGATGGAGAGCCATGCACATGGTGATGATATCGAAACCCTGAAATTCTGGTGACTCGAGTTCTGGACTGGGGGTGGATTCCGGGTCAAGAAGGTCGCCCTGGATGGCACGTTTCTTTTCGAGAGAGTGCCCTTCCTCTTGCGCCTTCTTGTTGTATTTCTCGACCATCCCCGATGAAATGTCAATTCCTCGAATTGTATCGACAGATGGAGCCAACGCCTGGAAGGATTAGCTCGTTAGCCTTGATTTGGCGCTCGTGATTTAAGCTTACCCTAGAAGCAAGACCATTACCGCATGCATAATCAAGCATTTTGGCACCGGATGCACTGCCCGATGCATGTTTATTAATACCAACCCATCCGACGTTTTCTTGTAACTCTGTCAAAATGTGATTCGACATGTCCGCAATCCAAGGAATGTCGAAGACATCCTCTCCAACTTGGCTATGGCTTGTCAGTAACAAGGATTGTCAAACTATGATGGATGCAATTACTTGTAATGCTCTTTATTCATCTCCCCTAGGGACTTTTCATGCCCATGGTGATGGTGGTGGTGGTGGTGAGCCATGGTAGGTATCCTGGTTCAGGTGTGATTTGACCAATGCCTTGTGACTTGTTCAAAGAAATAGAAGTTCTTAAGTTAAGCTGCTGTGAGAATGTAAAGAAAATTGGCTCTGTCAATTCTACATCAGACGCGATTACATCGCAGCTTTATATTCAAACTGAAAGTCGCCGGAAAGTATCCGATTTCGCCTTAGTCTCCGATCGGAATGATGGACTAGCCAATGAATTTTGGTCCACTAACGCCACCTTATGAGCAACTGCATAAAGCTCTTGCCATCAGGGTTCACACTAGCCGATCCAAAGCAGTATCCGATTAACACGATTATTTGGCTCGTCCTACCCTCTCTCCGATGATATCTACTTCAATGTTCAGCAATTGACAAGTGGTCCAGCGGTGCGGAATGAAGCGTCAGAAAAGTTGACTGACAGATATACATCCGCCTACGCGTGGAATGGACACGGAAACTGCTTTGAGACGCTGCATATAGCATTTTAGGAAGTGCATGTCAGAGAGCAGTCCCGGAATCAAAAATGTAGTGGTGCCTGTTTCACGCAATCCAACCAGCGCGTCGGGTTCAATTCTTTGAAGAGAACCATTATTGGGCAGCTGCCAATCGTTACATGCGTTATTGATGTATTCTGATTCCACGTGGCAGAGATCCATGACCAACTGGTCAATAGCAAGTAGACCATCGCAGTATTTGGATGTAATGGTAGTTTCGTACTCTTCAAATAGTGGCATTTTATCATCTCGTAAACCAGGATCAATCCAGTGCTTAGAGTAGAGAAAGTGGCTTACCAACCTTGGTCGCTCACGGTCGTTCCTCACGACATGTGGACATGTGCAATGCGCATATTCTGTATTTTAGTGACGAAGGTTTTTATTAGAGAGGCTGCAGCGGTTTAATGTCAATGGAAGCGAAACTACAACGATGATCTATCTTTCTCCTGTGGGCTGATCAAACCCACCCTTTCTGATCTAAAAGTGCTAAAATTATAGTGACGATGCGACGAGGCCAAAAAAAAATAGTGGATTAAATCGACCGTCAGCACTCATCTCATAACCGCATTGGGGGTCACGGACGCAATGACTTGCTTTTACGAGTTTTTACTTTCCCGTGATCGCTATTAGCCCTATGTGGCGGTGAGTCACCTTTAAATCGTGCTCTTGAGGCAGGCTTGGGCTGCAGAGACAGCGAATCCATCTGGGTCTTGAGCGCTAATTGGGCAGGATGCCGACTAATGTTGACAAAGCAACAATGCACCCCTTGAAAGATTGTTGTATACAAAATAAATAAATAAATGGGAAAAAACTCTAACACCTTGACTTTACTTATTCACTTTATTTACACTATCGTAGTGATTTACTGCGCAGCCAGGGAATGGCAGGAACAGTCGAGGGAGTGCAATCTTTTTGATGATTGCATCGTACGTGATCGGGTCAATTGTCATAATATGGGGTTAGCAGGATGTTTTTTTTTTTTTTTTGGAAAAAAAAAAAATGACCGTAGTATATAGTTGTGATGATTGGGGATCGTTTGACTCAGATGCGGAATACACTTGATTATATGGGAGGTGGTTGCCAGGCGCTCAGATCTCGTTTACAAATTTAGATCAGCAAAAATCTGATCAGATCAAACTTTCGGTTTCGCACTCGCTTTCTGGGTCCGATCCAAGCCACCACGTTTCAAAAGCCTTAGCCAACTTGGCGGTCACCGAATGATAGGATGGCACGTTCCACTTGCTGGCTTCATCCTTTTCTCCTGTGCCTTGGGGAGAAAGTGGGTGTGATGGACTAGACATCACTGCCTGCGCCATTCGCAGTCGCGACACATGGAACAACAGCCCTGCATCCCCTAGCGAGAAGAATCAAGTTTGTTGCAGGAATGATGCGATACCGGAGAGTCAATCAAAGTTGGACACGACAGTCCCTCATTAAAGCTAAACCAGTTGCTGGCGTATGAATTGTCAGGCCTGATGAGATTACTGCTTGGTGCGTGCGCTGCCATTCCTCGTTCAAGCCGTGTTTTTAACGTTTGAAGAAGCATATACATTAAGACTACCGGTAAGCATCCCCTCGTGCCCAATTAACCCCCATGCCTCTCCGCGTTTACAGCCCCGCCTAACCCTGGCCCTTGAGGCCTCAAAGCCGTGTTGGGTCCCGCGGCAAAGATAAAGGAGGCTCTGTGGCCGGGCTGCAGCCCTACAAAAATAGTGTCCCAGGATAGGTTTGGGCTTGATCTTGACGGAGAGACCGGATTGCTAGCCGGGGGGCCAAGCACCAAGGAGCCAGATATATAACCCCGATACCACGCTTCAATACCAGTTGGTCTTGGCGCCTTCAGCCCTAGTTCCCTTTCCACCTTCTGGTGTACCAAAGACCGACCTTCCAACAACAGGCAGTCATGTCGGCATACAGCAGCGACGGGGACGCTGCCGCCCCAAATGGCTACAAGCTCAAGCCTTCACGCACCACGTTTCGATTTGCCAGCTCGAATCTTGGCCTGGCCCAGAACCCAGTCGCAAAGGACGGCGACGGTGAACACCTGCTCCATCCCGGCGGCCACAGCGATGTCGAAGAGCCACCTAAAGCGGGAAAAGACGAGAAAGGATCGCTGCTGCAATTTCACAAGGTGAATGTCATTCTCCTGCGGATTTTGGCTCATGCTAATGCAATTACAGAGAGAAGGTGCATCCACGTCGGAGGTATGTCTAGCATATCAAAAAGCTTGCCATTACGTGATAACTAATTGACTTTTAGCTATTCTACGACCTGTGGTTCGTGGCCAATCTTAATGTTTTTGCGACCGCCCATCCCATCATCGATAAGAACAATCTAGTGTCTTTCATCAGTTACTTTATGTATGTGTTGGACTCTTCATGCTCTGTCGCCCTCCCGTTTAGTTTCGAACGCATTTCTGTATTGTCTCCGGATGTTTCAGTCTAACCTCTTCGTGTTTAGATTGCTATGGATTACATGGCTTGTAACCACCGTCTATGACGCCAGGTTTAGCCAAGATGGGGTGATGGCACGATTAGCTCGCGCCTGCCATCTTGGCGTCATGATTGGCTTTGCAGTCACTGGTGTTTCTTTCGGGCAAGACGGAATCGTGCCCCCTATTTTCAGGGCTATGTGTAAGTGACACGAGTCGATCTGCATACCGGTCGCTGACGATATTAGCCTTTTGCCTCATGTCTTCAAGAGCTGTTCTTTCTATCCAGTATGCCCTGGTATTGTATCACGCGCGCCATCATAAGCGCACCAGGATTACCGTAATCATCGCGATCGTATTGCACCTGCTTCCCGCTTCGAGCTACTTGATGTGCGCCATGATCGACATAGAGAGCGCCAATAACAGATTGCTGGGAATCTGGTATGCTATTGGATTTTTTGAGATGGCCGCTGTCATCCTACACTCTATGGTATCCAAGACACTGAGCTTTGAGGGCACACATTTTAACGAACGGCTGAATCTCCTAACTTTAATTATTCTCGGCGAAGGTATCATTATCCTCACGCTGCTTTTTGTATATGGGATTCTAATATGAACTTCATACAGGTGTTATTATTCTCTCCAAGAATATCACAAAGATCGTTCAGTATACATGGATAAAGGACATTAGCACGACTTGGTGTATGTTTGTCTCGGTCCTTCTATACCGCTATACCGCTGTCATACCGAATTTGTTGCTAATATTTTGAGAAGCCCCCGCCTTATGTGGCATAATTGTATGCGGAGCGGCGATTATTTACATCATCTTTCAGCTTTACTTTGACTGGATGCACCATCACAAAACAATGAAGGCCATCAATCAGTTGCTATGGACAATAATCCATCTACCGTTCCACATTGTCCTCGTTTTGCTTGCTGAAGGTACAAGCCAGTGGGTTTTGTGGTGGCGAGTGATGGAGTCATTCCACTCGGCCGAAAAGAAGTTGGTTGCGACTGTGCAAAATGTTGCAAACGGTACCACAACCGCCGATGTGGTAACATCACTTAATAGTACCGCCTACGAAATTTTATACAAATACGGCTCAGACATAGCGAAAAAAGGAGGCGATAGTGCCAAAGACCTCGAGTCGACCCTGGAGGATTTGTTGACGATTCCTGATAGCTACTGGGGAACCGCTCTTAACACATCCAGTGTGACTTACCAAACATTTCACAAAAAGTTCATTACCGTATCAAGCATCGTTGTTGATGCCATTAGCAATGCTTATGGGCTTAGCTATGAAGAAGAGACCGGTAAATCGAAATCGCAAGAAGATGAAGATGCCGATATTGATACCGCTGCGGTCAATAACGTTCTTAAAACCACCAGCAGACTGAGACTTATCTTCATCTATGTCTTCCTCTGCGCGGGCCTCATTATCATTTTACTGATGGTGATGCACTTGATATCGAAGAGGCGAGGATGGTCACCCTTTAATATACTTCGCACAGCCGTTGTATTTGCAATTGGCGTTGTGATCGGCTTAGTGGCGCTCATTGCGACAAACTCTGAGCTGACCAGCAAATTTATCCTAACGCCTTGGCCACTGCCGATTATCACCATTGCGTTAGCGATAGTTCTTATCATTACTCATCTTCCGCACCCGCCACATATTTTTATTGATGCTCCCAAGGATGAATCAGTGGAGATGGACAACATGTCAACACAGCATGAAGGAACATCGCAGGTTCCCAAAAGGAACATCTCGCTGAAGAGGCGCATTAGCACCATACATCACACGGCAAGACACATTCGGTTCCGGGCTGGAGCCTTTGACCCTGTGTCGGAATCAGATCAGACTTTGGAACGAAGGGCAATTAGTTCGTACAATCTTTATAGAACATGAGCGTAGGCGTTTAGCGACAGCATAGAAAAAGGGAGGGCCAAGAATTTGTCAAAGATAGAAAGAATAGGTATCTGGGTTTATAGCATTTTCATGAAGTTTAACATCTGCTACCATCACTTACCCCATAACCAGATCAATGCTCTCTCGCTTTTGCATCTCCCACCTATCTTTCTGTACTCGCCCAATGGCCTTTCTATAGGCTACCCCATTTTCCCATTCAATCCATAAAACATAATAATATTCGTAAAACTGATTATCTTTTGGCCGTTCTTCGTGATCCCAATCGTCCAATACTTGTTGGTACTGCTCCCAATCTCGCGCATTGTTTGGAACGCGACCAAGGGCAACCTCTACGAGCTCGACTGACTGTTTGGGAAAGTCCACCGACGCAGCATCATGGGACGTTGACAGTGGATCTTCGCTGAGCCGAAGTGAGCCCATCCAAGTACCAGCGGTGTCCCTCAACGACAAAACATGTCCAGCCTTCCTGAAACGCGGACGAACAACTTCTCGTATACACAAGAAAGCTCGCTTTGTTTTGCAAGAGATAAAAGGGGCAGCTACTTGCTCTCCAATTGGGTTCCATTTTGTCGGTAGCGGTATGGGGTACCAGTATTCCGACTCCGGCTCCATGTAATGCTTGTAAAAGTGAGTGGGAGGCTTATCAGGTTGTGGAGCCTTGAATATCTTTCTTGGTTCTGTGCAAGACGTCTCCTCAACATTAAACCGTGTCCATCCCTCAGGGCACGGTTTGTCGTGTGTCGCACATTCCTTGTACTTGAGCCAGCTGTACTCAATCTCCACCCCTGCATCGCCCAAAGCCCTGTGCCATTTCCATTGCACAAGAGGCTTCACTCTATCAAGGAAAAATGTGCCTTCTCTGTGGGGGCTTATTCTGACAAGGTCTGCGGCCGGGGACCAAGCAAATGGTGCAATTAGACCTTTCCACCCAATCCAACTCCAGCTGGGCAAGCAAAAAGTCCCGTTCGTCTTTTTCGCTTTTCGGCGAACCAAGACATCTTGAGGCTCCCATAAAACTGCAATGTGGAAAAAGGCAGCAGGCAGGCCAGAAACAAAGCCACCATGCCAAGTTCGTGACAGTGCGTTGAGGATCCCAGTGAATGCACCAAGAGCATCCTCGGGAAATGTCAAATCTCGACGATTGTAGTTGATGACCAGGGAGGTAAAAATATCCAAGCTGGGAAGCGGCAATGAAAATGCGGTTCGAATGTCTGTTTGCCGTGGGTTGCCCTCTCCGCGACTCTCCCCCACTTCACACCATACATCCTTAACACAGATCCATCGCACCCAGCCCTTGTCGAACACCAATTTTCGCCGGGAAAATACGTCTTCTTGAAACGTCCATCCTCGTGTATCCCATTTCCTGATGACCATATTCATTCCAGAACTCGGTCCAATGCTCTCTACGATCTGAATCTTGGGTGATAATTTGTGAAGCCTCTGCGTTGCGAGCCGCGCGTTTGAGATGCCTTTCAGCCCGGGTAGCCCAGCTTCGGCATTTTGTCCGGTCGCTGCGACAATAGTCAGGCAGCAGTTTGCATAGATGGAAGCCATCTTGTTGATCTCGGAGGCTTTTTGCGCGGTATCATCTTGAACAATGCACAAGGTGTCCACCCAAAGGTATCGCTCGCCGAGTCGTTCCACGCAAGCCATGGCGTCTCGCACGGTTCTCGGGATGGGGTCATTCTTGGAACCATTGAAGGTCAACGCCGAGGGTTTTTGCAGGTCCAAAACATTTTCAACAAGCGTCATAAAAGTCGGCGTCCCTCCCCAGACATAACTGAGGGCGACATATTCGTCAGAAATCAGAGGCCGCACAATGCATTGACGCCAAACATCAATCACCCACGTTGGCCTGGTGTTGTCGCCGTACGCGGTCGCTTCACATGTGGCGCCATGCACAGAGTAACATTTTTCTTTCCACTGTCTGGGGAGCCTGTAGTCGACCCAATTACGGTTGATCAACTTCGCGGTGTATTTCGAGGATTCAGAACTACTAGACTTGACCAATTGTAATTCTCCAGATTCATACAAGTCGAATGAGAGAGAATTGCTAATGTTGCCGATTAATTGAAGGTGATCATGACCGCCGAAACCCAGGATGGTGAGATCATCAATCGTGTGTGATTGATCATGATTAGCGAGAATCGACGCCATCAGGGCAGGATGGTGGGGGCATTGTGATTTTTTGACTTGATCTAGATTGCCCAGCTTGACGTGTAGCTCCTCAAATCCTCGCACATGCGGGGGAGCACGAAGCAAGAATAACAGTTTGCGGCAAATTTCGCACTAGTTAAAGCATACTGTTATTCTTCTGCGATACTCTGCCTGACTGAGACGGCCCACCTACGTGCTGTTTTGCTACACGGCGTTTTTTGGTTCGCCTCGACAAACGGCGCATTGGAAATTTAGGTTGGTGATGGTGCAAAAAGAGGAGAAAGTACGGTAACTGAGCCTTATCGGCAGTTATGGCTCTGGCTGAGTTCTGCAATCGCCGAACCCACCGCTTGCTTGTCTCCAGCCCCCGCTTGCGCCACGTTAACGAATCCATCAGCAATTTCTGCCTAAACAACATCCTGGCAGCCAGGGTCAGCATGGCGTCACATCTCATGCTGGACGTGAATATATATGCATTGAACCATTCTTCACTCGGTCAATTCCCTGAACTACGCCAAGGGCTTCACCTGCTAGAAACCAAGCAACCATGGGCAATTATGTGAAGTTCGACGCGGAGACCGTCCTCACTGACCCCTGTCTCGCAAATATCTACCACACCCTTTCCGCTCTTGCCCAGGAATTTGCCATTCTGGGCTACATTGAAACTGCCAGTATTCTCGTCTCACTTCTGCTCTCAGAGTATTCTTCGGAATGGCAACGACAACAATTTCAGTTCCTCCACTTCGCATTTGCCGAGACCGGCCACTGGCCCAAAGAAATTCCCATCGAGCAACGCACCGAAGAAGCATTGAACCAAATCACGCCACACGACTTTGCTGATCCCAAAATCGACAGTCTATCGCCTTCTAATGCTACTGCCAGACTCGAAGAACTTTTGAAGCACGGATGTACTGAGTACTCAGATGCGACAACTGGTGGTGCGGCTATAGACCGTAGCAGTGCCCTCACTGAAGCATTAGCCATTGCCATCCGGCTTGCATCAGAACGCGCTGCTTCCATCGGCGATATTGAAAGGGATGCAACTGTTCAACAAATATTAGGTTACATCTCAACTAGACTTCACGCCAATTCGCAAATTAGGCATCTTGCGCAGCTTCGAAGCGTTTGGCCTCTTCTCGGCTCCGGCGCGTTAGCGCGAAGTGTCCCAGTCGACCCCGCCAAAGTGGACAAGCTTGCCACTGAAGTTATCGGCACCTTTACTGAACGTTTCAAAAATGGCCGAAAGGCAGATGGCACCGAGGGAAAGTCTATCCAAGAGCTTCTAGAGATTTTAGATCGCAACTCGAAAGACAACAGTAAAATCCACTGGGAAGAGGTTGGTGATGAGGCACCAGAATCGCTCTTTGTTCTACCCCCTGCTTCCGATGAGCAAATCACGAACCTTGAGGCTAAATTGGGTATCAAATTGCCAAGCGACTACAAAGAGTTTCTCAAAATCACCAATGGTTTTGGAGGCACATGGAACACATATTACCCTGACCCTCCACTTCATGGTGTCGAGGAAATCGATTGGGCAGACATGTACATGGAAGGTCTTCCCGTAGAACTACACGACAGCCCCACGGGAAATTTTTTTGTCGATCTTCCAGTTGAAGAAAATTGGCCAGGATACAAAAAGGCCCTGAATATTGGGGATGAGGATACCACGAATGCGTGGTTTATTCCACCGGAAGAGACGAAAAAGATTATTCAGACATACAACGAGGCGATGCAAAACCCCGAATTGGAAGAGAAATACAAAATACAAACGAAAAAGGCCATTAGTTCGTTCTATGGAAGCTGGAAAGCATTCGAAGGCCTTGCATGGGTCGTCATTGACATGCAAGAGGGCTTTGGGGCGCCGCGCGGGAATTTTACCCGGTTCCTACAAGAAAAGGTGCGCGCATCTGCCAAGAACGCACTTGAAGAAGGTGCCGATAAAAACAATGCCTGCTTTTCGTATAGTTGTAAATATGATTACGCTTAAAAAAAAAATAAAAAAAAAGGTAGAGGGCTGTTCAGTAGCAAATTTTGCCGTGCTCTCAACCATGTGCCTTTGAAAAATTTCCTCCCTCAATAGTACCGTCAAGTCGGCTCTCTGAGCTAGTATTCGATTGAACCTTGATATCCGTTGTAACTTTTATAGAGCTCTTGGTGCTATAAGATGTATCAAGGCGGAGCTGCTGCTGGGATTCTGGCCTGTGCATCTCTGCCAATCCCAATTCGCTATCGTGTTTATCAGGGACAATGTCTGTAAGTGGCAGCGGGCGTGATCCAGAACGCGGTCCATTTTCTGATATCGGGGTGATGTGGCTGGTGGCAGTACTTGCAACACCCATTAGCCTTTTGACTCTCTGTGACAGGCTAGACTTTTTAATAACTCCAGGGAGGTAGGGCATGCTGAAAACCCAAAAGTCGCACGTCATTTCTGCATCAGACCATTCAAGTACATAGCCCATCTGGAATATACCATCTCGAGACTTGCTGAATAAAATGGTATGGTGCAAGCGAAGGCAAGCAGAAATAAAAGCACTGGGCTCGTTAGCGTCACGTCAATTACCCGGTGAAAAAAAAAGAGGGAGCCACATACATCACGCCAGCACCAAAGATTAGCGAGACTCCTAATCGCTTTTGCCAGGTCAGCTTGAGATTCCAGATTTTCCTCTGCGGCAGTATAATCATGACAAGAATGGTCAATATCTGAACTGCCGCCGACGTGAGCATCACTTCCGCCACTCCAGGGCAGGTTTTCTTTTTAGCCATGGCCTGTGACCCTATGCATCGAGTGTTTATGAAGATTATGCACACTACGGCCCAAATGCATTGAATGCCAATGACAACCATACAGCCCCACCAAAACGTGTTTCGCGTTCTGGTGCTAGGAACAAAGATTCGACACCAGTCGAGCATTGTGGCAGTTTTGATCAGTGCCATCACCGCAGAGTAGAAGCTGCTGTGAATACGAAGAAACTGGTACGATTAGCTACTTCAGTCATGATTTTCATTCTAAGGAAGGGCAATGACGACTCACGCCATATGGCTTAGCTAGATCTGAGTTCCGTAGGTTCCATGCGTGGACGAAATATCCCGGAGTTGAAAAAAAGCTAAATGAAGCATAGGCTGTCCCTATGTAGGCTCCCTGAATGCAGTCAGCAAATGAATTCCTGCTTCTAACATTGAGAGTGCCTCACATATGCAAGTATCATTAATACTTAACAGTGAGAAACCGCCGTCAGCCATCGTTTGAGATTGGGCATTTGATTCAGAAGTACCTCCAGGAGAACGGAGTTTTCTCTCGGCCCATAGTTGGCCGCATAATCGAAAGAGAAAGCAAAACGTCGTTATAACGAAGCAAAAAATAGTAACTATCCGGGCGTCATGATTGCCATTGGGAGGATTGTCGAAATTGGCTGTGACCCCAGCAGGTGGCGATATGACTGGTGAATCGGGGCCCTCAAGTGACATGTGAGCGATATTTGGAGACACTCCTCATATCCCCGTCGAATTGAAAATCTCCGAGATACGATTTTAGGGCGGTTCAGATGGAAAGAGGTCTGTTGAAGAGTCGAAATTCGTGGCACTAGGTGTAAATACTATAGCCTCAATTGACAAGAAACTAAATCGAAAATCAATCACTCGCTTGCGAGACCAGCCACGAAACGGCCATGGTTCGTTTATATGGCTCTACGCGAGATCCTTCAATCCAAGAAGGGAAGAGCATTCGCCACAGAATGGGTATACCGGCACTCTCTCGCGACCGACATGGTTTGTGAAACCCGAGCCACGCCCAGACGTGGTGTTTAAAGGATTCGGAAATAACGGCGGATCCGAAAATTGATAGCTTGGCTCCTGAACGGCTAGCGTCATTAGCTCCAGGGCTAGGCAGCCGTTTACCGGGATACAACGGAATAAAGGGGTTGGTCTTGTCAAGCTTCGGTCAATTTATTCAGAGACTCCATTGAGACGATTCTCATGTTTCCATCGACCCAATTTAAGATATCCCGCCTTGTCAAGCATCTGATCTATGTGCATTCACCGCGGCTGCGCGTGTCAAGGCATCTACAAAGAGAGATGGGACCCACCAGTATCGAAGGATCTACTAGCGGATTCCTTCTCAATTTAATCTGCCGATGTCCAGTCCTCAAAGGCCTCGGCCTCAGCGGGCAATGCAGCACTAGATTATTGATACGACCTTCTGAATGCAGCAATATCCCGCTGGAGCTATGGACTGAGGAGCTGGCCTCCTACGGCCCAAGGCTCCGCAAAATTAGCTTTGAGGTCGCACAACGAGTAAAGTCCAAAAGGATGAAGATCTCAAACAGCAGGGGAAATGAACGGCAAGGCACGTGTTTGAAGGAATGAAGACCCTAAACGAATTGGATCATTATGGGGAGATGATTTGAAAAAGAAAGAGAATGGAACTTGATTGTCATGGTTGTGATGTAAAAGGGTGCACACTTCAAGCTCAGCTGAGGTCAGTGCGCACGCGCCAGAGAAACTCGTGTCTTCCTTGCCGCCTCACCCACTTCGAACTTTGTAATGCTACCCTACAACAAACGAAACAGCATCAAGCAAGCTTTCCCAAACCGAGGAAAACCTACCCATTTATCTCATAAAAGTTTATATAGTAAATAAAAATTACATTAGATAAAAAGATGCTGTTATTGACAAGATTGCGCGAAAGTGGTAGCTGCAAGTACTGTTTGTTGGGACAATCTAGGAAGATTCTGTGTCGCGAGGATCATGACAGTCGACAGACAATGTTTCCACAAGTGATCGCCGTCTGATTTTGAGTTGAAAACTTGTCCTGAAAACCTTTTCTGTGGGTATTTCAATCGGTAATTCGGAATAAATCAAACTAGAGACTAGATTTGAACGTTTCCAACATGAGATTCATCAGCTCTCGTCTACTCAGTCACACCTTTTTTTTGCTAAGCGATGGTGCTCCACATTTCCCCCTCCGGCACAATAGAAAAAACCTCGATTTAGTTTGTTATAATGACGTCACTGGCACGGTCATCATGGAATATAGGGATCAAATGTTTGTTGGCACATAGACCAGGGATGTTAATTCGAGACGACACGCATTCGTAAATTCATGCCGAATCATATCCAAAAAAAAAAAAAAGCTTTCAAACTCGAAGGTTCTAGTCTGTCACGTTGATATTGGAGGAGATGTACACTAGCGACAAGACATCATGTATTCTAATGCCTGATTGTTGCTATGATATTGGCTATTTGAGTTCTTCCATGATTCTTCCTTCCAAACCCGTACCAGCTCCTCCAAGAGCCTGAACGCCGACTCTATGTATCACCTAATGGTTGCAAATGCTGGTTGGGCAGCCATTCTGTTTGACGCAATCATAACAATTGGTGAGAGCACCTGGTCCAAAACCAGAGTCAAAGCACAGAGCGCAGTTGCTGATGGTTTTGCTCTCCACGCCAGCGTAGAAAAGAGCCAGGGCGAAAGTGACGAAGGTGCCGTAAAACTTCATGTTGATAAATAGTGTTAGGCTAAGTATTTGGTTAGTGAAATGAATACACATTCCAAGATTAAGAATCAACCAACCTTTGGGAGATTTGTGGGTTGTGGGTAAGAGTTTAGATGTGTCTGTGAGTGATTGTATGTGTTTTGTGTTCCTTGTTGGTGAATTATCTCGTTGGATTTGGGCAGAACACAGAATATTTATACCCAGTTTCGTATCATTATTGCCAGGAAGTTCCAACACTGTCGCCTTGAGAATTAATGCAAATTTTGATCAACGTCTCCCATGAAGCCAAAGTGCTCGGCTTTGCGGCACCGTTATAGCCAGCATGCGTGAAAAATGGGCTAACACTTTTTGGTCAGTGACAGCCTATCGTGTCTGCGCGTACCGCTTTCCATGAATGTCAGCTGTTTGATTGACAGAGACCCCGTTTCCAGGTCCGAGCACAGTTAATTACTCAAAATGCGGTGGCATGAATGAGATGCGACACCACTTTCATGCTGCATTTGCCGTCAAAAACAGGCCTCAGCAGAAATGGCGTGAACTCTACGTCAGTCACAGCAAATATCTCAAACTCGCATGACGAAAATCAGCACGCGGATGAGTACTTTCAGGAGGGCATTTACAAATGAATTACGGCAGAGACTGCGGGAAACGCCGAACCTGGAAACGCTCATCGTTTGAGAGGATAAGATGCCCGCCCCCATCGCTGGCCCCCACACCAATCCTCAATGAGGTCATCCCAATTATCACACTCACAAGTGGTCTCAATCGCTCATACAGATGGTTGTTACGAAGGTCAGATGCCCGGGCTAGCTGGCATCGGGATAAAGGTAAAAGGAAGATGGTCACGGCCGCAGTCGGCCCCAAAACACCATACTAAATAATACACAAGCCTGTGTTATCAATCTATAGACCACGGGCCCTGCCGGGCCCAGCCAATTGACCATCGAGGCCAAGTCCTGATCGTCATGTCGATCAAACCTTAAGACCCCGAGGCCGGAGGCCGCCTTCAACGGCAGCCTCCAACGGCTAGCAATAACAGCTATAAGAGACCTAGCTAGATCCCTTCTATAGTAGAAAATCAAGAGCATCCAATTTACTGCATCAGGAGCCATAGCTATCTATTGATACCAATTAACTTCCTGGATGACTATGAAACCTGGTACGTGCACTACATGTGTTTCAACAACGACAATCTGCCTGACTTTTTAAAGGATACCTATTTAAATGAAGGCTGGCAATAAAAAGAAAAAGAAAATAAAAATAAACTTTGTTCCCATGAAAAAGTAATAAAACTGTTCCCCTCGCAAGCGGTCTCAATCGCCTCAATAGACGGCTGTCATGTAGGTCAGATGCTTGGGATAGTCGGCATCGGGTGAAAGGAAAGGAGGGTTGTAACGGTTACGGCCGCAATCGGCCGCAAAATACCATACCGAATAGCACACGAGCACTCCTCATCAAATCTGTTGACTACGGGCCCTGCAAGGCCCGGCCAATTGACCGTCGAGGCCAAGTTGAAATCGTTATTTCAACCGAACCTTCTAACCCCAAAGCCAGAGGCCGCCTTCAACACCAGCTGACAGTAACAGCAGATATAAGAGATGATAATTGAATATACTTATTCTATGCATTGTATATTATCGCTCTTTACTATACATCGTTATCAACTGACGCGACCTTGGCGGAAACCTTTCCTGAGCCTCGCCGGGTATACCCCATCATCAAATCCTTGATCACTTGAAGATCCTCTGGGCTTGTCTCATGCAGATGAAAACCAAACCAAAGAAACACGTAAGCAATAGTAAGAAAGATTTCCATATGAGCGAGACACAAAACACATGTTTTGCGGCCTGACATGAACCGTGTGATCAGTGACATCTTGCAACCAGTGGGTTTGATGCCAGTACAGTACACCGCTCTTTGCTGCCAAAAGCAGCCAGTGTAGACAAGCTACAGCATTTCTGGGATAGCGTAGGGTTATTCAGTCAGAATAAAGGTGGGGACGGCACGGCTGTATACATTGCAGCGACGTGTGGGTTGAGGCGTTCGCCACTGGCGCAGAATAGTTACAGCGAGCATGAGTCCTGCACAGTGATTCTGCAACTAAATTAGTCGATCATGATGGGTGGAAACTTCAGCTCAGTCCATAGGTTCACACAAGAAGTCTAAGCCTTCGGTGTTTGTATCCTGATGCCTTTTTGCACGATCAGGGACGGCTCAGTTAGTACGAAAAAGACGCACTAAGCGTGTTTAGCTATTAGTTTACAACCATGCCGTGTTTGGAGCAATCACTACAGTTAACTCATCGCTTCATGGCCTACGTATATGTATTTCCAGCGTCTATAAATGGGGTGGCTCGTCCTTGCTCGCAGTCGCCTACTCCGCCATTCATTACTCTGCAGCTTCCATTTTCCCATCATCTTTCTTTGCCCGCTTGCTGCAATTTCCCGATCAATATGGCAACTCATAGTCCACTGGTACAGTTAAAGAATACGGGGGGCGTTAACCACATTGCGCGGAGCAATAAAACCCAGAGAGAAGCTTTAACCCATGACCAGACACTGGTTGACATGATGGATTTGAAAATGAAACTATGTCAAGGATGTAAGATGAGTATGAGCTGGGGTGAAGCGGCCAGCTGTGTAGGTTGCGAATCAGGCATGCCAAGACCCCTGCCTACACGATTTCTCAAGAAGTTGCGGCAAGAGGTTATTCGCAAAGACACCATGGTAGGCCTAAGATGGGTCGATGGAAAGGGAAAGGTTGTCCACCAAGGTACTGTTGAGCGCCAGCCCACTTGCCAAAACCTCTCTCGCAGGGCCGAAGCATGCACAATGCTGTCTTCGTATGCCTTTAAGAATGGCTGGGCGCAATGGGGATTTGAGGCAGCTGTTCAAGACCTCCTAAACGGCGAGTCAGCAAATAATGGTGCGTCATCCACAGATATGTATAGTCATGCGATGCAAGTCGAGGATGACTTCGGGCCGATGAAACACTGGTGCTCCTGCGACAACCAGAAATTTCAGACCTCAATGCAATCTCTCGCATTGGTCTCTGAAACTTCGATCGGCACGCTTCTAGGGCCCATCGGCGCACCAGAAACTGTACAAGAATTTGCCAGTGATGAAGAGAAGTTCGCCTTTGAAAGGGGAATTTTCATTGGTGCGACGCCTCAGGTCATGGCTGATAGTATGTGGCTAGTCGGGCCCGGACGCCGCCAGATCGTCCAAGGATGTGGTGAGGGCAGCACCTGCGAAGAGATAGCCAAAGGCGCACGCGGGTCGACTGAAACAGGACTATTGCATTACTTTTTTATAAACCATCACGTCAACTTCCTCAAAGACGGGCTGGAACAGCTGACGCTGGGCACATACCTCACGGGGCTGGACCACGGTCGGGTGAAAGAAGAAGACTTTCTCCCTTACGCCAGCGACCTGGCCAAAGAATCTAACCTGGCGCGGTGGACAATTGCAAATATCGAACTCCAGTGCCGATGGCCAAAGATAATGGACTGGCATGCTGGGTGTGTGTCAACGCTGGGCTTGAAGCGAGGGCTGGAACTGCGTGCGTTCGCTTATCAGAGCCAATGGATGATCTTGGCGGAGCTGGACCTCTCGATTCGTAAGAACTGGGAGGAGCGCTTTTCGCCGTACATGCTCGTCGGGAGTGCACTCGCTCACGACGCCGGAGATTTGTGCAGCGACACTCGAAGAGGCTGCGTGGACAACGCATACTACGCCCTCGGTGCGCACACCGGGTATGAGGGCGTCGCGGCATGTTTGGACATTGTCGCAGACGCTCTAGAGGCGGTCGTGATGCGCGACACCACAGAAGCATTCGAAATCGAGGCCATCGCGGGCAGTGCTTGTGCCACGTTTGAACGCACTGGTGGAAGCTTATGCGCGTGCCCGATGCAACCGTGCGAAGCTACAAATGTGATGGCCCGCGTGGCTTCCAATAAACGCATCATGCCCAACGATGCAGCTACTTTGGTCACCATGCGCGATTCACTGCGATCTCTTAGTGTAGATCTGCCTGTATCGCCAATAACATCTAAGGATGCAGTCGGGTACGGTAGCCATCGACGCCGCGAGCAGTCATACGCGGCGGCAACTAGGGCGATGGCCTCAGGGCGCGGAACCACCAAGGCACACGCAAATCTCCACTTGGCCTACATTGGCGCAGCGCGGGCGGCCTGCGGCCAGCTGCGACGGCAGGCGGCCCATTTCCGTGGATGCGTTGATACAAGCAACGGAGATCCAGCCTTGGACTTTAGTCACGGGTGTGCCTGTGCCGGTCTGTGCCGTATGTGGTGAAGCCTGCATTGACTTGAGATAGCACCTGAGTCGGCTGGACAGACACGCTGGCAAGACATCATGTTGCAGTCGGTAAAATCCGCAGTGGGGGGAATGCTCAACCAGCGTGGCGTTATTCAGGAGACATCTAAAAATGGCTCGTTGTCTGTGACGTGAAATGGGTCACAAAGAACCGGAAGTCTCTTCAAGCAAGCGGAAAACAATGGTTAGTTAGGATAGATCGAACAAAATAGCTCATGGTAGGCTGAGACTCTCGGTAGCTTGTTGGAACGGCAATCTCGGGTACTTGCCCTAGGAAAATACTCAAAGTCTTTGTCAAATTCATCTCTCGTATCTTCCTTAGTCCTATTACCATTGATTTGTCCCTAGCATGAAGCTACAAGCCAGAGTGCAGCATAGACCAAACTTAGCATTTTATGGGGCGCCATTGCATGTACCACGTTTATCCGCGCCCACATGCCTCTGATTCTTTGCCATCATGAACTCAAATGTCTACCTAATCGCATGTTACTGAATGAACAAGCGCAACAATCATGAACTAAGTGGTTGTTCTTTGTTTGTCATTCCACCAATTTTCTTTGCATCCCAATCTTCACACTTCGTTGCACTAAAGTCTTATTACCACCTGGGGCTGGCAGCAACCAAGCAGCAAAGTCCAAAACATTTGATTCACCTGATAGACACAAAGAGACATTGCCAAATTTCAGCCTACCCGAAGCAGCAAGGGTCCCTCTATTTAAATAGGAAGAAATTCCCCAAGAGACGCGCGCCGGGAATATCCTAGTGGATAGTGCGCCCACAGCACAGAGACACCAAAGTAATCTTTTCCATTTGCAATAACCTATAAAACATTAATTTCTGACAAAAAGGTCACCATGGCACCCACCGACATAGAAAAGTAGACGATACTAGATGGCTTTCTCATCACTGACGATATCAGACATACAATAAATAGGCTCCAGATTCTTGTTACTTTCTTACCCTCGCGCGAACGGGAATCTCTTCAACCCTTCATGGACAAATTGTTCAAAGAGGCAAATCCTTCCCTCGACACTTCAAACAGTCCTACAGAAACGATCGGTACAAAGCCCAGTTCATCTCAGAACTACAGTCTAGATGTATCGCGATTTCTAGATAACGAGATTAAACGACAGTGTGCTTTGCTTCAAGGAGAACGCAAATCTATTAAAAAGGAGCGTGATTCTTTGGAATATGAGCGTGCTGCTTGGAAGGAGAACAATGCTCATCTCAAAGATGAGTGGGAGGCTTTGGGTTACGAACGTGGCCTTCTGGAAGGGGAACGCGATGCTCTGGACGAAGAACGCAATTATCTGGACGGGGAACGCGATGCTTTGGACGGAGAACGTGCTGCTCTGAAAAACGAGCGGACTTGCCTTGAAGATGAATGTGAGGCTCTACGTCAGAAACGTGCTGCCCTTGAGAATGCTTGTGCATCCGAGAGCGATCATTAACCATTCTACAGTCTCCTGACTTTGCCCGGAAAGCCTCCTCTTTGGGGCTGTTTTCTGGAGATTAAGCCTTTTATGTTCAAAAAGTAGTCGCCAAAGAACGTTATTCATTTGATTAAGAGTACTCCAAAAGTCGATGTTCTCAAAAGAGAGCGGGTCATTTCCGTGGGCTTGATGCAACAAGGAAACTGTTTGATAATATAGGGCATCGAGCAATCCATGTTACAATGGCCTGCTTCTACAGCACCATGTATGAGAAAAGGGAACATATTTTTGTATATTACCTGAAATAGAGCTTAAAACTATGAAATGCTTCGATCATCGATGTAGTTAATAGGGCCATGATTTGGTCTGTTTTGAACGATTGTATTAGAGCTACAGGACATTGAGCGCTGCACAAATGCACTGTCAGAATCTACCATGATGTGATGACCCAAAATATACGCTGCTTGCGGGCGATCACGAAAGTAACCGAATGATTAAGCTGATCACGTAAGTCTTTTCTTTCAAGGTGCATCGAGTAAGAGCAATTAGATTAAAGATGGCAAAAAAGGCTAATGCACGCTAAATGACTTTGGTAAATGAATTTCATGTGAAATCTTTAGTTTTCTTTGTATCGGGATTCCCAAGTTAGAAACTAGTAGTAACGTGTTTCAAACAGGAACAACCACAACAAAGCTTCATTCAACCGTTGTTCTTTTGTTCAATTTTCACATCTTCCATTCTTTTTCTTCTTATATTCTATATCAAATTGTCTTTGAAGCCACTCAAAGATCTGGTTTCTGAGCACAGCCTCTGAGCTAGTACCGGCGAAAGGAACAAAGAAAATCCATAATTCACTCCCTGCTCCTTGCAAAATATTTAATTATGACGAGTCATAAGAATAAATAGCCTATCTAGAAGACTTCTGTCGAATCATGATAAAATCCCTAAATTAAGAAATCTGGAAGTATCTTCAGATTGGCTGGCACAAACCACAAAGATAGTAAAAATCGCCTTCCGCATCGACTCAGACTCTTCTTATCAACCAAAAATTATTGCCTCACAACTCTTCCGCAAAACGCACCGATACAAGGCTTCATAATGACGAATACATTTGTCATAACTGACAGTATCAAGGATAGCGTACATGCTTTTTATAGACTGGTACCTAACTTGAGCAGAGCCCATGAGCGAAATCCGCTTCAAAGACTCACAAACGAATTAATCGACGTCATAGATGATTCTCTTAAATTCTCAAACGGGCGTATAGGAGAGCGCGCTTTCAAGAAGAAGGTCAATGAGTTTAATAAGTGCGTATTTGGATTGTCTATCCGCGAAGAACAAAAATATTTTGCGCCCGGCGTGAAAAGGTTATTTGAAGCTATAAATTCTTCTCCTAACTCACTTGAACCAGAGTAGATTTACGACGAAAATTATCTTAACTCTCTCAAAAAAGAGCAAGACCTCATCGCTCAACAGTGTCGTTACATTGCACGATCATAAAACCGACACTAGTTTGACCAGCGATATACCTTTCGCACAAGAGCATAGGTAGAGTGACTTAATTTTACTAAAGGCTCTACAGCTAGAGTTTGAGGGCACGGAGAAGACAGATGGTGGTAGAGTACGCCAGGTAATACCTAGATTACCCATGATTAGTGAGGTCACAAAATGAGCAAATGCAGGGGGGACAGCTGGAAAGCTTGATGCGAGGGCTATTCTTGAATTATAGAAAAGTACATTACTCGAGTAAATTGGAACAATTTCTAAGTCATTTTAATTTCTTGGCTAATTGGCATTGATTTAAAATACAAACATTGCTTTTAAAATTTAGGCTATTATACACGACAATGGAGAAACCCAATTGATAGAAATAGATTGGTGAGATAATTCAATGTAGGGGATGTGTCCCTTTCGTTTTCTGACATTCCAGAAGCATGTAAACATCACATGGCGCTGCTCCCCATATTACAATCAAGGAAAACTGTCGAAATTTACAAAATAACTGAAACGTTGGCTATTTCAGTGCCAGGTTGCTGGTGGTGACATAAGCATAATGCTCAAAGATGATTGGCGTCTTGATCCATCTCAGTTAGCCCCATCAATAGAAACAACTCCTAGGAGGTTGTGTGAAAGTTTGACCCCCTTCGCATTCTCTTGCCCAATACTTGAAGTTTTAATCCTAATATCTTTCCTTCTTTTGCAAATTAGCCAGAAGCTATGAAATACTAAAAATAGATCTTGCGAAGATCCCGTGTCGTGATTGGTCTGCATGGTCAGCCGTGTTTCACAAAAGCGATATTGACGCTACGTGAGCAAAGAGGGGGCGGCTGAAGATCAGGCTGCATGATAAGTTCCATCAACGAAATTCTTTCCATCACACAAGGCTCTGTTTCTTCTGATTTCCATCTCCACGCTGACTCCTTCGTCCATCACCTGCTGCCTTCAAAGATTCCATTCCCCTCCTTCCGCGGAGACCAGACATAACCAAAATCACGCCAGCTTCACCGTATCAACATATTATCCTCTGCCTCGGTCGCAAGCCTCGTTTTTTCCGTCGGTATTTCAACTTACTCCTCTCAACGATGATGGTGTTACTAACAGCACCCGGATGATTCTCAGGCTTCCGATATCTCTACATTCCAATCACAATCACGTCCTGTAACCGAGCCCGCGACCCACACCCAAGAGGATACCTTCAATCGAGCTGGATAATACACACCAAACGATCCTAAAACAAAACAAAAGAATGACGACAACTGACGAACGCCTTCGTTCCAACCACCATCCTACAATCCAGTTAACTCACGGTGACTATACTGTGGGATGGATCTGTGCATTATCAAAAGAACTCATAGCCGCAGCTGCCATGTTGGAGGAAATCCACGCAGAACTTCCGAGACACCATAACGATCACAATTCCTATACTCTTGGGCGTGTTGGTATACACAATGTTGTGGTAGCCTGTTTACCAAAGGGAGAGATTGGTAACAACAGTTCAGCAACAGTGGCGACTCGGATGATTTCAACTTTCCCATCGATTAAATTCAGCTTAATGGTGGGCATTGGAGGAGGTGTCCCAGTTAAAGTCAGACTTGGCGACATTGTGGTCAGCACTCCTGCATATGAATTTCCTGGGGTTGTGCAATGGGATTTTGGGAAGACACAAGACGGAGACATTTTCAAACGAACCGGTTCACTTAATCGCCCGCCTACAGAGTTATTGACAGCATTGACAAAATTAGAAAGATATCATGGAATGAATGGTTCCAGGATTCCGGATTATCTGCAAGAGTTGGGAGAGAACTGGCCCAAGCTCAGGTCAAAATATACAAAATCCGACCGCTTGAAAGATGTGCTCTTTAGAGCGGATTGTAGTCATGTCGAGCTCTCTGGCACTTGCAGCACAAGTGACACTGTAGCTACATTTGCAGATGTTGACGACGAAGAACAGGATAACCATTGCATCCACTGCGACGAATCGAAGATTATTAAACGAAAGCCTAGGGATATGCGTGTGCATTACGGACTCATCGCATCTGGTAATCAAGTGATTAAAGATGCCGGTTTCCGAGATGAGATCAACGCAAGGCTCGGTGGCAGAGTGCTTTGCTTTGAAATGGAAGCAGCGGGATTAATGAATGACTTCCCGTGCATTGTCATTCGAGGAATATGCGATTATGCGGATTCACATAAAAATAAAGCATGGCAAGAGTACGCGGCAGCTCTAGCCGCAGCGTTCGCCAAGGAACTTCTCCTCGTGGTACCATCCCAAGAAGTCAGCAAAATGCCCGTTTTCAATGGTGAGGCTATCTGAATTCTTTGCGACCCATTTACTAACTGTCATCGGTCAGAGACTGAGGTGATTAACCCGGATATAAAAGATTTCAAGACGGCTCATCTAGCAACAAGTGATGAGGACAAGTGTTTCCAGGCACTATTTGTGACCGATGCAACCCAAGATCGAGACAGTATGCTTGATGCTAAAGGTGAAATCTGTCCTGGAACATGCCATTGGATCACGTCAACTGAAGAGTTCAAAATGTGGAATGATCTATACAGCGCATTGTTGGAACTCAAGCCGTAGAACTAATGCTACACCGTGGCCAACTGGACATCAATGCGGTTTGTTACAGAGGGTGGACAATACTACATTACACAGCCAATACAATCACATGCAGCCCCTCTCCTGGCTTCCATTATGAGACATACTTGGAGTACTTCGCGGTAGCGATAAAGTACCTCTTGGACTTGGGATCATTGCGTCATCTGAAGGACGTGAAAGGAAATACAGCCCTTGATTTGCTTCATCCTTCCTTATTTAACCGAAGGCCGAGGAAAGTCTCGGGAAGATACAAGGATAAATACAAATTGGCCCTATCGGGTGTCATCGATATCTTGGAGAATTACGCCACGGTCCCTCCCAAACAACCCAGCGATATGGGTCAAAAAACGACGATGGGCAAGGGGGTTAAAACAAGGTTTGCACGATGGAAGCGGTACTCGTAAAAGGGAATTTGAAAAACAGCAGTACAAGTCTTTTGGATCCCTTCGACCTTTCTTCATACGTACTCCTCATAGTATTGTACACGTCGCATTTTGCTTCTTTTGCTTTCCACGTTTAGGTTGTGGTATATAGCTGAACCCTGTTCTCTTATTCTGATTGTTGTCTCCACTATACCAATCTTCTAGTTGCACAATACCCAAGTCCAATAGGTCATAACCATTGACATTGGGTCGCTCAAAGTCTGGATCAAATATGCTCACTTGGGTCCCAAAACCATGGCAAGTTACAAAATCTGTATGCGGAATAGGATTCTCACCGTCACCATAAATAAAATCCTCGGCTCCTTCGCTGAAGCGGATGAATTTTGATTCCACTTGGTCTTCGGAATGTACAAATATGATAATTCTGGGTCTGTCTGCGACAGCTCGCTCCCGCCAGCCCAGTTTATTCCGCATATCGTCGAGTAAGCCCAGGTAATGCCCGCTGTTGGGAATGAAGTCGAGAAAACTCAGTTCCACGGACCGAAGCGTTGGCGGCAGTGCAAGCAAAAGCTCCATCAAGTCCCCTTGCTTGACATAAAATCGCGAGAGGCCAAAGTGTCGGAGGTTTGACCATCTGTCGATTGGGAAAATTGTACGAAGCGGAATCCAGTAATTTATATTCTCGACATCTTCGATATCATAGAGGTTTTCCAATGTCGGCATATTCGTGGTGAGACTTATGTGCTCTAGCTCTGGCGCGCTGCTCAACGCGTGGAAGAGTTTGCCGCTTCGGAAAGATGACCACTCATGCTCATGCTGGCCACCAACAAGAAGAGAGAGATCAATGCGAGAGAATCCCGGGCGACTGAAGACTGTGACAAGATCGTTATACTCGGTTATCTCAGGATTGTCAAAGATGCGGCAACTGAGCCCTGTAGGCAGCTTGTTGACGTCTATAATAAACTGGGAGATGCCGGGGATCAAGTTTTCTGTGTAAAGCTGAGCTACCGTGCGACCGACAACACAAAACCCTCGCCACTTGCGCCTCTCTTCGTCATCCCAATCATATGCAAATGGTTCATTTCGATACTTCTTGGCCATTGGCCAACCGCGATGCATGGGATATATCAGGCCACGCGGCAAAGAGCGGATCATGGGAGTCGGATACAACGCCCTGAGAGGGAAGCCATGAGTGGCAGGCGTCAGGGTAATTCTTTTCAGGTTTGGGAAACGGATGAGACCATATTTAAGGGCATCGGCGTCACTGTTCGCAGCAATGACTTGGTCCTGCTCCTGCAACAGTTTCTGATATTCGCGGTATGACTCGGCTGGGCTTAGCCGAGCCTTGATCCGCCGCGTAATTTCAGCGCGATAGGTTGGCCTAACATCTTGGCGGCCGTATTCATCTATCCACCTGGAATGGAAACGGTATTCGCGCAAATACCAAGTTGGAACTCCGTCAATATCGCCCAGGCCTGTGTAATCTCCGTCATCATCTACATCATCCGTGTAGTGTGTAGCCGAATGAGACAAGCGCGCATCGTCATAGACTACCTCGGTCACAGTCTTTCGGAATTCTTCGTGGTCCGCAACGGCCAGAAATACCTCAATATTCCGCGGATTAGGTGAGATGAACACACGATCGAGGCGCAGTTGGACGGTGCTGCGCAAGCGAGCGCATGTCAAGCGCAAGCTCTTGATGTCGCTGTTTGGCAGCTGCGACACGATCACATGGATGATTTCCTGTGGGATGCGAAGAAAGGGCACAAGGGCTGTTTTTTTATAATGAGAAGAGGTCATGGCGAAGTAGGTTCGTGACAGCATTGCGAGATGAAAGTTGGAGTTTAGTGCTGACGGAAGACGAACAATTCGAATCACGTGAGGTTGTCAAGAGATCCTGGCATCTACACATATTTTTATAAAAATTCATGGGGGCGCTTAGAGCAAGGATATCTATCCATGTTCTAAGATTGACCCCAACACATGATGGTGAATTTCGATGCGTTCACAGTCTTCGCTGTTCATTAACTCAAGAATAAATCTGCACTCTAATCTGATCAATTTGTCTTGGTACATCTTTTTTTTCATCATTACTAGTGCCCACAACCTATTTTCCCGACTAGTCTTTTATGTGCATCGCAAATCACATGTCGACAACCCAATCGCCCTGCTCGAGTTCGCTAGGTATTCCAAGGCAATCGCCCACAGCAGCCTGCCGCCATTGTTAAAAATCCGACGCTTCCATCCGATACTCAGAATGAAAGAAGGAATTATTATCCAAAGCATAAAGTATAAGATAGAACAATCAGAAGGAGGCGAGCTATTCGCACGCAGGTCACGGGCACACTTCAAGATTCTGATAATCAAATTATATACTATTGTATTCTATCCAGCCTGATATTTTAACCTGGCTCGAAGTTTATCTCATTGTCAACATACAGCTCCACTTCCAGACTAAAAGTTCGTCAGCCTTTAATATTTTTGTTGTATGATCCTCCAAATCTCGCCTCTTCTCTCCCTTCACAAAAGTTCCATGCACATACAACAACTTCCAAGATTGTGGGTGTAGGATCAAGTGCAGCAACTTTCAAAAGACCAAATACACCTATGGATATCTCCCGATTTCACGGCCAGTATCTATATTCGGCTGCTTGGCCGTGCCCCATTTTGAGAATCTTGGCAATGCATCCAGCCCGATGCTAACCTCCTCCGCAGCGCCGCGCTTTGATTCTTCTATGTCCATTTGAAAATTGGCTTTCTGTCGCGGAAAATGGATTTTTAGAATAATGAAGTTTCCGCTCCTGAACGGTACTAACAAGCGTCGAGCCAGTCCCCAGCCACGGCCTGAGCTGTGGCAGAAGTGTGATTTTCCCAGCCATGCCCTGGTGAACAGCTAAGGTAAAATTCGAATGAAAAGTCGGGTAAACTTGGAATTGGTGACCTCCCAACATCTCCTCGTGTTGCTGGATGCAGTCCCTGAAGCTCACGCTGTAGGCTGCCCACACAAGCGAAGCGATGGGCACGAAAGAAATTGGTCGCAGTGGAATATACCACATTTTATCAGAAATCAATTATCTCGGTGTTGTGTATCAGGTATCTCCCTGCACGTAACCCCGATCGAAAGGCCACAGACACTATCTTGCAAGTGTCCGTTCCGATTGACAGGCCACAGACACTATTTTGCAAGTGTCCGTTCCTCTGCGCTAACTGATCAATTGTGCATCTTCCTAAAGTCGCGGCAAACATTAATCTCAAGTCTGACTGCTTTCGGTGGTGTGCTGAAATAATAGATCTGTCAAGGAAAACCAGGAGAAACCAGGTTTGCACCCGATACCATTGCATGGTTTGGGTATCAACATCTGTTGTTGGCTCTTGGAACTTGAAACACTAGATCTGCCAAGGAACACCAGGAGAGACCAGCTTGGCACCCGGTACCACCGCATAGTTTGGGAGCAAACATCTGGCGCTGGCTTTCGGAATCTGAAACACTGTTGGCTATCAGGAAGACATAAAACACGCAGAAGTAAATCTGACACATTGCAGGAACAGTGGTGCAGCCAATGATTTGTCAAGGTCCCTTGGTTGTTGAATTGGTTTGGCGGCATTGTGCATGCCTCAACCACAGGCCTTCCCGCTGGCATTCTCTGGCTGAGACGAACCACATGTGTTTCCAATCATGACCGGTTAGCTACCGTTGTAGTGGGCCTGAGCTACCATCGTGGCCAAGCAGAACGATAAAAGCGCCCAAAAGAATAAATCGAAAAATAGAGAGAAAAGCGTGTCTATTGGTTGGAAAGGAACTCAGAAAATGGCTTTGAAAAATCTCTTGCCTGGGAGGTTGGAGTCGAACCCGAAGCAAAATGCCGTTTTTTTTTATGCTTTTATAGTGTTTGTTGGTGTTGACAGCCACGAGGCGAACTTCGGTACCGCCATCTCCGAATCCTGCCCCCCGTTTCGTTGTTGTTGTAGGTAGATCAGAAATACCAGCAGCGCCAAGTCCCATCATGATATTGGTGAGCCAGAATCTTTTTAAGAGAGCCGTATAACTCTTGAGTCTTGAAAAACACCATATCAACTACAAATATTATGAATGGCATAATTATTGGCATTTCTCATTGGCTTTCAAAGATCCCGTTAGGATAAAAGGTAGTAGCTTATAAATTCAGTGATTTGTCTCTAGCGGAATAGCCGCAATTAAGGCATGTTCCAGCTTTGGGTACACCTTATCGATGGTTTCGATCACTTTAAACCAGTCTATGGCTTTCTCCCCATGGCCGTACTCATGTGCCAGAATATTACGCTGGCGCCTCAACTGATCATCATCTCTGCGACGATGTAGCCGCCACTTTTGTACTCTGAGGTATGAAAGAATGAAACCGAATTTCCAGGAAGATGTGAGTAGTCTCGGGTTGTTCTTGCATCTAATTGTCGGCTTACTAGGAGCACAGCAGGATTGGAAGTTCATTTTGTTCTGTTCTTCATCGTCTTGTACAGCCCGAACAGTCCCGGCGTTTTGCGCTTCAGCGCACCGCGAAAACACCACACAATAAAGCCACTCAAGGCATGACGCTGGTTGTGTCATTTGAATAGACTTCCATCTGGCCTGCATCTGTTATGGCATGAGGGGCAGACGACTAGGTTGAGCGGGAATGGGGAAGCTTGTCGCAAGAGCATTGAAGAATCTCTACCAAGCAGCCCCTAATGCTGCTGGGTGGCGTCCTTGATTTGACACAAGCAAGGATGTAAACTTTTTGATACGTCTGAATGTATCTCGAGGTGATTCTGCTACATTGAATGGCATGAAACGACACGAAAATAAATGCTTTTGTCGCTCCTCTCTCCAGAGTGCGCCGAGACGCTTGGATCCAATCATAAAACTTGATGGCCAACAATTTGGAGAAATGTTCCAACGTAATCCACGATCTGGATGAAGTGTTCATGTCTCCTTGCCGACTATCCAACGTAGAACGTTGTGCTGGCTGCTCGTTCGGAATGTTTCGAAGCCTACATTCCGCATTAATAAAACGATCGATTCAACTAATAGACGCATCTTGGGCAATGCAAAGTTGTCAGGTCACTCACTTCCAGATGGGTCAAGCATGTCGAGAGTCCCAGACAAGCTAAACGCCGATGCAGGCGTGCTCGCATGCTTGTGATTGCGATCGAGAGCTTTGAGTGCATACTTTTCGAACCTTGTCACAAAGATTGTGACTACTTCGCTTTGACTAGTACTGTCTACCCTCTCGAGCTGGTTGTCGGTAAAAAAAAAAGGTGGTCGCCGCTGGCCAGAACTGGAAAATGAGAGGCTGGGTGTGACGATGGGGATATTGTGGAGAATACAAAGTTGCTAGGTCACCTTCCTCGTGCTGCATAAAGGATTGAGGAAGTCTAATGCAAACCCCAGCCAACAGTCGACTCGCAGCAGATGGCCGGATAAGCCCAAACCCAAGAATGGGTGGGAACATTGTGGGCGGACCATGAAAAGGAAGCTGAATAGTGACTTGAAAGATTTTCATAGCCTTGCCGGGGAACACTGAATGACAACTGCTGTGTCATATTGAAATGTCCTAGACAATGAAGGGTCGTCGTTGGTTCTTGACCCGGACTTGGCTTGGCTGGTTTTCTGGCTTCATCTATTGAATACCCGGCCAATTCAAACAATGAGCATTGACGACGGGCACCAAGTGGTTCGAGTAGACTTCGATCCAAGACAGGTTCGATTTGTTGCTGAGTTATCGGCGCCAGCCGCTGTAGATATGACAGACGGGCTTATCTCTTGTTGTCGATGGTTTCATGTGCTTCTTGGCTGTGTCGGTGAATGGTGACCCGGGAGGGAGATTACTGTTCGTTATCCCTACCTTCCGGCGTGAGTTGACTTGGTTCAATCAATCAATGAAAAAACAGAGTGTTCGATATCTTTGGGAGACATTCAAATTTCCTTTTGCAAGAGGGTAGTACTTGACTGGAGGTGCGACTTCGTGATAGGGAAGCATTACCCGGTCTGGGAAACGCAGGTTATCCGAGGGTCCTTCGAATTTGGAAGGACCGGGTACTTTTGTGCCGCACCAATCTCTCTTCAACTCTTGCCTTTTTTTGTTTGCTCAGTCCAGGAAAGTTGGATACGTGAGAAGCGTCATCAGTGATCCGCTCCGCTGTTTGTTTTGATTGGAACGCACCAGCTGAATCGGAATCCTATGAGGGGGTCGGTATGTTCTAGATGGATCTAATCCTCTAAATGGACAGGAATCATTCGAAGAATCACAAAAAGAGTTATGCCAATGGGTGCTGAATTGAGACTGAGGACTTCAAGATGAAGATATGTCGTTGGACGGCTATTTTTGGGGCTGGGCACGGACGAAGGCAGGATGGGAGATAATTTTCGGCCTCGTCATCACGGTCATCGCTGCTGCCGTGTCGACCGAGCCCGTCGAGGGGTCCTTGTTCCCTTTGAAGGGTGAACACCTCAGAGAGTGAGGGGGTCGATTTTCTTGTCGGAGACTATTTCGGCCCCTTTGACGCAGGAAGAAGCATGCACAAAATATTTCCTTGTGGGAACGCATGCACAAATGTTTCCCCACTGGGAAACCATGGTCACGAGCGTTGACAGGGAAATAGTTGCGGCAGATGGATGAGAAGCGTGGTCGCCAAAGCTTGGTGGAGGAGGGTGGTCGGAAAGGCCTTGCGGTGCTTTCTGCACGGCGACCCCGGAATGAAGGATAAAAGTATTCCAGAGCCGGAATCCAGCGACAAGGTTCCCACAATTATTTCAAGAAGAATCAATCATGGGAGGAGACAGCCCAGTCGGTTTTCAGCCAAGGGAATTTCAGGAAGAAATGGTTGTGGGGGTGTGGTGAGATCCATTCGCCCAAAGAGGTTGCAAGAAGAAATCTCTTTGGAGATGGATCTCTTGTCTGTGTGAAGATGTGTGTGAGGATTCGTGTGAGGATGGAGAAGAGAGAAGAAGTCCAGTCTGGGGGAAAGGCGAAGGCTTTGTAGTAATTCCTGGGGACCGGCTAGAAAGCCTTGAGTCATCAGCCCAGCGTTTTTTACGAATACCCAAAAGCTGAAGGCCCCGATTCACCATCTGTTTTTCATTTTCTTTCTGTCATTGAATCACTGTTCTGATGGATGGCCGTCAGCAGAATGGTGAACAGAGGCACGAATGCCGCTGAGAGAGACTGGTAGTGAATAACGGTAGGAACACGCTGATTTACGTATACTCGTTCATCATTCTGACTTCTACGTCACCATCCCTTCCTTTATCTATGTTCGTGTGTGGGATGAGATGATCAGAGTGAGGCAGGTGTGGTATCCACAGTCTTCGAAACCAGTCTCCGTCTGGCTCTATCCGGCTCCGGCCTATCGATTAATCCCAAGAGGCATATAGAATAACTCTCACTGGGTTTCTAACTTACAAGCCAATTAAAATGTCCGTGACTTCCTCCCAGTGTGTAGCAACAAGATGAGACTTCACAGGCAGCCAAATTCAGGCGGCTGGCGAAAATGTACCTAAGCCACTGGGCGTGGGCCCCTACAAGGACTAGGCACGTCATTGGGTTTCTTGGTTGCGCTAAGGTGGACAAGGGTTTCCTAAGCACGTACGAACAGTGAACAGATGCAAAAGCCCTCGTTGTGCCTGCGGCAGTGACGCGGATGGCGAACAGGAACCATGATGTCATCAACCCATTGATTCATTTTCACTTGCTCTTTCTTTCGTGAGTTTGGATGGATGGGCTTACAGTGGCTACACGCCATGTTGGCCGAGATGAGACTTTGGCACCTCGCATTGTGTACACTGCCCCCATCACACGCTAAGGCACGCGGAGTTGTTTCCCATTCCTGTTCAAGATCATGTCCACTCCTCGTTTGTTTATGTCTCCAAACACAAAAGAATAAGTTTTGCTCTAAATGAGGCGCGTGACTGCTGGCGCCTCCGTGCCTTTGTGTACGTACTTCTCCAATTGTCATTCAAATGCCACGATTCCGAATCGAGGTTAATGCTGATTGCCTGTTTCGGCCAAGACACCCTTCAATAAGGAACTTCCTATTTAGCACCTTCGTTTTGACTAATGAGCACCCTGCTAATGCCTATTTGAGTAATTTATGGGTCATTTGTGCAAAATATGAATTGCTTAGTAACTACACTATGTACCTTAGGTATATTAAAATATTAAGAAGTTTAAATAAAACTATAATAAAAATAATAAAATATTAAATAATATATGTACATAGAAAATATTAATTAGAAGTTTTTATTTTTATTTTTAAATAACTTTCTCCTTATTATATGTATATTTATTTTAAATTTTTAATATATTAAAACTTTAGTATAGATACCTAAGGCACTTGGAGGGTTGCGAGCACCACAAATCAACACTTCCAATGACGGCGAACTGCATGTGCGCTAGAACCATAAGAATTTCACTGCAATTTTAGCTACCAACGGCCATGAGATCTGGATCCCCCAGCCCTCGCTAAACAGCAAGAATTCCAAGCAGAGGAATTCCAAAAATCCAAAAATAAGCTCTTATACAGGAATCCAAACCCGTGCGAACAGTATGCAGGTGTACATTCGCCCACAGCTTCTGAGCAGCCAAGATATAGCGATTAATCAAGGAGTGTCTTCACAGCATTTGCGGAAAACAGACGTTGTCAGCCTCCAACATTTAATTTTACAGGGCACCACCATGAGAAGCAGGCACCCGGGGGGAGGGGACAGTGCCGATGGTTAGGTGTAAATCTGGGCAAATTGTCAGCGGTGTGTTTTTCCCCTGGGCGGCAGGTCAGCACTGCAATTTTAGCTTCGACAGACCAGATCTGCTGCTGCCACTCAACGCCGACGATTGTCCCAGATTTACACCTGACTATCAGCAGCGCGAATGCAGTGAAAGTCCGCGACTCTGTGCTTCCCCAAAAGTGCAAATTTCGGTCTATGAAGGCTAAAATTGCAGTACAGTCCCCAGTTCAAAAACCCCTGGTCATTTGGTAGGCACGCTACTCACGCACACCAGGTACCCACAGCCGCAATGTGTTCTTCACTGTAATTTCGGCTTATACAGGCCAGCGACTGCTGTTGCTGCTGCGCACACACTGCTTCACTGACAGCAGAGTCATAACTCGAGAATACCCTAGCGCTGTCAATTGACCATGAAAATCTCCAAATACACAAAATCAATGCACCGAAAAAAGAAATAATTCTCATTCTAGGAGGCTGCTATCTATCTAATGCTAGGATGATAAAATTGAGCTTAGCCAATCCCAGGTGCCAAGCATGTGCAAGTCACGATAGCTGTGGCGGGAGCGCATCGTTCAGAGATCCCTACTTTGACTAGACATGATGGTGCCTGCGAGAGGGGAGCCAAGAATGGTAAGTCAGCCACCCGCTCATGTTCTACCTCATTCCACGGTCAGCCTTTGCTTCTTCCACTGTTTTTCTTTTCTCCTCTGCAACAAGGTTGGATTTTGCCACCAAGTTCTCCCATGTAATGTCTTCAGCATCAGAAGTGTCTATGTAGATTGAAGGTTTGATATCCAGTTTAAATCGTCCTTGAAGCGATTTGTAGTGTGTTTTGACCTGAAATGTATCAGCAAGCTTTCACTTGTTTTCCTGCATATTTATCAACTTACGTCCTCGGATACACTTGCAGGGAGAAACGCAACGCCGATGACGTATCTGAACCTTTTGTTAGCAGTATGCTCAGCTATAATCGAGATCTAAGACATGGCCCATACTTTTGGTTCTCATCACCATCTACTGGCGTCAGATAAGCGCCAAACCCAGGAACAGCTTTCCCGGAATCGTCAACAGTGGTTGAAATCTTCTTTCAGAAGGCCTCGAGGTCGTGCTTAGCTGAAACCTCGACCAATGTCCAAGTTTTTGAGGAAGGTTCAGGCCTCCAAATTGCATACTCTGCAGGTTTCATTTTTGGTAGATGGCCGACTTGCAGATATGCTTTTGTGGCCCCCGGTCCTGTTTTCCACGAGGAACTGAAGTGAATTAGAGTAGATTCATGATGAGTTAGTTATTTAGAAGGGATGAAATAAAATTACACGAAATCTTGTTCCTAAGACAGTCGTTAGCAATGCATCACGAGAACTAAAGATGGTGCATTTTACAGTCAAAGTCATTGTGTTAAACTTGACGAATATTAGGAGAAGTTCAAAGAAGTTCCAATGTTGCGTTATATAGATCAAATATGTTTGGGTCGGACCGTGTTGAGATGAAATTTTGTTTGGACAATGGATAGGAACGCCGCAGACATATATACTTCGGCTTTCGAGGATCAGCAGTGGATACCCGATGAGCTCATAGCCTCTTCAAAAGGCCAAGGATTTCAAAGCGGAAAGTCCGTAATACCGGTGATCGCGTTAGATGAAATGCCTTTCTTGTGTCGGGACTAGGAAAATGACTCATCATATGACGCCTAGACTCTGCCGTGTCTCACTCTGGTGGGGGAGCGGCAAGATGCCGGTAGGCAGCACTATCCAGCAAGCAATGTCCTATATCACTGTACACAATCTTAATATCATATTTTTCGTTCCAGATACAAATATTGGTGCTGATTAAATACGTTTCAACAACCAGTGTGAATTTGAGACATCCGGGTATCTCACAACATTCTGCGTGCAAATGCTGCTAGGGGAAACTATTTTACTCTCCACAGGTTCGCAAGCCCCGCCTACTTGTCTTGTTTGAAGTAAACTAGCTTCCAATGCATTTATAATTCCGGTTTTGCTACCCAGCCAGATGCATTGGCTGATATATTAGGTAGTTGACCTTGCTGCTCTGTGAGGTATAACACCTCTTGTTGGCTATGTCACGATGCGCCAAAAAAAAAAACAAATCCACTTCATACCTCCTGCATAAGGCTAGCTAAATATATGGTAGCTAATGCGTCCAACTGATCCTCGTCATTTTTCATCCTATTGACAAGCGGCTTCATTCCGCCCATCACCAACCAGAGAGCATTTAAAGCCGCCCGCAGACGTTCTTGCAGCGTCGGCTACTCAACTGCGTTTGATTGGCCAAGGCAGCCGCTGAGATGGGTCATCAGCTGTGATGAGGCTTGCCAAGCCAATAATTATCCAGTGTCTGACAACGCAGAAACTAAGTCAAAATAATGGACGTGAGATGCAGCTCGCATCGGTGTTTCCGGATAGGAAATATCGCAGCTCCCAACCGACACGTCACTCAACTTGAGTCTTGCTCAGTGTCTACAAAAAAAGAAAAAGAGATGCACTTGGGCTTTTTTTGTTGCGGGCTGTTACACGCTGCCATTTTGGCTGCCAGGTCAGCCTCCACCATTAGAGCAAAGAACAATATCCATCAAGAACAGTCTCTCAAGGATAGTACGCAAAGTTAAGCCAAAATATATCAAGAAGGCAAAAATAAACTGAAATTAGAGGGATTCAGGTACAGTATCTTCATATTCTTTCAGCAACATGGTTAGATCGCCTTCAGTTTTCACCTAGGTGCATTATTTCAGTGCTCATAGTGGTTTGCAGTATAGGCACATGTTTACAAGCAGTGCAGTATTAGCCTCCACTAGGCAGCAAATGAAAACCCTATCCGCGAACATTCCGGCGCTTAGGAAATGAATGTTGTACAGAGTTAGCAGGTTGACTCAGGTGCAATGTGCAAGCAAAATCAATTCCTGTGCCAGGAATTCTATGTGCTTGGATAAGAGTACATGGAAGAGTGTGGCATGCAGTGTTCGAGCAAATAGAATCAAGTTGCAGGACTGCACAAAGTAGATGACTTGCTTTGCTCTATTTAAATTTCACCAGCATCATCAACCATTGGTTAAACTATCCAAATGGTTCAACCAACAGACAGTGCACTGCAATTTTAGCACCCAGCGCAGACCATGGAAATGACGTCACCGTGAGTTGCGGCATGATGAGTCACCCTAGTCTACCATACTTCATATTTTGCATTAAGATCGCTGTCTCGCATCAAACAGTAACATCCGATGTGGTGTAACGGTTATCATTCCGCGTTTTCATCCAGGAAACGTGATCCGCGGCGACCGGGGTTCGACTCCCCGCATCGGAGTTTCTTTTTGCAACTTTGTCCGGTTTTTAGAGTCATTTCTAGTGTTGGTTTTGCTGTAGTTTTTCCCTCTTCGTTGAGAATCTTGCTAAAAGTCACGGTTTGTTAATATTACATTAGGTAACTAAACTAACCTTTGCCGGCCCAGTTGGCAGAGGCTAAAATTGCAGTGGCACTCCACTTTTGCAGTCGTCGGCAATGTGACAGTTATGAGCCCGGTTCGCGCTAAATCCATGCGCTATCAACAAATTGCTTTCACCGCCGCCTAATCCGATACCTTACACCCATTAGCCAAAAGTCATCAGTTCGAACCCACGCAGGGCTCAACACAAAAAAACGGGCAACAGCCCCCTGACCAACAGAGCAGCCACAGCCTGCCTCGCACTACAAGCCGCCGCAATGGCGCACCAAACTACTGATCACACAGATCACCCCGACCAACCGAGCTAATCTGGGGGGGTATGTCAAACGGATATAGGGCACCATTGCACTACGCATTAGCGGAGTGTCACTTCACTTTTGCCGTAGTCGGCAATGTGACACCGCCTTATTACCCCAGTAATCATCCGAGTTCGCCCCGTAAGCCTTGTAACAAGTCGGCGGAGCATTTGATCAGGTAAAAACAAGGCGGAAATGCAGCGATTCTTACCACAACGAACATTCGCTATCATACATTAAACTCAATAGAGTCAGAACAACGAAGATACAAGAATTACCGTTGCATCATGGGTATCATTGAGGTGCGCAGCTGGCTTTGGTCCGGCTACTTGCCATCATCTAAAATCTAAATGCGAATTCTACGGCGTCTAATATTACATGACTCTATTTTAAAGGTGGTAGTCCTCCTTTCTAGTGACTTTGACCCCTCGTCGCTCCCAAACGCCATCGATGCCCATATCTGCTCGGCCACTGTCGACACTGTTAGCACAAACTCTTTTTCGTTCGTTGCGGTTACTTACTCGTCCTTCATATTGACCCACGGCTCAGTCTGGCCCTCCTTGACATTAGGATTTCTGAAAATCATGTTCTTAGCCTGTTCATCATGTTAGCCTCGCTTCCGTTTATCAAAGTTGTCACCACATACCAAGCCGAGAGTAAGGTGAATAGCAGGAGGGTTGACGACAATGTGCTCAGTTGGCTGCTTGCCCTCAATCATGGCGATAATGTTCTGCGCGACAACCTGGGCCTGTCCCACTCCAGGACGAGCGGCCTTGTGAGCACCGCTGTCGGCAATGTCACCGGCGGCGTAAAAGTTGGGGTACTTGGGGTCCTGGAACTGCAGCGTGGGGAGAACCCTGATGAAGCCGTTGGCGGGGTTCACAAGGGAATCTGTGGAGGTTTGCTCGAGGTCCTTGAGGAACTGGTTGTTGGGGGTTTGGCCAGTGGCGGGAATGATGAGGTTTGTGGAAACCTTGCGGCCGTCCTTGAGCTCCAGCTCGAACTCGCTGCCGTCAGTGGGGAAGCCACCGGGTGGGACAACGGCACGAGTGCCAGTAATAACACTATTGTGGGGGTTAGCATTAACGCGATGAAAAAAATCAGAGGGGAAAACCATACTTTACTCCAAGCTCCTTGAAGCGATCTCTAATAATTTCATCCATCTTAGGGTGGTAAAGAGGCATCAGGCGATCCCGAGAGTGCACGAGTGTCACCTCCTTCTCGGGGTAAATTTCTTTCAGATCCGTCGCCATCTGGACGCCCACAGCACCACCACCGACAAGGACGATGGACTTAGCATTCTTCACCTTCTCCTGGTAATTCTTAAAGTAGTCAATAGACAGGGGCTTCTCGTCATGCTCCATTGAGCCGGGAGGAGAAAGGCGAGTGCCCGTGGTGACAACCACATAGTCAAAGGGGACCGTGGTGGATCCCTGCCAAGCTCGGTCGAGAACAACGTGGTCCTTTGTTAGAGAAATGGCCTTGGCTCTGATTATTGAGTGCTGGGATGGATCTTGAGCAGAAGAGAAGGCACCCGAGTAAGGGATGAATGCCTTGTGCTCATGGGTTGGCAGAATAGCGAATCGAGGCTACGTCATTAGTTGGTGTTGCGCGCATGAGCGATATCGGATGACTTACAAACGCAAAGAGATGGTGGAAATGGCTGTGAGGTTCAACCAAGAGTACCTAAAAATTATTAGACCTTTTGTCAACCAGAAAATAAATAGGTGTGTTTTACTTACTCGATGAGTCTTGGGAAGAGCTGTAGTCAATTCCTTGACGGCAGACTAAGATCATTGTTAGCTCGTCCTGCGATGCATCAAACCAAGCGCGACATACCAGTCCGACGTAGGACCCGCCCAGCACAATAACATTCTTGAGACCTCCAACCATGGTGACTGAGCTGATTGATAGTCGTATTCTCGGATCAGATAATGCAAAGGAACAAAAATAGCAACAAGACCCTCGCAGCGATGCCAGTGACGTTTTACGTATGGATCGTTCCAGAGGCCCTTTTATGTCGACACGCGGAAGTCCGGCAATACGGATATGCGGAGGTCCGACGCTTGGGCCGAGTTCGGCATTTTGGGTCGGGAGGCGGCCATTACAAAGTCGCGCGCGTGATAAATTGCTGCAATCGGAGCGCCTGCGTCCGATTCATGTAAAGTGGCGTTTTGATGCCATTATTAATAGGTCAAAGTGGGATATTGTTGTGCATTACGGCGGTGGAGGGTCCCGAGGTGGACCTCAGTGTTCCGGTTATCGCTGTCTTATAACATCTAACATCTCCTTCCATACTGTTGCATGTGCACTCTGCAAATGACCTTTTGTTCTATCGCCAATTCCCCGACATGTGATTAATAATTACACTTCAAAACCCCCTATAAATAACCCGAACCGAACCGATGGAGCGCCGGTAAAAGTCAAATTCCTGGTAGATCGGCATCTTCTCCAGGGTAGCTGACGTGGTCCCGAAGCGGTGACCATGTCCCGTCGGCTCTATGGCGGATTTGCTCGGACATGCCAAATAAATTCTCTTCGTTGAACTAAAACTAGACTACTCGGTGATTTATGTGTTTTTGTCCTGTCAAAGTATTCCCTAGTTGATAGAGAGATTAAAGGGAAAAGAAGAAAACTTGTACGTAGGTGACCCACCGTTCCACAATTCACTCGTGAGCTGCACAACGGCACACTGGATCTTGGCCCAGCTTTAGTGGGTATGATAGAATCCGGGGTAAGACCAGGCATTGGTATTTTCCAACGGCACCGAATGAAATTGTCTAGCTTCAAACTGGGACCATATCCGTGATCCTGGTTGATTGCATTCCATGGTTGTCTTATTGTTGGTTAGGGCCTCGCGGGTGATTGGGTTTAATCTGACAGACCCCCAAACGTTATCCTAAAGCTTATGTGCGCTCCCTAGATGGAAAATGTCTGGAAGCACCATGCAATACACTCCCTGTACCATATCACGTCAATTGACACGCTTCGACAGACCCTGCTGCTCTCATCCTGTGATCCATCTGATTGGACCGAGTAATCATCCCAAAGAGGTTTAGCGAAATCGTCTCGCTTAGACGTAATTGGATAATGTCGAAATTAGTGCTGACCTGTCACGTCAATACATCCCCAAACGTGTCACCATGATTAATGAGTGAGACCTCCCCATCCAATTTCAGCCGCGTAAACGAAACGGCGGTGGCGACCTCACATCATTTCAACGGTCGTCCCCCTAAAACGATGGCTCCAAGTGGGTGTACCCCCGACGAAAGGCAGCAGAAGAAGGTCACCGTGGTGGCCCCGGCGTCTCGACGGAAGACTCACACGCGAAGCCGGACCGGGTGCTTGACGTGCAGGAAGCGGCATCTGAAATGCGACGAGACTCGCCCCATCTGGTCAGTGTCTTCCCGTTTGGTCCAATGCTCCGCCGCCACCCCGTTGGCTGCGAGGTTTGAGCGTGGCTGACCGGCGGTTCCCCTATTTAGCGTCAACTGTTCGGATACGGACATTGCCTGTGCCTATCCGGCCCCAAATCTGCCTCTTCGGGAGCGCAACAAGGCTGCCAGGCTGCCTGGCGAGCAGCAGCCATGGTCGACTGAGGCCCCCAAGATGCAACTGGTGACGTCTCGCAAGGTGGATCCATTTAACTGTCTTCCTGGTGCTTTGCCGTTTAGATCAACAGAGCTCTTTCATTACTGTGAGTGACCCTCGATTTTAGTGCTCGATCTGAGCTAGATACGCGTATTCCGGCCAATCTCGATGCCATCTGACACTTGGCTGCAGTCTGCAATGCCGATGCAACGATTGACTGGGATAAGAGCCGTAAGCACGATGGGTACGTTTACCTTCCATCGCTGAACCTTGCACCTACTGATGCCCTGCATGCAGTCTCGCCTTAGCAACCCAGGATCCGTACGCACTGCGAAGTGCCATTTTGTTTGCCGCTCTCCACTATACCTGGAGAGTAGGCAGCTTGCAAAATTTCGAATCCACCTTTCTTTTCCACAAGATTGAAGCTATGCGACATCTGAATGTGTGGCTCAAGGACCTACAGCCCAAGCTAGCGACTGCATGCATCAGAGAAATTTGTACTCTCACCTTTACAGAAGTATGTGTACCGTCTGATATGTAGAGCTAATGCCCTAATGCGTGTTAGTGTTGTCTCGGAAACATAGCAGCTGCTGAAACACACATCGATGGTCTCATGAGGTTCATGGACCATCACAAGCCGTTAACACCCGAAAAAGAGATCGAGTTTGGCCTCGAAGACGAGTTGGCGAATAGATATCTACTAATGTGAGTGACTTCTCCATTCATGATTGGGCATGGCTAAGCGTATCAGAACATACATGTTCCTCCACGGGATAAAGAGCCGGTTAAACGACAATCTTCAGACTGCCGGTGCCGCAGGGCTTGCCGAGTCGACAGACCCGACCGAAGCAGAGGAGTTGATTCAGACCTGGCATTCAGGTGAAACTGACGGCATGTGTCTCAAGCTGAGATCCATGAGGCTGTTCCCTACCTTCTTCAGCCTTCCTTCTGAAGATACTAAATTTCGAGACATTGATGGGTTCCCCATCATCCGTTGCACGAGAGAATTTACACAAATGGCTGATCTTAGGAAACAAGGGAACTCGCCTCTGTTTTACGATGGCGGCCCGTTGAATCAAATCTGGCTCGAGGGTGCTGCTACTAGGTTGCTGCTTGACATGGTCCACGCACATATGCAGTCCATGTATGTGGGCCGTAAACCAGACGAGGGAAAACACTCGAGGGGATTCACGGTTGGCTGGTCGGGTGTTGCCGCGGCCTTGGGACTATATCTTAACACAATTCTAGGCATTTGGAACGCAGGCCAGCCATTAGAAGATCGGCTGCATCGCCGAAACCTCTACCTCCTCAAAACAGACCTCGACAGAGAGGAGTACCTAATACAGCCCACCGACACCACAGCGTTGAACTTTTGGTTATGGAGGGCTTTTCTGGGTGCATTCAGCATTGCAAAGCACCAGCACCTTGCCCACCAGCCCCAGTCACGGACGCTGGAACCCATCTTTGATGAATTTCTACGAAAATGGATCCAAAAGACTGGAGTGACACAGTGGAAGGAGGCAAGAGGGCGTTTGGAATCGGTTGTGTGGCCTCGGCATTTTGATGACGACAACTTGGCCATGGCTATTTGGGAGACTGCCGTGCTGACGCTCAATCTAGTATGAGGACAATGGAAGCAGAGATGGCAACAAATCATTTACCAAGAACCTGGAAGATGCTTGGTGAATTACAAAAACAGTCGATGTGGACCACACTGAAGGTCCCGTCTAGTATTAGAGGCATGTCGTTTGGGTCGTCTCCACAAAGGGCGAAAAAATTTGCTGGGCCAAAACCCACACCGGGTCCGTGGGAGTTTGAGGCGATCATGGCGACCCCAGAATCAACAATTCGAGCCACGCCCGGTTAGCTCAATCGGTAGAGCGTGAGACTCTTACGAGTACGCGATCTCAAGGTTGCGGGTTCGACCCCCGCATCGGGCTGTTCCTATAATACGATTGCGAGCATATGCGAGGCTTTCTCTTTTTGCTGTTTTGGACATTGAGAAAATCTTTAGTTTGGATGGAACACGACTGTCACGTGACCAAATACACATTTTTTTTTTTCACTGGCTGAATTTTTGGCCTAAGCATCATCCTCGGCCGCATTGAACGTCGGCAACCAGGATGCATTCAGCTGTTGACATTAATCGCAAGACGTCTAATAGGTTACATAGAATATAAATCACCAAATGGATTGATCAGATGCTAAATATGTCCTATTGATCCTCAATCTTGTCAAATCCTGTGCTTACTTAGTCCAATATTCTTCTGATAATTACTCCACTGACCAAAAAGGGAATCCATGAGTCTGTTGGCCAAAACAAGCAACGCCATGTGTAACGTCTCTAAATATCAAGACCAGTGGAACTGACTCAAGCAGTGTGTCCAACTCTGACCCGACTTTGCGGCCTTCTCCGATGCGGAACATGGCAACGTCTTTCTACCTAGCGCTAGTCCGAGCCATATCAGCTAAGGTGAGACATTTCCACTCCGGAACCATCGCCTCGGGATTAATTTCATGGGAGCAATTTAACCCTTGCTGGATCGGAACCGATCTCAAGGTCAATCTGGGAGACAAAATAAACCTTCAAATCAGAATACTCGGCAACAGTTCGGGGCGATAAGCGTGCATTATGCCCGAAAATTGAAGGCAAATGGAAGAGTGACTCGAGGCAATTATTGATTCTCTGGACAGGTATTCTATCAACGAAAACATCAAGGTCGGAAATGAAAATTACAATGATGCTCGTTAAAAACCTTTTCAGCCGTACAAAAAGCAATCCACTGGTAAACTACGAGGGGAGAATGGTGAGGAGAACTGCACTAGCTCCCGCTAGACATGGATAGTCCCTTGCACACGACGATCTATCGTTGTGGATACCGCAGATCTGTCCATATTTTCCGCCAGTCTCAACTAACTGGTCGCTCTAGAATAATTGCGATCTACGAAGTTCAAAGACAACGAATTGGACCTAGTTGTCCAGCTAGCCCGTACCGAGTATAGAGCCCTATCGCAGCAGATGAGTGACAGCAGTCTCGCCTCGTCGAGACAAGCAGGTTTTGTGAACACATTTGCAGATGTCTGGATTATAAAATAAAATAAACAAATAAATAAATGAATAAATAAATAAATAAATAAATAAATAAAATATTTATAATATTAAAATGAATTATAACATATTTTATTTAAATTTATTAATTATTTATTTCTTGTCAAAAAAAAAACAGTGTAAGGTAATTGTATCTAAAAATGCTTTTGTTGCGACCAAACCAGCCCCCCTGCTCTGGCGGGGCGAGCTAACAGTACATCGGCGTCTACTATGTCGTTAATATGAGCACTTCGTATGGGGTGGCAGAGAAAGCTGAAGGCTTCGGCTAATTGCCTGTTGTCTTATAAGGTCGCTCATTCCATGCATCCAACTGCACGCTTCACCTTCGTCGCAGACTTCGCTCGCTTACGTCTTTGCAGTTAGTCATCTTTGTGAATCATGGTTGTCTTTTGGCGACTGGCGGGCACGGCGGCGCTGGCCTTCGCTTCTGCCGTGTTTGCGAACAGTTCGAATGGGAAGCCCGCCACTGTGCCTGGGTCCTATATCGTCGAGTTCGACGATGCTCACATAGATATAGTATGGTCTAGTGACAGCTTTCTTTCTGAATTAGCTGCTCACGGCGTACATGCCACCCTTCGCCGCGAGCTGTCGTCCTCCCTCTTCCACGGCCTATCGTTCACTATCCACGGCCACTATGAGGAAGCCACCGTCATAGATATGATTTCATCTATGGCTGGAATTGAGTGGATTTCGCCGGTTCGGTCCATTACTGCTCCCGAGGGCCGGTTTACGACCGCTGGCGATGATTCCACAACATTATGGGACGTCCCGTCCCATCTGCGTCGCCAGGATCGTCACGAAGTTGTGCATGAGATGACTGGAGTCGACAAGCTTCGCAATGAAGGCTACACCGGGTCGGGAATCAAGGTAGCCGTGGTTGACTCAGGAGTGGATTATAAGCATCCGGCCCTGGGTGGCTGTTTCGGCCAAGGCTGTTTGGTTGCCTTTGGTGCTGATCTGGTGGGTGATGATTTGAGTAAGGGACGAAAACAAGATGCGGATCCATATACAGATTGTCACGGCCATGGTACACACGTTTCTGGTTTGGTTGCCGCTCAGTCGAATCCCTACGGTTTCACTGGTGTTGCACCCAACGTCACCTTGGGAATGTATCGAGCATTGGACTGTGGCGGCCGGGGCACCACTGATATTTTCATCGATGCCTTTGGACGCGCGTTTGATGACGGAGCTGATATCATCACTGCATCTCTTGGACAGTACAGTGGATGGTCTGAAGGTGAGCGCTTGTGTAATATCTCAGTAATGCTCAGATAACTGATGTTCTCTTCATAGAACCTTGGAGTGTCCTCATCCAACGAATCACAGAGGCCGGAGTACCTTGCCTGGCTGCGGTCGGCAACGACGGTTACTATGGCACTTTTTATGCTTCCAACGGCGCAGACGGCAAGGGTGCTACTGGAGTGGGTTCCGCCAACAGCCCAATCGCTCCCCTGTTCCTGACCAAGGCATCCTACTCCAGCAGTAACTCGACTGCCCAGGTTTTTGGATGGACTCCTGCTACTGGACTCGACTTTAAAAACGGGACATATTCACTATATCCACTTGGTCTCAACACCACCGTGTCTGCGGACGCATCCGTCTCCCTTCCGGCCTCTACTCCGGATCTGTCCGGTAAGATCGTCTTGGTTCGTCGCGGGGGTTGTTCATTCGACATCAAGGCGAAGAATGTTGCTGCTGCTGGGGGAAGTATGGTCTTATTCTACAACAATGAGCCGGGAACCTACGAGTTTTCCGTCACTGACAAGGGTATCGTCAGCGCCGGTATGGTTCCCCAGACCACCGGCGAAGAGTGGGTGAAGCTCATTGCCGCCGGTTCTTCTGTTGAACTGAAAATGGTCGATAAAGACTCGGCTGGCAAGCTTTACAAGGTTGAGGAGAATAAGCTTGCTGGGGGATTCGTAAGTTCGTACACTCAGTGGGGTCCGACGAATGAGCTGGATGTGCTGCCAACGGTGCTGGCTCCTGGAAGCTTCATGATGTCGACATGGCCCCTGAAGTTGGGAGGATATGCCGTAGAGTCTGGCACCTCCATGGCCACGCCGTACCTGGCTGGATGCATTGCCCTCCTTCTCGAGGCCAAGGGAAAATTGTCGCCTGCGACTATCAATTCTCTCCTGAGCGCCAATTCAGACCCGAACATGTTCCATGATGGTACCACTATGTATCCTTACCTGGCACCAGCTGTTCAGCAAGGTGGCGGCTTGATCAACATCTACGACGCAGTTCACGCCACGATCCGGATCAACGCGTCGAGCATCTCCTTCAACGATACCGACCACCACTCTTCCCAGTTTTTCACAATCCAAAATCTTGGTAGTGAGACTGTGGTTTATACCCTAGGCCAGGTGGGTAGTGCATCCGTGTATGCTCTACCTGCAGATGGCAACACGATTCCCTCAATCTTTGACGGCAACGACTTCCCGGAGATGTCGACCCAGTATGCCCAGCTGTCCTTCATCCCGCCGGTGGCTGTTGTCCCCCAGAACCAGAATGTCACCATTCGTGTCTTGGCCACACAACCACAGGGTCTGAACGGGACTCGAATCCCCCTCTATAGTGGATAAATCACCCTCAACGGGACAAACGGCGACTCCCTTTCCATCCCATACTCGGGTGCTGCATCCACTATGAAAGACGCAGTCATCCTCGACACCCAAAGAGGCGCGAACCGCCTCTCGTCGAGCGCCAGCAGCGAGCCCATCAAGTCAGGTTATACATTCCAGCTTCCGGCACCAGATAGTACCGCTGATGGCAACTATACCATTCCCTCGTTCAACATCCGCCTCTCCATGGGATCTCGCCTGGTGCGGTTTGACGTAAAGCCTGTGAACGGCACCGTCAAAACCAACACCACCAGCATCGCGGGCGAACGTGTCTTGGGATCTGTACCCAATTTCCCGCAGCTCTTCCAGTCCAGAAACCCGATTGGTGCAAGAATCATTAGGTGGAATGGTGATCTGAGCGATGGGAGCTTTGTTCCCGAAGGTAGCTATACACTTCTTGTCCGAGCACTGAAAATCTTCGGCGACTCTGAGGTTTCGGAGGATTATGATGTGGTTGAGACACCACCATTCAACATCCGGTATGCTAAGGCTGGATAGCCTTCCTAAGCGTCAACACCCTTATGTTTTATACTGAATATTCATATTCATACACATCAGTTTTGCTACTTGTACATATAAAATATATAACTTTATTATTTATATAAAAATAAAGTAATAAATATTATTTATACTAAATAAATTATTGTGTGATTTAAAAAGATTATTTATTTATTAGAACCAAAAAAAGTCTAAGAAAGTCCCAGCTAAGTAGCTTCGTGTGTGAAGATAGTGAAATGGATGTGTACGAATATAAGTACTCTTTATAATATTGGCTCGTAAATAAAGAAGCTAGCTTTCATGGTAATTATTTATCTACATCAACTTTGAAAGGAATAGAAAAGCTCAAAATGAGACATCTGGTTTGATCAATATGTCTTGCAGTCTCCCGCTGCGTTGAATAGAATGTGCCCTCTACGAAAGTTCTATCATGCAATTTCACCGATTGACAACGAGTGTGATGATATTTGTTGGAGTAGGGAGTAATTGGCGAATTCTGATTTTGCTGACCAGCTCTAGTAAATCGCGTGACCAGGGTGAGTTACACATTCATGCATCAGAGAACATCTGATCTTACATAGTGATGAACTTTTTATTGGTCCAAGACATCACAGAACACGCAGCGTGTTTCTTTGTAACCGATTGCATGCCATTACAGTTAAAATAACAACAATTACAAATGATAATAATTGTACTTATAATTACAATTACGATCGCAATCACAAGAAAGAGAGAGCCCTTGAATCTCTTTTGGTCCATCCTGCCCGAGTCTAGACTGCTGCGCGGTGGGTGAGGGGGACCTTAGACGGCCTGTCAAGAACTCGAGCGGATACTGCTAGGAGTTGAGATGTACTGCAGGTCTTGATCTCTTCACCTGACTGGCACCTGTTCTCAAGAACTCGCCTACAATGTGCCACGATGAGCTAATAAAGCTTGAATATGCTGTGAGAATCTCGGCTGAAGTTGATGAGAATATAAGAACCAATCACCTTTATTGACTGCTGCCCTATTGTGTGTACTGATGGTCTATTATTTACGCTGCGACGGCTCATCGAGACTAGGCTATTCCTAAGAATTACGGCAACTATTGCAATTCCATAGTATCAGTTGCTGTCATAGTCGATGTGAGAATTTCTTCGACTTGACTACTCATGAACTCTCCAGAATCTTTCTGCACCTGGCTCATTTTTGTCGTAGAATTGAAACCACCTTTGACAATTAGCTTCATCTTCTGAATCTGCCGATCTTTTATATCCTATTTGTCTTCTATTTAATTGACTTCCTCGTGCAAAAACGGCTCAAGCCAATGGAACTCACCCTCTCAATTGTATCATTCACAATAAATCGGATCACAGAAACCTTTTTCGTCTGTCCAAGACGACAGACACGACCAATCGCTTGGTTTTCAACCGATGGATTCCAATGTGGTTCAAGGATATATATCCGGCTAGCTACAGACAAGTTATTAAGGCTATTTTGAAGGAATAAACAATTAGCGATGCCCATAAAGTCTGGAGTAAGAGTATTTTACCCAACGGAACCGGTGCCAAATGTCATGAGTAACACTCGAATTGATTGAATTTCGTAAAAATCCTTTAGAACCTTTTTTCGATTGGCTTCAGTGGACTCTCCATCAACTCGCTGGCATTCTATTCCACTCTTCTGCAAGAGTTGATTTGCGAGCTGGAGACTTTTGATCCATGAGGAGAATACAATGCTAAATTTTTGATTAATTGGGGGTACATCTTCGTCATGATGGGATAAAATACCATTTTTCTTCCAAGTAGTGAGCCTTGATGTCTTCAAGTAAATGCAACATCTTTGTTGGGCGACTTCTCTGAGTGGGAAGAATAGAGTAGTTGTCAGAAATTCTATTTTGTAATATTCCAGTGTTGCACTGCGCCGAATCTTGGCCATGATATGCATCTAGTGAAGAGCATCTATTGCATCTGGTGCCACAGTTTGTGATGCCAACTTGGTGGTCTATATCATGGTCGCTATTCAGGATAGCAATGTGACTACCGCACTCTAGACAGGCACCTGCATCGTTCTCTTGGGGTACATCGCTCATTTGATCTGGAGCGAATTGTTCGGGTATCGCTAGCCCCACGTTGCAGAACCTTCGTAGCTCTGCCATTGAGGTGATCAAAACGGCTTTATTTGCCTTGTATCGCGCGCTAGTCTTTTCAGAAACAGCTGCATCGATTGATTGCCGGCATGATGTTTCCAGTTGACCGTAAACCCTTTTTTCAGCTTCTGAAAATTTTGGATTAATCTCAATATACTCCACTTCTGAAAAAGGGAGAATAGAATTGTCTCTTCTCAAGCAAATTACCCCAAGAAGTAACTTAAGGTTTGTATAGTTAGGTTTTCGAGAATTGTTTCTCATCCTTCGCGGTCCCGCAATATATCTGTTGAAAACTGCTGCTTCATCAAAAGGCGATAATTCAAGAAACTTAATCAATGCCCCAAGGTCATACAAAGAATTTTGAATAGGAGTCCCTGTCATACACCATCGGATTGATGCTGACAGATTCATTACGGCTTGGAATTGCTTGGTGGTGTTTCGAATGGTATGGGCTAATGCGTACAAGAGATTAGTTTAAAGTGGACGGTTTGCGCCTGGATTGCAATTAGATACCTTCGTCAAGGATTATTCGATTCCAATGAAAGCGCTCGAGAACACCACCCCCGTGACGATGGTCGGCTGAAATAGTCGAATAGGTTGTTAAAACTACATCATATAAAAGTGGAGATGATGGATCTAGATGTCTTTCAGTGCCATGATACTTGTAAAATGTCAAAGTTTCTGGAATGAGATGCCTGAACAGGATTAGTCCTGAAGAACTAGTCATCGAAGTTTTGTATACTCACAACATTAGCTCATCTACCCAGCCATCTAGCACCACTTTAACTTCTTAGCGACACGCACAACCCATAAAGAAAAACCACAAAAGAAAACCTACATAATGATGGGACAATTATGAGAGTGGATTTGACGGGAATTATACCCTTTTCCGTAGCTCTCTCATTCACTGCGATGGACTCCGCACGAGCGAGTGTGGTGACAATGCTTGTGATCATAGTGAGTGTTTTACCAAGGCCCATATCGTCCGCAAGAATGCCCCCGAGAATATCATCTGGGCGCGAGCTAAGCATACCGGTGATCTTATGAGTATATCTAGTCCCCATATTAGTCTCATGGGTTAAATAATATATGCGTTGAGGGTGTTCTACGCTGAATCACCAGGTGTCAACGAATTAAGACGCCACAAGGTTCTGAGTTCCTTATTCACAGCTCTTTCTCTGTGCAGAACAAAATCGACTGCTTCTTTTTGGTGTCTGGAATAACTATTAGTCAACAGTGGCTTTGTTCATGTTGAGTATTTACTTTAGAAGGGGAGTTTTTATTCGACGATCAATGTCTACCTCTCGAAGATAGTCATGCCTCGGAAGATTATTCATGACATTTTTTAGATCTTCTTCGGTCTCATCATCGTCATCTTCAACGTCTGATGCATCAGATGTTCCTCCCATTTTAACGTCAACCTGTTCTACTTGTATTTTTGGTAGCAGAGTGCCGTTCGGGAGCGAAGGACGTATCGTGCTTGGGTACTGTGGGTTTGCGTATACGATAGAACTGTCCAATAGATAAGGATAAGGATGCTGTAGAAATAACCGATACCCGGATAATTTATCGGCAACAGTGTCCGCTTTCTCGCGAACACCAAATACCAACAGACAAATTGCGGCTGAGTTTCCCGAATCATGACCAGACCGCTGAACCGGTTTGTTGAGTTCGCGCTTCAAATAATCTCGCGGAATTAATCCTTTGAATCGAACTTTGTGTCTTGAAGCAAGTGGGTACAGCGCAATTCGTGTTTTGCCCATGCTAGCTATCGGTAGTCCCTCTTTGAAGTGAAGGTCGCAACGATCGTTCGAAAATACTAGTTTCATGCAATAAAAAACGTCTGGGTCATTTCCAACTTCTTCAAGTTCATCCAAAATATGATTCTGGAGGCTATAAATTCTGATTTTAATGTCTTTCAACTAAAAAAGGGTTATTTTTTTTTTTAGAATAATGGCGTTAAGTTGGAATTTTCCTACATCTCGAACTACGTACCATCCCGTAACAGATTTCGTTATCATCTTGACTTATAGACGATTGGATCTCTCTGCTAGAGTTTGCATGCGATGATTTGACGATGCTTGATTGCGGGGGAATAATGTGTTTGATGCTCCCTGCCGTAAAAGGGTTGGGGAGATGGATTAAAGGGACATGGGAGAGATCCACATGGATGGGTTGGGTAGAATTTGGTTGATTTGTATTTGAAAATGGGATTTCTGACTTTTGTCTCTTCCAAGTCATGTCACATATTGCCTCTTGATTATCTTCACTTTGCGACTCTAGTTGTCGTTTCGGAGTTGAGCAGCCAGACATTGCAGAGGCTTTGGTGGGATTTTAATGTAACATAGCTTCGGAGACGAAATGAATGGCTGGTTCCACTCGTGCTAATTGTAAAGAACACAAGGCACGGATCGTCGATGTGGGCTTGAATTGTCAATGGCATTGATACAGATTGTGCAGGTTATTGTGAACCGACGGGGGAAAGCGGTCTAAGAGGGCAGAATTGTGGTGTCGTGTCACATGGCACTACACTAAGACCAACCCATAGTCAACAGCCCCTCAACTGACCCCGTGACTTTCACCACCAAAAAAAAAATATGATATCCAAGAATCAAATAACTTTTGGCAGTAACGTCACGTGGGGACGTTTAAGGGGTCGGTTTACAAGGTTCCTGTTTTAACATGACAAATAGTTTGCGATGCGTACATAATCCCTTCCATCGTGCTAAGGCAACAATCCCGTACCAATTTCCACGTGATTATGTGTATACATTAAGTAACTTAGGGTGCCACGGGAATCCCACCGGTTGGAATGTAGCATTTTGTCTATATCAAAATCGCTGAGTCATTCTTATCTTGTAATTGGCTACAATTTTACAGTTACAAATCTGTTGCCTTAGCACAATGGAAGGGATAGCTGCAGAATGCGATGTTCCAAATTGAGTGATAAAATAAACCTGGGGTCAACGAATGGAGAGTAAGCAGTCGCACCAACAAATGAGTGCGTGAGCAGACAGACACATACAACTTTGCATGGAGTCCGTGATGATGGGCTGAGGGACCTGAGATGGGAATCGGCGGTCTCCGAAGGGGCTTTGGACCGGGATGGCCGAAATGCTTGTGGGCCTTACCGGTCTCCCAGAAGTGATTCTATGAATAGATTGGCTGGAAGGGTGGGTCTGTCATATTTGAGTTTACAATTTACAAATTTGGCAAATGTGACCAGCCTTGAAAAAAGATTTGTATTGGCTTGTTGATGACCCACAAGCGACTAAAGAGGTATAATGCATTCCTGTGAACCGCATTTATAAAAGCGGTTAGTGAGATTACACCGCCCTGAGAACTGGATTCGAAAGACTGCTATCGCAAAAAGCGTGACTCCACACGTGACCGGCTCACATCATTTCGAGCGGATTCAGCTCGTCAAGTATCTCCTTCAAGCAAGCGTACCATTCCCCATACCATCCGAGATACAAACTAATACCTATAAATAAAGAGTAATGTCCAATAAATTGAAATATAGCAACAATAGTATTAACAAACATAGTAATATCATTAATCAACATAATATTGCTATTAATGTCTAATAAATAGATTAGACTACTTAATTTAGGTGATAATAAATGTACATTTGATCTTTGTCCATTTCATTGGTCAGATGCTCTGTTTGATACGCCACTGGAGGCTTCGCGCACTCAAGGAGATGACCGTGACTAAGTCTTTTGCCTACCATGATGAGGTCTATTATTGCTTGACACACGAGTACTATCTACAGCTGCTAATACCCTTTAAGAGCCTATCATAGTCACAGGCCACCACATAATCGCTTTCTGCATCATAGTTGTTTGAAGCTGCCGTTGGACGCGGCCTTAGGCTTTAGGGTCGTAACGTGCGATTAGGACCAATTGTAAGTGTGACATACAATCATGTCTGTTATGGCTGTACCTATATTCACATTGTCATCTATTTTTACTACCATCAGCTTCCGATGAACAAATCCATCTTCAAAACATTTAAGGATAATCAAGATTGGAAATTTATCCCGATAGCTGGCTACTTCAGATCACAGAGTTTCAAAAACTCCTTGAAAGAGGGCAAGAGCTTCCCAATTTCCAACAATGTTTGAGCCTGAGGTCCCACTTGACCTTCCATGATATTACTGGTATGATCAACATCGATTCCTTTTCGGCGCATTTCTTCCACCAAGGGTCGAAGGCATTTTTGGCCGATTTTACTATTTAGGTGATCTTTTAATTTATCTTTTCTAGGAAATTTTGCCTTACAGCCCCATGTCAGGTTTTCCCCCGAGTTTGACTCGAGGGGCCCAAGACAAGTGTAAAGATTTTCTCCATGTGATTTTTCGTGCCGGCCACAATCGTACCTGCGTATGAATGCCTCGCCGCATATTTTACACTTGTGATTTCTGACATTATTGTGTGAATTCATGTGGTCCTTGAATTTTTCATTTCGCGTAAACGTTTGGTTACATTCCAGGCACATATATTTGCTTGATGCATTTGACGCACGTGGAGGCTTAGGCTTTGATTTCGGGTAGTCTTCTTCATCATATTTATCAATGCCATGATACTCATAAAGATGTATCTTCCACTCGTTTTCGGTGGCGCAGCCGAACAGTTCCATGTGACAGCCGTGAACGATACAAAGAAATGGACGTTCGTGCTTTTCGATGTGCCGTCGTAGGCTATTTGCATTTTCGAACCCCTGGTGGTACGAATAGCAGTAAATTCGTGGGCATTTAAACCAATTACTACCGTAAAAGCCCCGAAGCTTGTCGACATCAGCTTTTGGAAGGCCTCGCGAGTGCATATTCTCCAATACTGTTCTGATGTGGTTTGTGACTTTAGACAAACCGAAGTCGTTGTCTGGATTCAAGTCTTTTCCCTTAGCCTGGAGCTGTTTGTCATACCAAGCGACTGCTTGACAAAGCTGGTTGTATACTCTTGACGTCTGGAATACTGATAGACGCTTTTGCAAGGTTTTTGAAACCGTCGAAGTACTCGTTTCGAGTGAGAAATATCGTTCGATGAACGTCTCTAAGGCCTTTGAAAGCTCCTGAATCTGGCCTTGTGAACTCAGCTGTGGGAGCCCCGAAAGTAAATGCCACGCCCAGCAACTTGAGGCATAATCATGAAACGCGTGAAAACCGCTCAGGAGATCAGCCGAAACCTCTTCAGGTTTTCGATGTTCATTTACTTGAGGTAGGGTGAGATAGGACACAGCCAAGAGAGTGAGAGAATAGTGTGTATCTCTTTCCAGAACATGTCCAGTCTTAATCAGATACCTAGGTCAGTATAGTGTCAGCATTCGCTAGTTTGAAGTTGCTGTGTACGCCTTGGTACATACTTGTGGGCTGTCTGGTGTATAAGTTGGATAGTATCGTCTTCCTCTACCTCGATGAGAGATGCAAACATGTCTTTTGGCAAGACAAGGACCTTCCTATTGTAATTGACGAGCCCTTCATTCACATTAATGCATAATGCTGCCTGGATTTCACGCCACTTGAGCGGCCTCTTGGCGCAGACAATCCATCCAAGGATCGTATTCAGATTGCCAGAGACAGTATCACGTCCTGACTCACGAATTCGTGTAATAATCCTTTCGTATCTATTGACAAGTGAGCACGATGCCATAGTTGGAGTTTTATAAACCTCTTACACCTGATCCAAGTTCAATGGCAAATTTGATTGATGCAATTGCTCGATGAGATCTGCTCGAGAATCTAGAAATAGAAGATAATTTGCAAATAGTTCAGCAAAGATGAACATTCCTAATATCGAATTTCAGCATTAGCAGTTAGTGTAGGAGAAATATAAACACACCTTGTGCTCTTGTGAAAATAATATTCTCAATATGACATGATTTGCGGTCTAGCTCGCCAAATTTTCCCTCGATATCTGCATGTCGCTTCTTAGCAAATTGCCGAAGGTCATGGGAATTTTCAGTTGTAATCTTGACAAAGCTCTTCAAATCTTTACGAGCAGCCCCGTCATCTTGAGAAACGATCAAACATCTCATGGAGCCCAAGTTTGTAAGGTTTTCGGCCCATTCAGCCACATCTCTTCTTGTGTCTCCGCTGCATTCATCAAGCCCATCAATAATAATATATGTACTTTGACAGCTTTCAAAGCAGACCTGAATCAACTCTTTCGCGAGATTGAGTGATAATTGATGATTTGTGGCCACCTTTTCGTAAAATAGGGAAAGAAGGTTCGGATGCTGTTGGAGAATCTGTGCTAAGAATGATTTTAAGATAGAAATGAATGTATTCCTATTTGCGTCGGAGTGTTTACAGTAGAAGAACACAACAGTAGCGTCTTCTACGCATCGTAGATGGTCTACAACGACAGATGCGAGAACCGACTTGCCTATAGCCAGTTAGAACATCTAGCTAGACGATGTTGCGAGAGAAAGAATATACCTGCGCCTGGAATCCCGCTCAGCCATAGTAACGGTTTGTGACAATTTTCTGGTTTTAGCCATGATTGAAAGTGGGAATTATCTATTAGCCAACGGCCAGAATCGCCACAGATTGCTCTCGTCTTTTGATGTTTGGTTTGCTCGTCATTCACATCAAAAGACTGAATATAGCCTTGAACTAAGGCTTGGCGTTCAGATTCTTTGCGGTATGCTTCTTCTTCAAGATCTCGGAATGATTTGTTTCGAATCTCTTGGATACCTTCAAATTCTATTAACGTCGCTTCACTCTCTATGAGCCTTTTATGCCGGCTCATATTAATTTTGGTCTGGTCGATTTTTTGGCCGAAGTAACTCCATGAAGAGTTGAACAGAGCCATCCAGCCTATATTCAGATTAGGTCTGAATTTATAGTTTTCGACGTAAGAAACAACTTGCCTCGCTGTTTGAGCTGTCGTATAATGCCTGCATGAAAGACCAGAATATCCTTATACAGCATGACCAATACCTCCTTCATATACTTATTTGATGTCAAGAAGTCTTGATGGTTACGGATGAAGGGAATTTGATCACCAATCTCCTTATACGCATCTAAAACACAATGAAATGGTTCACTTAGTTCACGTACAATCTAAACAACGCTTTTTTGTCAGCATAGCGCTCAGCCATTTATACAAAGTATGCGATGACGAAACTAGCATGCCTCTAAAATAAATTTCATCGGTCCCTATTATAATTAATTAGTACCTCTATGGCTAAATTATTGTGCAAGAATGTCAGCTCACCCAGAGATTGGCTGAAACGTCTGTAGTGTCGGAGTAGACATCGAGAAATTCAACTACCTCACAGTACTGCCCCATTGACAGCAAGAAAGAATCAATTCTGCCTAAGTACGTCATTGTCCAGGAGCTCTCCTGGTTCCTGAGGATTTCACTGATATAATCTTTGAGGACAGAAAGACTCGTGAGTTTGAACTTGCTCATCTCTTCTTCGGTGAGGCCTGACACTTGTTTGAATTTCAGAATTTCAGCTGAATCCAAGGTCAGTTACTTATGAGCTTTTCGGTTGATAGATACATACATGTGAGATCAGCTTTTGATTGAGTTTGCAGCGTTCTTTGAGACTGTTTCTGACCCGAACTCGATGTCTTTGGCCCCTTCCCCCCTGCATCATGAATGGAGTTTTGGTGTGGACGGTTCCATCGCCCATCGACATTTTCTTTCATAGGCGTCGAAGAAAAAATAATTTGCCATAGGTTCTTTAGGACTGGGTGATAATATTCGGAATTCTTGTTGAACTTGACCATATCTGAGTGGTTGGCTTGGATAGGGAGCGGCTCAAATGCATCCATGTCTGCGGCATCTAACCCACAGGTTGCAGAACGACGACTGACTAAGACACGTTTGTCTCCGTCTCTACTAATTGTACCATTTGCATGTTTCTAAATGGGGTTAGAGGCTTTAAAAAAACATGTAGTCTTACTCACAATTGTAGTGGGAGACAGTAAGGTCTCATATGCCCAAAAACAGATGAATTTGATATTAGTGGATTCGGAAAATAACTTGTTCAGTTGAAGGATGTAGTCCGAACTGCGCCCAAGGTCTTCAATCATTGGTGCATTCGGATCGCTCCCCGCTATCGATTGGAAATGTGCTTGCTCCATTCCGAGATTTGGGACGCCAAAAAACACGCCCCCCTTCATCACACCGAAGAGACCTTTGGAATGAATATCAAGTTTACTAGAGAGTCTCGCCACAGCATCCCTTACAATCAATCCGCCTAGACTATGCGCAAGAAACACGAGGGGCTTCGCAGAAGGGGAGTCCCATCCGTATGCTTGCAGTTGATTGATCAGTGCCCCAGCAAGGTCTTTTATGGTTTGAATAGATATACTTTTCTGGAGCTGAGAATCGTAACCAAAAATGAAAAATCTGGTATTGGGCAAGTCCTTCGGTAGTTTATCTCGAATCCACATGTACGTTTTATCACCGCCTCTAGGCTGCCATGATCCAAAAGGATGGCTCGCAAGACCGGATATTGCAATGCAACTATGTACAATTAGCTCGCTCCTTTATGACATATTTCGAAGAATTAAATCTCACTCGGAGGTATGCTTAGTAGGCTTTACATCATTTAGAGGCGTTATGCCTCTGAAATGACAGTCCAACGTAAAATCACCACCGAGGCTGGGCCATTCATCCCGATTGTCTTGATTATGTATCAAAGCGGGTGGACATTTGAACATTACAGTCGCCACCTTGAATTGCGACTGCTCTAAGGGATGAAGTGCGGGTGCTAATGAGAAAACACGTATATCTGCAACAGCTATGTCAATTATCTTGCTCAACAAGGCAGAAACCTCTTCGAAAGTTTGGACCGTATTTGGTAATCCACCTAGCCGGAAGACTATGGTGGACCAATCTTTTTGATTTTGACCCATGACTGGGTCCAGAATATGGGTGTCGTATTGCAGAATTTGACGTCAAAAGGTGATGAGAGGAAAGGTTTGGCCCCTGGAGCGGGGTAGCATGAGTGAGATGCTTTCCTCCCCAAACTCAGCCCCCTTCCACTGACGTTCGGTCTTCCGCTTTTGGTATAGCAGTGGGCTTGCAGTTACCCGAATTTCCCCCGGGTTCTCTCTGGGGTTGTTTTGGGTCGAAGACACTCTATCAGTCTTCAGTGATGGGGCCTGGCACGTAGCCTACTGCTAATAGCCTCAAGGCGTTCCCAGTGCCTTAATTTTCAAGTTTCATAGAGTCGCTGTTTCGACGGCATTGACCAGTTGAATAATTAGCATTCAGAATTGAACACGCTGTTCAATTTCCCGAAGCAATGGGGCTCAAACCTGTTGTTTGGGTCATGTCTGAGTGCCGCGAGAGCCAATAGGTGGCAGCCACCTAGTGCTTACATCGGATCTAGCCAACATTATCTGCATGGATGCCTAACTCATAGCGGTTAATATAGCAACAGGTACCTATAGCTCTACTTATACTGTGGTATAAGACTTTCCTTTCAAACATAATGCTCTTTAAAGTAAATCCTTTTTTACATTTATTAAAAGAAATATTATTATACGTAAGTTGTGCCATGCTGAAGTTATCAACTATATATGCATTACATATTAGGGAACTGTACATTCCCTTTTACCTTGGTGCAACAGTGTTTTAACGAAATGGTTCCAGGTAGAATTAAAGATAATATACTGAGGAAAAGGCATTATTCAAATTAATGTTAAATAGCGATATTCCTTGCATTGTGATAATTCCTACGTACTGAATTTTGAGTTTTTTTTCGTTTCTTAGACGCATTGCTCACCCAAGTTTTACGCCTACGGGATTTAAGGCATCAACGGTTAGCTCTATCAGCACAGACCATCTAGAACGAGCCAAATTTGAACTCTCCTCTTATTCTTTTTTATTTTATTTATTTATTATTAAATTTTTTTTTCGTCGTAAGGCGACATTGGGTGTCTTTCCTTGTCTGGCCCCTTAATTCCACTGTATGTATAAAATAATGAATGGAAGAACAAAAAAGCGCCACCACAGCGCCAGTGAATATGGATTATGGACCCGTTTGAACCTCTACATAAATCGATTCACCTTGCAATTTGCACGTGTCTGCCTCTTTGCCTTGGATATTATCACACTCACAAGTGGTCTCAATCGCTCATACAGACGGCTGTTACGAAGGTCAGATGCCCGGACTAGCCGGCATCGGGATTAAGGTAAAAGAAAGATGGTCACGGCCGCAGTCGGCCCCAAAACACCATACTAAATAACACACGAGCCTGTGTTATCAATCTATAGACCACGGGCCCTGCCGGGCCCGGCCAATTGACCATCGTGGCCAAGTCCTGATCGTCATGTCGATCAAACCTTAAGGCCCCGAGGCCGGAAGCCGCCTTCAACGGCAGCCTCCAACGGCTAGCAACAACAGCTATAAGAGACCTAGCTAGATCCCTTCCATAGTAGAAAATCAAGAGCATCCAATTCAATGCATCAGGAGCCGTAGCTATCTATTGATAGATATCATCTAGAACACTGATGTGATACATTTGGAGAGACGGCGCCTCTGCAAGCCCCACACAGATACACACACAGCCTACTCAAATGCTAGGGGCTTTTGCCGAGTGTGTAAAACAATAAAAACACATGCATGATCAAAATGATACTGGAAATGGCTTGTAATAGCCCTCATCAGAGGATAGATGTGAAGGAAAGTAATAAGTTACGCCTTTAACTAGGCAAATGACAGTTACCAAGATATAAGTTAAGTAAGGAGGAAGAAGCTTGTTATTTTTGGTCTATCGCAAATGGGAGCTCCTTTTATCCTTCCCAAGCTAACTACTTCAGGGTAGGTCCTGTGAACTTGATCTGAAGACGTCAAACCACTAACACGCTGACTTGTTCCAGGTTCCTACATTAGCATTGAGCTGGGTCCTTAAATGCCCGAGGCGAGAAAGACAATTCCTAGCAGCATCTATAAGATAATAATTAGCAGGTGGTTAATATATGTGACTTCATGAAGTGGTCACGTACTTGGCGCGGCCTTTGCCAGTAATCCAGCCGATGCACTCCGGAGGCCAAGTGGTGCCACCATTGCATTGAGAAGGGCAATGGCCAGGACCGTCGGCACCATCAAATACCTATTGGTGTAAGTGAGATATCTTGAATGAGAAAAGTCTCCAGTCCACTTACACAGCAGTGGGATCCATCGCTGTACATGCACTGGTACCAACCACCACAGGCTTCAGCTGTAGCAGCAACCGCAAGGATGCTGGTAAGAGTGGAGGTAATGCGAACCATATCGATGTTAGTAGTGGTGAGTTTGCGAGTGTTATTCCTCTGGTGATGTATTGTAACAGCGGGCGGGATCTTGTATTTATAACCGACGAAGTGCCTCATAAATACATCGTATACATTGAAAAATAAATGAACAGGATTAATAAAATATACGAGAACTGCCCAATGTGGATCAGATCCCGTTGAAGCGGAAAATATTACCATGAATGATGGACGTGGGTTTACATGTAATCATCTGCGGTGTTTTGTTACTCCGGAGCCCTAGTCTCACTGACAATTGGGTCTTCGTTTTACGTCTGGTATACCGGGATGCCTAGGCGGACGCACAACAGGGGCTTCACTAACACCCTCTTCTTCTGAATGCTCTCAAATTGGAGGTGTACAGCAAGCTGGGGAGACTGGGTAGTTCTCAGACCGACTCTACGTATACAAATACGAACAACCTTGGCCTAAGTGGGGCGGGCGCCAAGAGATTGCAAGCATCGATATGATCCACGGGGCACGAGGGCTTCTCGAGCATTTCCCACTCCGGTGGAGATCATTCTGGGCAGAGATTGAGCGGCACAGTCATTGCTTGACCGCTTTGTGGCCCTTGGTGAACCAGCCTATCGCCCACTATCAATTAGCCACACCCACGTGCTTCAAAGCCCGATCCAGGATCAAGCGCAAAACCAGGAATACGTTTAGTCACGCGGACGGCTAGATGAAGTAAAAATCGGGAACATGCATGCCTGAAGCAAGTGGATGCCTCGAAATAAAACATCATTGCGAATGGAAAAGAACAGTAGATTGGTATTGGTAATATTAAAGATTGGATGTTGCTGACGCTAATGAACTTCTGAGCTAACGAAAAGAAAGTAGCCGCGCTTGGCCGTAATGCAAAACGATTGAATGATCATGCTGGAGTGACTGTAGCTGTCTTGGAAATCACAATTACTGCACTAGGCGTGTGCTTGATGGAATGGCTGTAATTGCAGTGACCTTCAGTGTCGTGGGTAAACTGCCTTTAAGAGGGGTTTGGTGAAATGGCTGTCTTGGTTCGCGTGACAACAACGAGCGGGTTCTTTGTGACGGTTTTGATGATGGTGCCAGTGTAGGTGACTCGTGGAAGTGTTGTGGTTTGGGGAGTAATTCCACGACAAGCACAAGCCGAGGAAAGCTTTGCCTTGTTGTTTTGGCACAACTTGGCGAACGTCGGCAGAGCTGTCGCAGACCCAGTTTTTGCACTGCAGAACTTGGCTGGTGCGCCGACTCTTTTGTCTTTCTGGTTCAGGATTATTGAGGTAGTTGGTTGGACTGAAACCTTAGAGCGAGCGCGAATTGTCACTATTTCAGTGGTAGTAGCTGGTGATCCAATCGTATCAACGACGAATTTGGCGGGGAGTTTAACCACCGTGTGCAATGCCGTGGTGGTTTTGGGCTTTGTAACGGTGACAGATTTGGTGAGAGTGGTAGTTCTGGGGCAAGGATTCTCAGTAAGTAATTGCCCAAGAAAATAAAACATGTTGGTAAAATCTGAATAGGAGAGGTCCACACATACCTTGGGCAAGGAGTGACAGTTTTCCTTAAATATGACATGCAATTCGCAGTAACCAAGGCAGAATCCAACTAGAAATAAAATTAGCATAAAAAGAAGCAAAGTTCATTTCAACCCTTACTGAGGCAAGACAACCCTTGGGTAGGCATTTTGGATTATAGTGCGGTGTCGCGTCGACCGCCAAGGCAAGTGTAGTGATTATAATAGAAGTAGAAAATTTCATGATGAACGTGTTGATGCTGGTTGTGCCATTAATGCGCAATGGTGTGATTTCTCATCAAGATATACAGATCCGCGCAATTTACGCTTTCAGCTGTTTCGCTTGGCTGAGCTGAAAAGTACACTTTTTAGAACGAGGGTGGTTTGGCGTGCTGTCATTTTATGTTCTAGAGCAACCACCACATATTCCAACGACTCGCAACAAGTTTACACATCAAATTAAGCTTGAAAGGTGGATGGCAGAATGAATCATTCACCTCTGCGTTGTTCTATATACTAAACCCATCTGAAAATTTATGACATTGTGACAGGCTCTGTTCCGGCGGCTCACTTTCACATGTGCAACCTCTTAGCTGAGACGCTATTGGAATTAAACACAGCATGGTCCTTAATAACCTTGCGCCCACGGAATACTTTCTCCATTATGCTTAATCCGTGGCGCTTGTTTGTGTAGTCACACGAATCAGGAAAAGCTTGACGCAGCAGAATGGAACTGGGGTGAGGAATCAATGAAGCTAAATATATTTATGGTTACATAAATAGAGATATATTGTTTTATGTTCATTTTTTTATTCTTATGGGTTTGTCTTTTTACAAATGTGCTGTGACAGAAATTTGAGAGCGCCGAATCAGGTGCTCGCTCACATAATAATGAAGCTCATCGTGGCGTTGGGTCCGCCTTACTGAATCATGTCCAGAGGAATGTCCTTATTGAGCGGCTGAATGGACAATCATTTGCCACATTCGCCAAAAATCTCATTAATGGTCTTAAACTCAACTTCTCGCTTCTTGGTGGTCCTGATTGGGCATAAAGCCGAAATCGCTGTTTACGCCACGTGTTGTGGCCTGAAGCCAAATTTGGACTGGTACCTTGCTTGGTTTCGCCCCCGATGCGCCCAACAGACTTTCACCAGCACAAATTTGCATATTTCATCTACCACCGCTAAAATCGTCAAGAATATTTGGAGTCTTGATGCATGAAGTACCCCGCATCAATTTGTATTACAGCATAGATGGCACCCGCTTTGCGATTTTGGAGCCGAAGTTGATGCGGCTTCACCCATTATGACCGAATACTTCGCCAGGGAGGCAAATGAAATCCCGTAAGATGGCCTTGAGGGAAACGTTGAAAGTTGACCATGCTGAAAGTTTTTTTTTTTCTTTTGAAGAGCCGCAAAGCCCTAAACTAAGAGACCACCAGGCTGTACTTGGCCCCATCAGTAATCAGCTGAACTTTGAACAAATATGTTCAAACTTGGTCTCGCGGGATATAGAGAATCAACTGGAGGCCTCTTCAAAAACGACCTAGCAACCGTTTGTCGCATCTTGGGATCCCTTGTATGACAGGCTTGGATGATGAGGACAATTGAACCCCACCGAAGTCCTACCTTTATGTACTCTTTTCGCCCAATAGTTTACGACTTGCCAGTCAAAGAGGTTGTTTTAGTGTTAACTTTTGTCAACTCTGATATCCAAGTCTAATATAAATTTGTTTGCTCGCACCATCGTTTCCCATTCTTCTTCACCTTTTATTTCTTTTTCATTTTCTCTCGTCTCGCAACTAACCTTTGCATATCCCCATCAAACGCCAATATGAAAGTTCTCTTCATGTTTTTGACTCTGTTACTCGCAACTGCCCTTGGCTCTCCTACTCTTCCCAAGCCAACCATGCCTCCACAATGCAGTAAAGGCAGATACTATTGTGGCTACAATATTGCACATATCATTGGTATCTGACTCAACGCCTATTTCTTGACTTATTTGCTAACCTGAACGCAGGAGACAAGAGTGAAGTCGAAAGACTTGCACGCAAAGGTGGCATTGGAGGTGGCAATCCTGCAGGCTACCTATTTGTCTGTCGTTACAACGAAGATAAGGCATATAATGAGCTCGAGGTGCTGCGCTATTGCGAATATGGCTGTGTAAAAGGAGACATATTCCTAGGTGGCTATTGCCAGCAACCACCCCTATTTAAACTTAGTAAGATCTCTAATACGTGATATAATTTGCTGACTTGTGGTAAACAACAGCTAACATAATCTAGGGAAGATGGGATGGGGACACTATACATGGTTTCCTATGGATGAAACGGACAAAAAAACGAAGAAGAAGTTTGGATTGTTGGAGGCTGATGCTTGAGGATCTTCTGCAAGCATCCTTGGATGTGTTGATTGTGCCTGGCAAAGCGATAAGAACAAGACCAAGCAGAATAGACCAACTTGCTGTTACCTTTTGCCACGATTGAAAATTTTGACACGGCAATGAGTAAAGCGTGGTATAAATTATTTGACTACGGTGTTCGCGGCTTCCCGTCACTTTCAGCTAAAATGAGCAGTATGCGTCACGCTCCAACAAGTGCTTCCTCTATTTTTCTTGCGTACAACTTTCACATGGGCCCGCATTCAGTTGACACGCTATTGGAATTAAACTAAGTAGGATATGACCCCACTAGGGAATAGATGGCCGCAAACCCGTCGTTGACGATCCTTGTATGCGAAACCGGGCTGCACCAAGCCTGGGGCAGGTCGCATTAATCGGACTGTTACTGGGTTGATGAAGCTAGGCTACCGAGACTATCTATAGAGTGTGATGAGCAGACCTTGTGTGTGCTCATGAGAGGGTGCATGTGTGTATTAAAATATTTGGAAGGCCTACAGGTCTAACTTAACTGATTGGCTGATGGCTAGGGTCGCTGTTGAGAAGATGCATTTACTGTTTGAAGCTTAAAGACCTTAAGAGCTTATTCGCGACCCAGGTTTGGTGTAGCGGCGGGGGTACATAATTCCAAACTCCTGGGCCCACGTTTCTCCCATCTTTCATCAACTCATCATCAGCAAGCATCATGACAAATCGACGCGAGCATAGTGAAGCCCTCAGCTACGGGTTACTCGACTGGCCACTCCACGTCGACAGTACGTCAGTGACATGAAACCTCCGACAAAACGCGGGGACAGCTGGATCTACTGAAGCAGATGGTTCAACTTCTCAAAGATCATTCTACTGTCACGCAAATGGAGGATGCGGTCAAGTCTCTATCTAGGCTCGAGCAAGATCTGTCGATCCATGAGCGCCATGAGTTCCACTCTGCTGGCGAGGAGGAAGACAGTTCCAAAGCTACCTAACATGTGCTGCACCAGGTGGTGGGTAGCTGACTGCCACTATAGTGACAGTACGTTATTGTCCTTAGAAGATCATATCGCCTCTACTCTCTCTTGTTGTCTAATAGCCATTAAATAAATGAGTAAAACAATATATAAATAATATAAGTGAGCACAAATAAGTTAGGATTATCTACTTATTATTATTTATTTATTTCTGTCCTTGTTTTCTGGGCAGCGGCTTGATTTGTTATGTTCCAAGAAAATAATAAGCCGCGAAGCTACTACAACATATATTGGAGGCATAAAAACATCACGCAAGTTAATCGAATCAGCCAACCATGTCATCAAATATTACAAGGGTTAATCGATTATTTTAGCTAGTTATCTTAATGGTATGCGGTGTTACCCTTCCTGGTGGAGTCTATGCCGAGAAGAGGATCTCGATGAAATTTGGAGCCTCGTGTCGTAGCGCTGGGGGGCTGGAGATATTCATTCTGTTGTGTATGAGTTTGTGTGAATGTAAGATATTGAACCAAAATTATTAAATGATCTCAGTGGAGACATTATAGTATGCAGATTCTGTTGTGAAACCGAGGGCTGGGAACATGAGTTATTTATCGCGCTCGTCGTATTATCGTGGACTAGAGGAAGAGTGGAATAGCTGTACGGTGCAATAGAGAAAACAAGCTATTTGAATTGTCTTATTTTCTTATGTTAGGTTTAAGAAATCCTTGACAGTGGTTATTTGCATTGCATGTACAATTCTGTCTCGCCGCTAGACCATCACTTCTACGAAAAACATTCCAGGAATAAAAGGGAACAACTGCGGAGTAACTGGAAGATGGACTCGAGCCTGTTATTTTAGCACTGCGTGATACGGAATTATGCCGTTACCAGACGCAAATATAGCAGAAATTCCGACCTCTGTTGGCAAAATCAGGTTGCATGGCCTGGGCACCAAAATCTGGGTTTTCTTGACTCGCTGACATGCTGTGCGACTCGCCTCCAAAGTCGGGCTGCTCATGTTCATAATCGGCCTATCAATGGCGAACATCTTGCTGGGGATTCCCTACTTATTCATTATCGGATCAATTGCATCGAGGTGATCGACTGTGACCGGTCACACTCGCCATGCATGCGTTCGAATTTGTTCATTAGGAGGTCAGAGCCATCTTAGTGTGCGTTAGGGCCCTCGTAAGCGTGCTGGGAACCAACCAGTGAATTGTTGATTCGAGGACATGGCGTAAGGCTTATGCAGTGTGACATAATTTTACAGCTCTGCATTCCGGATACGGTGGACTGGAGTTGGAGGGCTCTGTGAGGGGTAAGTAGGTCGTGTTGACGTTAAAAGTGCTGCATAACAATTGAGATATGAAGGTGAATTTAATATCATCATAGAAAGTAAGAAGCACCATGTTCACTCATCTTCCAAGATTTCTGTCTGCTTGAAGGTCGCATTATCATTGTCCGAATTGACACAGGCGAAGAGGCACAGCACGCACTAGGGCCTCGGCGGCTACACTTGTGCTGCACGAACCAGGGAGTGGATAAAAACAGATGATGACGTGGCTAAAAATATACCTATCGCATCTGTCCCGGTTAGCTAATGGAGGCGGTCTGGTTTGCCGGGGGGAAGAAGGCCGGCAGAGGTGGAGAGAAAGAATACCGTAAATATCAAAAGGGGTGACATGCGAGATTCAACACAGACAATGATCTGAAAGATAGAAATGCGGCCCACTTATCCAGTCGACCAAAGCGGTTTGTCAGTTGGCTGTGTGAGGATAAGTGCTTGGGTGGGTCACTCTTCATTCCACTGCGTGGGCAGTCATAGCACTATTTCAGTCGAGATGTAAAATTCACAAACACAGAGCATGGAATAAAAAGCAATGAGATGTGGGGTTGCAATTGCTACTTGAGATGATCATGATGAATCGCGCGACCATGACGAAGGCCGCGAATGGATGGCTAGCGAGTTGCAATACGAAAAAAAGAAAAGAAAGAAAAAGTAAACAGAGGGAGCTCGCCCAGACATTTCAATGATTCGTGAAGGGAGGAGCCTCGAGCGCTAGGCGCTTCCGTGGCGTCGAGCCGCCTGCCCTTCGCTTTGAATTGGATGATTGAGCTCATCTTGACGGGGACGCTACCTTGCCTTTCTCTGCAGCCATGCCACTAGAATGACTCTTCTTCAATCTCTCAAAAGTTCGATGATGAACTTCTCCTTTTAAGGCTAGGTGGTGATATGGAATACACCGGTGAACATCAAATAAGTTTGGTACTTGCTTCGACAGGGCAGGTGCAAGGGTATCGATGGATGTACCCTGCGGTCGGTGAAGCACCTTCTGCCACAAAGAAAATTCAGCCCTAGTGAGTGGCATAAAAGGCTGAAGAAGTAACACACCATGTTTCTGAGATTCCTGCTCATCTCCATTCCTCCAAGCATCGGGCCGAGACGGAGCGGGACTCATGATCTACGCCTGATGTGCCACAGCAATTTGCAGATTCTATATTTAAAAAGATCTGTTACACAATTCGGGAATACTTGTACTTTTGGAATTGAGGTAAATTCCACTGCGTTGTAAGAAATAGCGCAATTATATAGAGTGAACCATCGCTGAATTCTGTCGCAATGTAGATACTATCTCTTGTCAAGTGTCCATGCAATCAGGTCTTGTTCAGAACAACACGTCTTGTAAAGGTCCAATGATATATCTTGATTTAAAATGGTCTATTTCGCAATTGATCACCGAGAATGCTCCTCTGCATCAAGCTTCATACCATCGTTTGATGAGACAAGCCTCAATACCCAACCCGCTGCTCCCGATGAAGCACCCCCCTTCGCCCGCCATCACGTATGTATTTATACTCCCCGCTTCCGAATAAGCAACCTAATTTGAGGATAAAATAGCCTAGTAAGAAAAAACGACCAGTATTCATGTGGACATGCTGTTGTTGCTACTTTGGTGGCATGCGTGTCGCGGTCAATTGCTGCCAGGGTTGTGGGGCACCACGGTGCTCTTATTGTCGCGTAGAAAAAATATTTATTTAAAATCACAAAGGTGAGAATTTATTACCTATAATTGACCACAGCTGACTTTGAAATAAAGCAATTTCTACCTACCAGCGGCCCAATGCAGCTTAGGAATGGAGACGAGCGCTTCTGTTTGGACTTGGGAAACACTCCTCCCCCGCCGACAAATCACTTCATAGTTCATTAAATGAGAATAAATGGCACAAAAGTTTATTTGAAGATATCCTTGTTCCTGTGGCACTCGCTGTTGAGCTATTGATTGCATCAACCGTCGTTAGGTGGTAGTCACGTCTTCCAAATTGCAACCAATTAAAATCCCAGTCGACGCGTGCCAGGATCATAATCAACAATAACATTGACAAGTCAAATGATACCATCAATCCCTGCCAGGAACATAAATACGCATTGGTGGAAATTGGTGCTGCAGGAGTAGTTGAGTTCTTTCCAACCCACAGATCTGCAACAGTAACCTGGCCCAGATTCAACGGTTTTTGCCACACGTTAATCTAAAAATCAGGAAGATGGGTCGAGAATGTGTATTTGGTGTGATAGAATTGGAGAGACGGCGTCTCTGCAAGCCACGCACACACACACAACCTACCCAACCGCTGATTGGGACTTGTGTGTGAGGAATATCAACAGCAGCAGCAAGAGCATAACAACAGCTGGAACAGCCAGTAAGAGCTCTGATCAGCAGGAAGGCATAAAAAGAAGTAATAACATCGGCCTCAAACTGGGCAAAAGACAGTTATCAGGACATAAGTTAAGTGCGTAGGGAGGAGCATTGTTGATTCCAATTTCTCTACTAAAGGGAACACCTTTTATCTTCCCAAACTAATTACTCTAGGGCAAGTCATGCCAACTTGATCCGAAGACCCTAAACTACCAACACATTGGATTGATGTTAACTGTCTATGATATTTCCATAGTCACAGTTCCGAGGGCATACTTATGGCATTGCACTGAAAAGTGTGTTTGGTAATGCTGAAATGTTGGGATTAGGAGCTTTGTTTGGATATTAAAAATACCGGAAGGCATGAATTAAACGCGTGATTATTCTCACTGGAATGCAGTTTTATCAAAGAAGCCATCATTGCGCGCTCCTCAGACCACCCAAAGGTAAACGTCCCGAGCTTCTAAATATAGCTCATACCGGATCATCATATCTGAAACATCTTGAGCATCCATTTCCAAACAGGGAGCAGCTTGAATCACATCTTGACACATTTATGTCCGCCTGAATTCCTAACCTTCCATGATGATCGGACTTAAATAACAGCACGAGTTTCCGAATTTGCTCCCACTTCATCACCACTCCTATTGGTACCCATACGAGGAAGACAAAAAATATCACTAAAAAGACAAATGAGGTGCTATTGACTGACAGAGGACGTGGTATAGCTTTGGGCTGCATAGAAAGAACCGCAGATGCCAATGCTATCGGAGAGAACTGCGTGAGAGAAAGGAATGTTAGCGTGAGGTAAAATTAGTGACATTAGACCTTGTTGGATAGCTAGAATTATGTACAGATAAAAAGAAAAAAAAATACTGACAACCAGTACAACAATAGTCATTAGCTGCATGAAGCTAGTTTTCTTGTTTTGTTCTTTCATATCTAGGCCAGCTTCGAGATTGAGATGGAAGGTTAACTATAAAAATGAGCACGTGGAAGTAATGATTTGATGAAACCCCTACATCTTTCTGATAACCCTCGCACTTTTTCAGGAGAAAGTCAAGAGCCTCAGAACATTCGTCAAGAAGCCGAAAATGGTCTTGGATTTCCGGCAAGTTTCGCGCTGCCCGTTCGGGTGCTGCGACAGCCATCTTATCTATATCGCAACGATTCCATTGGCTGATTGTTGCCTTTAACGTTTGACAAATTTCTTCCAGTAATTTTCGAGCCTTGGTGATGGCTTCACCGCACTGCTTTGCACTTTGGGAATCTTGAGAGCACGGGAATTGTGCCTGTCGAGAACTAGTCAAGGGACATGTGTCAATCTACCCCTTTTTGTTAGCTCATTTAGGCTGCCTTTTAATTCAGGAGACTGAGCGCATCTGCAAATACTTTTGGTGTATTGATATCATTCGCACTTACGTAAGTCTCAATCATATCTCTCAACTCAGCGACCAAGATATGCCAATTATTCTTCACCTGTCGTAAACGCGGCTCAAGGACAACAAAAAAGTAATCCCTAGGGCTGATATCTAATATTGACGCGTCGCTTTGTCCTCCAGTTAGTGGGTCGATGTAAATTTCATCACAAACATTGTCTTGTTCTTCTTCGTAGTTTGATACGCTTTCAGCCTGCTCCATGGCTTCAAAATAATTGTCAACGAAGCCGAACGCCGACCATTTCAAGTCGCTAGTGCCAGTTATGAGAACTGTAATTTGAGCTTCGCACAAGTAACAAGTATCTATTAAAGCCCCGGATCTCGATAGAAAACCCAAGTCAACTACTTTCCTTAAATTCCGCTTCTTCCCGTTTTGGCGATAGTCCATAGGCGGCTGCCGTGTTGGTGCGGCCTTGAGGGCATAATAGGGAAAATCAAATCCCAATTGAAATAACGGGGAGCCGTTTCGCTGTATAAGTTAGACTAGAAACTTTTGATACTTTGGGGATCTCACCGAAGAAATTTCTCCGATGAAACTTTTGAAACCTAGATATCTGTAAAATGCCTGACTCAAGCCCTGTTTTAGGTGAATGGTGGCATTGAGAATAAGAGCTGCCATAGACCAACGATCTATATCGGTGATGAACCTGCCGACGTCAGTGGTAAAACACGCCTCGCAGATGCTATCATGCCTACACTACGAAACGATTCGACTGGGACTCAGTACGCAGCCCTTCTTGAACACCACTGGGATCAATAGTATTTTCTTTTTGAATATTGATAGCGGCCTTTAAATTATTAGAAAGGACGGAACCCTACTTATCAAGACCTGGTGAATGCGCTCACTCTATTTAGTAAAGTTTCGTATAATTGATGTGTATTTAGAGGGCGAATATAGTTGCGGGGCAATATGGGCCCTGTTTGATGACTGCCCCAGTCATGAAGAATTGCGGCAGACTTTGATCTAAAGTGTGGCTGTTGAGATCGTACTTCAATCACAGTGCGACCCGGGCAAAAGGTAGTGACAACTTTCATCTGAGGTGTGAGTTGACTGGTAGGCCCAGACTCAGCCATGAAGAATTCTATTTGTTCATCTTCTGGAATCTCGCCACGGCCACATTGATCGATGTAAGGAAGGTATTCGGCATTCTGGATGGCAATTGGACGACGCCTGGATATATAATCTGGACAATGTTCTTGGTTCTGAACCGAGTTGGCTTGCTTAAACAAGAGCGAGGTAGGTTGAGAGGCCTTCTTTGGTTTTGATCTTTTATGTCTATTTTTCTTCGCCATTTTGATATCCTGACTTTTTCTTCAGCGATTTCTAAGCTTGAGGGCGGAGAATAAACGATGTGCTATATTGAATAAGGAAGCAAACGGCAAGAGAAGAATGGATGGTCACTAATCCGCAAATAGTACAAAAAACTCATTTTGAGACAAGTAAAGAGGAAGGAGAACCAATTGGTAAAATAACCGTGAATGTTTTACGCGGGAAGATTCGGGATATATCCTTTTCTATATGGGCAGATATCTACTACTTGGATCTAGATTTTAAATTATCGAGTCAAGAGCCTACAGCGCCATTACGCCGAATCATTATTGTCTTGGCGCAATCTACGCCGGGGTGAAGGGCGACGTGGCATCTGACGATGGGTCCTTCTCTGCTTGTCACACAAAGTAATCATCCACTGGCACCCTTTGCGCGACCGGTGAAATGGCCTTGTGATCAGTTATCAGGGCTGAGCAGCACTGTGTGCCAGACAAAAGTGCAAATTTGGGCAGCGACTCGGTTCGATTGGATCCTTCAGAATCATCGGTGAAGCTCGCAACTCGGGGCGAAGAGTTTTTCTGGGATTATTTCCCAGTTTTAATGGGTCGCAAGGCCGCCTGGTTGCCTTTTTAAAAGCTCCACCTATCGGAGAAGGCCGAAAAAGCTGTTGGTGTGGGCTTGATGCTATCACATCCATTGGGAGGGAAGCGAGCGATGTCATACTGCAAGAATTGTAGGAATTGAGGCCTTCTATCCATACCACCCTGGCCAATTTTTCATTGGCTTTACTGGTAAGGCAGCCAAATTAGTTCAAAATCTGGCAAAAGAATACGTCATGGCCATTCGGCCGCATTCGGAACGGAATTACAGCGAGTGTAAGTTCTCCGTGGCAGTGCCTTTACGAACGATGATTCGTCTTGACTATCAGTATCCCCAATCAACAGTCGATTCGTCATCAATTGACCTCTTTTCTAATCTTCACTTGGGACACCAAAATTATTTGTTCTGGAAACATGGCGAAACAATTATACATGAATTAAATAAAAAGGAACGATGAAACTTTCATCCCTAGACAAATTGCGGCTGCGATTTCCAAAGAAAAAAAAAGACTTTCTTTGATATGCTTACCTTAGACATCTAAGTCTACAACACACTATCTAAGCTTGTGGTTCAATGGAGAAGTTGAATGACCTGTCCCTGTAAACTTCAAGGAGTGGACACAGTCTAGAGCAGAACCCCTCTGTGGCCTCGGGGCCGCATTAGTCATGCAGCTTGTGAGGTTCTCAGGGAATGCCGGCTAAGGTTAAAACGTCAGGCAACTCTAGGAGCTCAAATTCTTCTAGCGAAAAAGACAAAGAACTACTGGATAATACACATTGAGGTTAAAAAAAGAGAGTCGGCTGTGATTTAGCCATGTTGCTAGTGCAATGACGAGCAAAAATTTAATTTGATCGCGGCAGGGATCGAACCTGCGATCCTTTGCGAATATCTTGTAAAGCAAATGCCTTAACCACTGGGCCACGCAACCGAAGCTGTTGAAAGTCTGAGAATACTTTCTTATTATATACGCATAGAATATCTGAACTGAAAATGAGGAGGCTTTGAATGGTGCCAGACATTTATACTTCGATACGAAAGAAAATCCAATATTTATAGACTTTTAGAATGTAGAAGTATTAATAATACTTAAAGTTGCGAATCTTGGCATGGTACTAACGAAGGCAATACCTCTTGCTTGAGGATCCTTTATTACACTGGACAATTATTGACAGTTGCTGTGTACTTGTTTATAATCATGTCACTTTTGCTGCCATTTACGCCTTTCAAGCTCATATGAATAGCTCATAGATTAAATTATTTCGCGGTTATTCCAATGCTTCAACTATGCTAAAAAGAAAAGAAAAAAGGAAAGAAAAATAAAGGAAAGTCTAACACAAATGAGAATATAATAGTTCTTTTTTTGTTCCTTCATAGCTCTCTCACCACATTTTACATCAACCCCGTTTTACTCCGGTTCCCCGAGGAACTCTGCACAGCCAATACAGAGCGAATGCAGCTGCAATGTTGACGATAACATAGACCCAGAGAATTCCAAAGTCTCGCCATCTATGACCGTATGATATTTTGAATGTCTTTAAAAATTCGTTCGTCGTGCCGAAATGGCAATATTGGCATGTCTCGTTGGACGTGGGGTTAAGCAACGCTCCACCAGCGTACTGCGCGAATGGCCCCAGAAATTCGTCGCAAGTCATGTTAGCCACAGGCTTGATGGTGAGTATTTCTCTCTCAGCGCAAGTGACTTTCGCTCCATGCAGCGCGACACCCATGACACCCTCAACAAGGTAGGTTGTCGGCGAGGCGCGGTACATGAACTTCCAGAAAGTTGGCATGTCGTCAGGTCGGACACCCACGCTGCACATCACATTAGTTCTTGAATTCACAATCATAGATGGCTGTTGGAGCATAACTTACCCGCAAAAGGCGATGGACATCATCCACATAAGACTGACCAAGACAGCGGCCACTTCGGGCATTTCAATCCAAGCAATCGCAAAATGAGAAATAGTGCACGCAAGAAGCATAAACATCCAGAGAAATAGGAAAATCAGGAAGCCTCGAATGGCTTGGTCATCGGACGTGGTGTTTTGCACGAATCCGACGGGATAATACCAGCAAAAGTATGCTAAGCCGGCCATCAAAGTGGCCCAGACAATCTCCACGAGAATGTTGGATAGTAGTAGTGCTAGAGTAGGGAGAGATGTCAAAATTTGGCTCGCGTGAACACGCCGAGAAAGGGTACTTACTGGTCCATCGATAGGTCTTGGACGGTCTCTCTCGAACCTCGTACAAGTCTCGCTGAGGAACAAACATTGGCATGACTTGCTCGTTAATATTGGTAAAAATAACCATGTACATAAAGATGGCATAAAGTTGATTTTGTAAGCCTTGAATGCTGTTGTTGGCATCAAAGCTGAACCCGAGGTATAAAGACTAGATGGCTGTTAGCATCGTAACCAAACATTCTTCGCGCTTAAACTCACTGAAAGCCCAACAAGAACAATCTTTGACCAAATATAATTTGGAGACCTCCAGAAAAAGTTCCAGGTGCGGTGAAGAACTTGCACGAACTGGGTCGAGAACGAAGTAACGAATTCCTGATGTTGAGACTTGTCACCCATTGCAGTCGTTTGACCAGCCTGCTGAGTCACGGGAAGCGCGTTTAGGCGGTCAAGCTCATCCTTGACAGCGCGGTATTCAGGAGAGTTTCGCCAAACCTCAGGCCAGTCAATATGTTGTTCTTTCTCATTATTTGATGGCTTGATGATTTGAAGCATGTACTCGGCAGGATTGGCATGGGGAGGGCATGGCGAAGCACCATTTCGTTCAAAGTAGTCAAGAAGAGTCTTTGATCCCTCACCAAGATCTAAGATTGTTAGTAAAATTCCGCTGGTTGGATGTTGAGTAACCTACCTCCAAAGTAGACAGTCTTTCCGCCGGGAGCTAGGAGAAGCAGTCTATCAAATCGTTGGAACAGCATTGCAGACGGCTGATGGATGGTGCACAGAATTGCCTGGCCATTGCTGGTAAGTTTTTCGATCAGATCACAGATGGCCCATGATGTTTGCGAGTCTAGACCAGAGGTGGGCTCATCAAGGAAGAGAAGCAATTGAGGGCGAGCAGCCAGCTCCACGCCAATGGTAAGACGCTTTCGCTGTTCGATATTGAGACCTTCTCCTTGGACACCAATGACGGCATCCAAGAACTCTTGCATGTCAAGCATTTCAATAACTTGTTCCACGTATTGCAGCTTCTGTTGTTTAGGAATCTCAGCAGACTGTCGAAGAAGAGCACTGAACTCGAGTGCCTCGCGAACTGTCATGGTGTTGAGATGAAGATCTTGTTGCTGGACATAGCCGACGCGGTTTTGGAATGATGCATCCGTCGGATCTCCATCAATCCTGGTATCTCCACTGACAACACCCATAGTGACACGAGTCGCCAGGACATCAAGCAAGGTAGTTTTACCAGCACCAGACACACCCTGGACACCATTAGCAAAGGCTGCACGATTGAATGGATTTGAGTCTTACCATTAGCGCTGTTGAGACACCAGGTTTCACCCAGCCATCCACATGATCCAAAAGACGACGATCTTTACCCTTAATCTGGATGTCGTAGCAAAGATCCTCCCAGTGGAACACCGAAACTCCTGATGAAAGGCCACTCTGACCGTTTGTGTTCTGTCGCTTTTCTGCCACAATCGGTCGGCCAGATTGAGCCTCGACATCTGCGCCACGCTTTGGGACTGCGCTGCCTTTCTTAAAGACAAGCACCTCACCCTTGCTCCTTGGTGGCTTGGCGCATTCCGCAGCCACGATATAGACACCAAAAAGGCCGATAAGGAATCCGCATAGTATTCCAATGTTCCTAATACCGGGTTAGCTTAGAATTATATCTCCAGCATATTTTTTGTACAAACCTCCACTTGTTTGCGTTCTTGTACTTGAAAGCCATTTGAAGATATGTGTCGCCGTTGACCATGAATGATCCAGCTTGCGCTCCCACGGCAGGACAAATTTGAGATTCTGGGGGTAGCGACTCGTAGCCAGGGCCTGAAGGGACCAGTTTGGAACAAGGAAAGTCCCGACCGTGGAATTCATTAGCCATGAGTGCCTCAAATGCATACGCAAGAGGGTTGATGTAATTCATCCAGCGAGACCACCCGAGCATGTAGTCTGTGGGAATCGTGAACCCGGTATAGACAATCAGTCCAAGACTGAGCAGTGCGACCGGTACCATCGCTTGATGCGAAGTACGGGTAACAGATGCGAGAGTGCGGTAAATACAAGACATCACCAGAGTCGTAAGATACGTAGCCAGGCAGAAGAAGAAAAAGTTGCCTGCCTCTCGTCGAAGATTAGTCATGAAATACACCACCACGTTCAAAGTGAACATGTTGATAGTCTTGTATGGTAGATCAATCAGGTAACTGGAAATCGCCTGCGCAGACTGATGGTACAAGGCATAGCGGCAATGCTTTTCCACAATGGGACGCTCGGCATAGACAGTAAGCACCTGTGATTTTGTTAGCTAATTCAGATGGGCTGTGCCAAGCAAGTTTCTTTTACCTCAAGCTGACTAGCGAACGCATTAAACAGCAGCGTAAAGAATAGCACGCCACCGCGATAGTAAAAAGATGAGGCATCATTTTTAAGGTTATAAAACAAGCTGCCAATGACCAGTGAGATGATGAGGTTGAAGAGAAGGGCTGAGATTGTAAAGCCTGGATCAGCAAGCAAGCGCCTCCATCCACGCCATAACGTGAGCCAAATTTGTTGATGATAAGAAATAGTGTAGGGGGACTTGGCACGTTGACTTGAGGCCTTTTCAGCCTCACGAGATTCACTGAACTCGGCCATACGCACTGAACGTGGGTGCTTTTGGTCGTACTGGCTGATTTCCTGGATGAGCACCTTTCGGTGGTTGCTGTCCATCCATTCTTTCGCGAACTCGTCTGGGGTTCTGGGGACTCTACCCTCAAAACCGGGCTTGACTCGTCGCTCTTGAGGGCTCGTCATGGAGGTCAAGAAGTCCGCGGTTGTCTGTCGCTCGGGACCTGATTTTCGTCAGATTGTGGAATTCAATCAGGGTGTCAAAGAACTTACACTCAAATCCGAGGTCCTCAAAGTATTGCTTTGCCTCGATGGTTTTTCCAAAGAAAATCTGTCTGCCTTCATACAATACCGTAACGCGGTCGAAAAGCTGCGAGTATTTTGTCAGCTTACTGTGACGGATTAATGACAGTTAACTTACATCGTATGCAGACTGCGGAGCTTGGTAAATAGCGACCGCGGCAGCGACTCCAAGATAATCGGCTTGTAGCCGTAGGGTTTTGCAAAAGTTGACAGCATTACCACTGTCCAATCCTCGGGTGGTATTATCCCAGCATTGAAGCTTGGCTCCGGTAAGCGCAGCTTCCGCGATACTTACACGCTTGCGCTCACCGCCACTGACACCTCGGATGAAGTTGTCTCCAACTCGTGTATCAATGGTGTGGCTGATGCCAAAAATGGCCATCATGACGTCCCTCATCATTGCGTCGGCCTGGTTGCGACTCACTCCTCCTGGGATATGACGAACGGAATGAGCGCGTGCAGCAAAGGAGAGGGTCTCGCCGACAGTTAGATGCGGAATGTGAGTGTCAACCTCGGCATTGTAAAGAACATCGCCGCGAAATCGATTGCGGACATGCTTTGTGTCCACGCCTGCTCATAGTTAGCTTATTGTGCTCTCCTTTTTGAAGCATCTCTTGGGGGCCGGTTTCACCTCTAAAGTTTAGGTATGAGTCAGAACTGATTTCGAGACCATGCGTCTCTCCTGCAATTGTCTTGAGGAAAGTTGAGCATCCTGCTCCAGGTGGACCAAGGACAAGCAATAGCTCTCCCTCTTCGATCACTCCCTCAAAGTTGCGAAGAATATCAATCTTGGTCTTTCGGTTGTTGCCGAATAGCATGCCACCCGCGGAGGATAGGAGATCCAATGGAAGGTCAATCGGGTTCTTTTGGCGCTCGACGCCGCCCGTCCCCCATCCGTTAACATTGAGGTTCTGGAAAGCCACACCAAGGCTTCGAGAGGGTGCCGAGTTTGGGTCAGATTCTGTGAGCTTTACAAAAGCTCTCACCCAGTCCTGAGCGTTGAATTCAGGAGACTGTGGATCTATGCTGCTTCCACTTTCCGGTTGGTAGGCGTTGATGTAGTGTCCGAGTGTTGCAGAGTATTTTCGAGCAATGCTTGAAACGTCTTCATCTACGGTGGCCGTCTGGGAGCTTGCATCGACGTAATCCCTCTCACAGGCAGTGTCTGAAGCAGAATCTACCATGGTATCATGGAAAACTTCAGCACCCGCGGGGTCCTTTGGCGACGCCATCCTTGCACCAGTTTTCCCGCCAGGGAAGTTTAATGTGGTGGATTATTTTAGGCAATCGATTTGGTGTTGAGAGCCTTTCTAAGAATGCTGACATACAAAAAAAAAATTACAATACGCAAACGCTCGCGGAGCCGAACTTTAAGTATCGGCTATTGATGGATTGCTTCAATGTTCACGGCCCGCGATCCACATCTCGCTCGAAACGCTAGGAAGCAAACAAAACCGTGTTGATTGTCCGAGTCGTTCGGCTTCTCGGGTTGCACGGAGATTTTGAGGGGCAAATCACATATCACAAACCTGAACCATCACAGTTGGAACTAAGACAGTTCACCAACAGCGGCGAAGTCACAGGCCACCAACCCATTCATCGCTGATCAGACCACTCGATTCGAGCAGCCTTTCGATTTTTTTTTACCAAAGCAAAGTCCGGTCTGATGGACAGATCATGGACTGATCCGTCTTCATGGTAAGCCCATCAAAGTTGACATGTGCGATGATCAAGGCCGCCTTCGCCCCATCATGATACAGATGCTGACCAGGCTTCCATCTCAACACACATGGACAATTGCCTCTATTTTCCATAAACATCCATGTGCTGAAGATGCCGAGGGTTCTCAGCGGATGTGAATCGGTGGATTATCATCTTGTTGTATGTGTTCCAACACATCAACGGTTTACTGGCCTCGCTACTCGGGATCGAATCACATGACAATCAGCTGACTCTGTCTTTGCAACAAAATAATGATGAGTGATACGAAGAGTTTTTTCCATAAAAAAATTTGTTGGCCACGGGTACGGCTCCCAGTCACTCGATTCTTGCTGAAGAGCCGAGCCGAGGATACATTTAACTTCGCGTGACGCGGATCATTGCACTAATGCTTTGTGATTCTAGTGATGCTGGATGCATACTAGGTGCATAGCGTGCCGGCCGGCAATTTAATTACACTGTAACGGCGCTTCTTGCGGCACTACTTTGCGGTATGCCCTTATCATTATTTTTTCTGTGGGGAAAAGCAATTCGTAGCTTCTTTTAGGCAAAGACTTTTGAAATATCGATGACCTCGTTACTGATTTCCCTACCGCTTTCCTATAGCCCGCTGTGGGTCAAGCTATAAGCGAAGCGGTAGACACCATCAAGCCGGACCCTTTGGTTATTTTTCGGATCAGGTGAAATTCAAGACGAATAACCCCTGAAAGTATTGCAGAACAAAGACAATGGGAGAATAAGCCTCGGGAAATTGTAGCCTTTGCTTTCGTCCGTATGTTTCTTGAGTTGCAGTATACGATACTACAATCACTATCCAGCACATACCTCACTGTATCTGAATCTCACTTGTCCTTCAGCGTGCTCCTCACACACTCGAGCTTGGCAGACGTTGGAATGCAGGTTCATTGTGTATGTGACGTAGACCAAGGGGCATCACAGACATTTTCACCCATTCAGGTCAAGTGTGAAGGGCTTTTGATTCACGTGATGAGAGCGCGTTATCGTTAGCGTGCCTGCATTGCCCCAGTGATGTCTGAAACTGTCATATTCTCAGTGAGACACGGCGCACCAACACGACGGATGGACACGAAACGGTTGTATGATGCGTAGATAAGCAGAAAATCCGGATACTTGGGATATCGGCTAGTGGGTGGTCTAGGTTTAGGTGCGGCCGAGACTAATGAGGAGGAGAGGTGAAAAAATGAAGGCTAAAGAAAAGGGACCACTACCCTATAGTCAACATTGGCAGACATGGGGGCTGTACTTTCTAGGTGACAATATATGGAGGCTTATTGGAGTAGTATCGTCTATTGGTCATGATTTTTACTTTAATTCTTGTTGGGTTTGATGTAATGCGGTTCATCTCAAGTCATTACAGGTTACTGGTAGAAAGCATCGTGTGGCGTATTTGGCTCTACGCACTCGGAGAGTTTATGCAACTGGTCCGAACAACTGTCCGTTAACTACTTACAACTTCTAAGCCATGGACTGCTCTAGGAGGGTCTTAGGGCCCTTTCTGGACCTCCTGTGGCCGAGGCAGTGATGGAGCTAAGCAGCACAAAACATTACACATGATAGAGATGATGCAATCGCCAAGCAATGATAATTATCTGGTCCGTGGCGCACCCAATTGTGGTTTGGCGCCAAGTTCGTGAACCGAGGTTGGACCCACAAAGAGCCGACCAGGGAAGCCTATATCCCCATCGTGGATCTCCAAGCGCATCCCTGATTTGGTTACTCCGTCTGCGCGTGTCTTGATCACTTTGTAGAAAGAAAGGACAAAGAGAAAAAAGTGTTGTCATCATGATAGGCGTTGGAGTCGCAGAATTGGTCTCCGTCGAGAGGGTTGCCCCGGGCGAATATGTCTCAAAGCATCTGCCCATCCAGATGGGCAACCCCTCGCGCATTGCGTACGGGGGCTTCACTTCGGGCGTTGCCGTGAGCGCGGCCTGCGCAACCGTGACGCCGAACCTCTCGCTGTACTCGGTGCTGGGTCACTTTCACGGGCCCGCCTCGACAGATGAGAAGCTGCACTGCACAGTCACAAACACGCGTGACACGCGCTCCTTTGCGACGCGTCGGGTCCAGGTCAAGCAGCAGCAGCCAGACGGCAGGTTCCGCGTCTGCCAGGAACTTATCGCCGACTTCCACATCCAGGAACCGTCCGTCTTGGAGTATTCCGCCCCGCCAGTCGACACGTGGCCGCGCCCAGAGGACTGCTCGACCGCCGAGGAGCTTGCCATTTCTCTGCGGGACAGCGGCCGGGTTACCCAAGAGCAGTTCGAGTCCTATCGTACCTCATTTGGAATCCAGGGGAGCCTCTTCGAGTCCCGGTTCTGCTCAAATGGAGTTGGGGCGCAGAACCTGGGTGGTACAGCAAAGAACGTCATCACGACCCAAGATCACCGTTCCATCACAGCCAAGACCTGTGGAGAATGGCAGAAAGCTGTTGAATCACCAACGACAGTCATTGGCAATGTTTCAGCCCTAACTTTCCTCATGGACGGAGGTCTTTCCTTTCTCCCCTTGACCCACAACCACCAGTGGTTCGACGAAGTGGGTGCCTGCTCAACACTCGACTTTGCCTTGCGCATCTTCACCCCGGAAGTGGACATGGGAGCTTGGCACCTCCGCGAGAGAACGACTTCCCGTGGCGGCAGCGGACGAACTTTTGCCGAGGGCAAACTGTGGGACGAGAAGGGAAACTTGGTTGCGTCAATGAGCCAGCAGTCGATTCTTCGTGTGATCAAGAAGCCTCAACCTAAGCTGTAATGGGCAAGGTATCTTCACCATCTCTTATATATTGCGTGGTTTTGGAATAGATGCTTGATAGACTGATAGACCCCTACAAGACACATATTTATAATACACTAGGACGGTGGTAATTGACTTGATGGTCCGTTGATTGAGTCCTTCGACTCCAAAGTGCCGTTGCTACGATATTCCCACTGCCTTTCTCTGCCTGTCTCCTCACGTTGCCTCGAGCGCCTGATGTGGCGGAAATCGGACTCTACCCTAGTAATGGTAGGACAATTGATCACTTCGCCAGCACGATTCTGAGTGTCATTCTCGCCGACATGCTGAATAATTTCGTCGAGAGTTTGGACGTCGTAGTTCGAATCGTGTGGATTCTTCTGGTCCGATCCTCGCTGTTGAAAGAGTGGGTTGAAACCAAACGGAGTCATGCAAAATGGCGGCCACGTACTCCTTTCCTGGAAAACCTTCTGATGCGTTGCTATGATCTTCAAGGCCGTGTGCGTTCTTGATGTTTTCTCTTCTGTGTAAGGACAAGATCTGCGTCCAAGCACGAGAGAAGTTGCATCCAGCCACTTTCAACAAGCTGCTCACCCTTGGTCTCCTTTCTTTCTTCATGATTCTTTTACTGGTTCAGCAGTGGATCTCTTCTATTTTAGTAGACGTGAGGTATTTTCTGATCCTTTGAACCATCTGTTAAGATGGTGAACTGATTTGTATCCCTGCATTGATATCAGTAGTTTTTGAGGGAGGTGGCCATGGCTCGATTGATGTTTCATAATGAGGAAGCTAAGATTGCTTCAGAGCATTCCTTTCTTACCTGGTGGCCCTTGCAGTGTATACCAGTCAGGGTTTGGCTGATGGCGTGACCCAAAACTCAGCCTAGACCGTGGTTGAATAGCTAGCGTGAAGCCTCCTTCGGCTTTTACCGATGACTGGGCGATACCGTCTTTGTTGTGATTATATATGGTTCACTACAGGCTCGTGTGCCCACTAGCATAATGGAAAATAGCGCTGATCAAGGGCAAACCCATTTGGCGTCGTAGTAGGGCGGAGGGCTGACATGGCACATTCGGCGGCCAATCATACTGGGGTGATGCCATCTGCTTTGTTTTACAACAGTGAGAGAGGTAACCAGGCTCTGGTGTACCACAGTCCATTTTGAGGCCTTAAGGCACCAACTTGGCAGCACTCGAACACCATTCCCCGCTCTCGCGTGTTACTAGGTTGACAAGAAATTTGTATAGACACCTTCATCGACCAGTAGCGTATCCAAAGTTGTAATGCTGTTCGAACTCATGGCTTGGTCATATTCTACCGTCTTCATCACCATCGCAGTTTCCTTATTGGCAACCGCTTTCATCTCCAGCAAGCTATGCCGTGGCAGCAAGAGCAACCATGTGGAATTCCCATTCAAATCATCAACCCTTTTTTGTCACCCGGATCCCGAAGTAGACATCGTCTTTGTGCACGGCCTGGACACCAATAGCAAAGAAGCTTGGTCCAAAAAGACAGCTGACGGAGATGAGTTCTGTTGGCCCAAATCTGAACTTCCTTCGTCGCTTCTAGCCAAGGATGGTATCCAGGCGAGAATCACAGCCTACGACTACGACTCTATATTTACAACCCCATTGCATCTTACGCACGGAATATTATGACAACAAACTAGACGCCTCATCGATGAGCTGTCGAAGGCTCGCGAAGATAATCGCCATCTTCCAATTGTCTTCGTTTGCCACAGTCTGGGTGGTTTCATCGTGAAGAATGCTCTCGTCTCCGCCAGAGCCTCTGAAAAGAAGCACCTGAATCAAATTTACAACGATACCGCTGGAATTGTATTTCTGGGAACCCCGCACAATACGTCTTTCACTGACCTTGCCGACAGCTTGTGCAAGATTGTGGAAACTGGCGGTGGCAAAACACCATTGAATGATGATCTATTCCAGGAGCTACGCGATATGTCCACCGACCTGACATAAGTCTGGATCATTTTAAACCCTTGGCTACTCATTTACAAATATGTGCCATAACAGAATCACCCTCCCTCTCTCGTTCTCACTCTGGCTCTATCTTACCTACTCGCGCAAATCGATCACGGCTTAGTTACATCGAACTTTCCCGCACACAAAGAACTCTGTAAATTTTCCGACCCAGAGGACAAGGATCTTCAGGTTATAATTCGTTCCATTGGAGAAATTTACACAGGAACCAAGACAAAGCTAAACTTCAAGGAGCATTCTCCTGATCACAACCCAACGTTCCCAGACATCGAACCTTGTGGTTTAGGTATGGACGAGGCTATTCAGGAGCATTGCAAATTACTTTCTGATAGAAAAGCCTCGGACCAGCTTACCCAGCTCGAGGGATGCCTTGCGAAATGGTCGAATTCTCCACTGCCGAAAGCGATGCCCCATCCGAGTTCATCAGTGCTTCTGGCATCAGTCGAGCTTTACATGAAGAAATGGATTGGAAAATGGTTAGGCGAGACCGAGAACACCCCCTAATTATCAGAGGAGTACCCTTGGCCAATTTACGTTCTCCAAGGGCCCTCTGGTTGTGGGAAGACAGAAACTACATTGCGGTATATACATCAGAACAAGGAAAAATACGCGTCCGTATTTTGGGTCAATGCAGTAAATAGAAAGTCTATAGAGCTCAGTTTCCGGAATATTGCGCGCAGAATCATCTCTCAATGTCCAGAATCATTCCGAATCGACTCCTACATCCATGGTGTCTTGAGCAGCAACGAGGACCTTGGCACTCAAGACCTCTCCACTGTTGTACAGGCAATGACGGAATGGTTGGCATGCCCGACTAGGAGGCGATGGCTTTTAGTGTTGGATTCTCTGTCGCTAGAGTCGGAATACCCAACCCCAATTGCTTGGTCATGTCACATCAGTCAGCGCAAATCGAAGGGTGTGTCATGGAGAGAGCTGCTGAATCTTATCCCATCGACGGTTAATGGGCGCGGTCACATGATCATTTCCACTAGAAGCAACGACTCTATTTTGGGTCCCATTGCTATTCGGTTTCCTAGTCATTGGCTCGCGGGAGGGCATAAGGCTGATTTCCGAATTCCGGTTGCTCTTTCAAGAGACATCCATCAAAGGATTTCCTCTTGGTGGCAAAAAGCTCAAACTTGGGAACAAAATTTACTTGGTACCACCCTGTTTCTCTCGAATGCGGACTGTCCCCGTGTGCCGCTTTCTCTGCTGAAAGCAGATATGGAAGATCCTAGAAACGAGGCGAAATTAAGTATCCCCGAACTCGAGCAGCATGCAGCTTATGTTTATCCATCAGAATACCTCATTCATCATGGCCCGCGTTTGCTTGCCCACCTACTCTCAGAACCAAAAGTGTATGGCAGTCGGGTACAAAGTGTAGCCGAACGCACATGGAAGAGGTCGAACGAGGTTATGACCAAAATTCGAAACCATTCAGATATCTTGTTCGCTTGGGACACAGAGACACAGATGGTGAAAAACATCTCTGCAATGTTAATGCGCTGTAATCACATCTTTGGGTCCTCAGAAAGCTTGCTCTCAGAAGGACATTGGACTGGCCTAGGGTCCATCTGTGAGGACCATGCAGACTACACAACGGCGGCGGCCCTTTACCAGCTAGAGAGAAAGAAACACAAGCCTTGGACGCAAGTCGACTTTGCTTTGCTCCTCGATTGCGCTCGCGTCTACCTGCGAGATAAAAACCTCAAAGCCGCCCAAGCCGTGCTTGATGATGTCTTTTCGAGCCAGCAGATCGAGAACTACCTAAATGAGCACATAGCCGCCTACCGCCAATTTGCGTTTATGAAAGCCTCCCAAGGCGAATTTGGCGACGCGGTGACCATGGCCTCGCAAGTTTTAGAACTCGAGGATCCATTTGGCGAGAAGTTCAGCGCAAAGCAGATCATAGACTCGATCGGTGAGTTGGCTACATACCTTGCTAAAGCAGGCAACTGAACAGCATCGGGTGTCATGTTTCAGCGTATGCTCATTTCACTGGAAGAAACTCGAGGAATAACGCATCCGGCGACACTGTGTGTGATGGAGGCATTGTCAGATATGAGGTTGAAGCTGGGGGAATTTGGAGATGCAAATCGCCTTCTGAATCGTGTGTATGATTACCAGAAGCAACGGCTCGGTACCAATCATCCTAGTACTATAATCTGCGAAGCCAAGATGGCGATGGCATTGGACCTGCAAGGCCGCATGCAGGAAGCTGAGGACAAGTACGCAAAGTGCCTCGATGCGGTTATCCAGAGTCTCGGCTTTAGTCACCCTACCGTGTTTTATATTCGCGAAAATTTGTCGCGTTGTCTTCTTTCACAGGGAAAGAAGTTCAAGGCGAGATGGCAGCTTGAAAAGCTCGAGGCGGAGATTAATTTGTTTCCGGGCTTGTATTCTCGTGCGGTGGCTCGGCGCATCAACTACTTGCTTCGCGACAAGGAGGATCTGAATGACATTGGCCTTGGCGACTTTGATCTTGACTGGATTCTTGACACTCGACACACAATGCGCGCGTGGGAAATTGATGCCGAGAGCCAATACCGTGGAGATGATGGTTATGATAGCGATGACGTGATGGAAGAGCACTTATGACGCGCTTTAGAGTGTCTACACTTTTGAGAATCAACTTGTATGCTGAGGCTAGCAGCCTCGCTACTAAGTATCACAACAGCACAAGATTAAATCAACAGCTGAATTTATAGAACACCTTGCTGACTGTTCACTAGATACTGACAAGGAGCCTTTCCGCGCGTAAAATTTACATTTTTGTAGCTGCACGCGTCAAACTAAATCATGGACGACCTCATCAGAAAATACTAACAAAGAGACTGAGAAAGCCCAGTTAATACTTTGCCTTTTTCTTTTCTATTTTTATTTATCAATGCTGCTGTGGTTTCGGATTTGGATGGTGTCGCGCGATCGTGTAGAAACAGACCCCAAGTGTACCTTCTCCAGTGCTAGCAAAGTTTACATCTATCTTCTATCTAACCAGCTGGCGGCAAAATAGGTAGTCGCTGTTTGCCAAGACTCATCCTGTTTCTCAACACTCCCGCTTTCCTTCTTTTGCTGCGTCTTTGTCGCTCTGTTTTGGAGCGCCCGCCGGGCATGGGCTGCAGCACCATGGAAGCCTTTGTCTCCGAGGACCAAAGCTGAGTAGACGCCGGCATAGTATGCTACGGCCATATTCCTCAAGACAGTGAAGCTCATGCTGGTGATGACGCAGACACCATGGCGAACAAAGATTTGGCACATGTTGCTCACTGGCTTGTCTTGCGAGTGCGACGATCTGCATGCATTTAAGGCGACGGCCGTGATGTTGTTCTTGAGCACCTCGGCTACGTCCTGAGCGCGCACGTAGTTGAAGATTTTCTGGTTGGTGTTTAGCATCTGGCTCATGGGTGCGTCTGTATAAATATTCGGCTTCGCAAAGAGGAGTTCAGGAGTACCGGAACTGGAGAGACGAGACTGTTAACACACTACATCGAGCTACATGATGCGCTGCTGGAAGGTACTGCAAGTGGAGAGGGGGGAGGGCGTATTTTGTTGGCCTTTTACTCACCTGTCTATCTACCCGTGAACATCAAAATGCACCGTATCGTACTTATTTCCGCGCTTAAATTGCTACTTGAACTCTTCCAACTTGCCTTGGCGCACAACGCCAATGGATAGACTGTTTTATTGGCCCTTGCCGCGGAGGCGTTTAACTAGAGCATACAATGTGTCGAAGATGACAGTGCTAAAATCAAAAAAGCGACCGTCATCGAATTGCTGAAAACTTCTAGCCAACACTAGCAGTAGGCAGATGGGCTTGTCTGAACGGCGGAGGCCTGCGGGGAGCTGTCTAGAACCCTGGACGCCTGTGATCCAGCGCGACACTTGGACCTGAAACTGGCGACCCTCTTGAGTGATGAAGTCTGCGACGTCATTCTCAAGGAGTTCTCAGAGCAGGCTATGTATGCTGCGATAGTACTCATTTATGTGGAGATCCAGGGGCTCACTGATGTTTATTTCGATAGTGCACTTGTCGTACGGCACTTGGTCCATCTTCAAGCTTTCGCGAAAAAACTCGACGGTAACACTAGAGCGTGGCGGGACTCAGCTCGCTCTTATAGGTGGCCTGGGTGGTGGCGCAAACATCGCCTCGGAAGCGTTTGTCTTGAGTAAGCTTGACCGATCGATTGGTAAAAGGTGGGGGCGGATCATAGACAGGCTCGTGGAAATGGGTTATGCCTACCATTTCGTGGAGCTTGTTGCCGTAATTGTACCAGGGGTTGATCTTGAAGGAGTTGGTGAAGTTGGTGAGGCTATCGATGTGGTTTGTGTTCTTCTGGACGAGTTGATTGAGTATTCACGGCCCAGCTGCGTCAACTATTGATTGGAGCAAGACCATGACGAGTTATGAGGCTGATCTTGATGAAGGTAGTTCAAATTGTCGCCCAGTTCACTCGAAGGTCGGGCAGTAGCAATAGACTCTACTCGCTTTCCTTCCCAGAGGCTTTTTCTCTAGGGCAATATCTCGATGTGTCTTCCCGGCCTCGACGTGATTTCGCTGCTGGCGACCGTCTTTCTGACCTGCTTGAAGTCTGTGTAGACTCTGTACGTTGATGAGTACAGATAATCGATCGCATCTTCTGGTTTCATTGAGTACCGAGTTCTGGGAGATTTGCGGAGCAGAGCATAGTGGTGTGGAATGATCCCTAACGATGTATTCAAGAGCCCACTTTTAGCATGTTGGATGTTTTTAAGAAGGAATGGGGAGGGTGGTGGCACTTTATTTGTTATTGGTACTGAGGGGGTCAAATGCAAGTGAGTAAAAAACAGGAAGTCTCGCCCATGGGAGCCTACTATTTATAAGGAATGGACAGAATTCCTTCGAGTCTATGTTCGAGCCTCGCTTTCTTTGTTTCCTGCGCGGAAACGCGAATTCACTTGACAGGACGAGGTAACAAAGAGTGTATGGCTGTGAATCATTCTTTAATACAAACCATTGTGGCAAGGTTATATGATTCACAGCTCTAGTATGCAAACGTGAGAATAGCTTGAGCTTTTGAAGAAAGAGGGAAAAGCTTTTCTTTTGCTATTCTGGGATCATGAATTCTTCATTTATGAAAAAATTGAAGTGCAATAAATAGGGGATAAAACTGGTGAGAGCAAAAGTCCACTACTGAACCCGATGCAACCTAGGGTGCAAATATCGGCTTAAGATATACGCAAAAAGGGTTTCAAGCCTTGAACTGTTTCCAGAAAAGCAAATCTTAAAATCGGACTAAAAATAATGTATTGAGAGGAATCTTGTGGCTTTATGCCGCCGGTGAAAGAAAGGATGACGCATCGCCACCACGCCTGAGAGTCGGCCTGTACTTTCAACCACCAACCACGATTCATTCACTAGTGAGCTAGTGCGCAAAGTAACATTGTACTGTAATTGGCTTTGGTGAAGAAATTCTGCCCCTCTGTTCCTTTGTCCTTTCTGCTCCAGTCTATCAACGCTTGTGTCCGTTTGGGATCATGTCTGCAGAGCCACCTGAAACCCAAGCAAAGGAGCAATAACGTCTTCTAGCCCAAAAGAGTGGTCGATGAATTACCTCGCCAAATAACTAGACTTGTACACAAGAAAGGAGAAACAAAAACATCCAATTTCAACGTTTCCTCCACAGTTGAATACAAGGCATTACGGGTGGGTACTCACGCATTGTTGCTTGACTGTGCACCCGCGAAGCTTTTGTGTACACTTCTCTGTGCACTGGCTCTATTCACATCAGACCTCTAGCCCAATGCATTGAGTGGGCCTATAAATCATGTACGGAAATTATATCAAAGTATAAATCTATTCCCAAGTTTGGGTTTCAGTTGCGAATCACTGACCCATTTTGCCCCCCCACCTATGTGAGCTACTGTGATTCACAGCCATTCAGTCTCCGTGACCTCGTGAAATGTCAAATACGGTCACGTGCCCACAGAACCTGGGCTTGATGGAAGGCTGTATCTTACTTAGATTCATTTTAACAAGTTCTCGCGGATGAAACTTCCTGCATTTTGCATCCGTTTGGCATTTGATCGCCGCCTTCAGAACCAACCAACCGCTTCCAGTTAGTCAGTAAAAAGAGATGAACAAAACGCCCTTTTTTTCCCTTGACGAACCCGAAGATCTCGGTGATGTCGAATTACACAGCTTGCTGGGGCGTGTCGTTGATGACCCCTACCGCCCTCTTCATGGTACCTATCGGCCCATGAGCCCATTGAATCCAAGCGATACCGTCGACGATCTCTACCCGTCGACCTACGATACCGGCACTGAAATTCAGGTCTCCAGAAACAAGAACGGTACAATGAAGAATGATCCGAAGTTGCAAGAAACCATCATGATGGTGCGCCAGAGCGGCGGCGCTTCGAAGGAGTAAGACCTATCCGCTGCAGGGTATCGTCACATCAAAATACACGATGCCAAGACCAAGATCACGCAAATGCTGAAGAAGCAATCCAATAGAGCATTCTTCGGGAATTATTGGCCCACTATCTGGTTCAATACGGAGGATGAGAACCGCAAATCAGAGCAGGAGGCAAAACGCACCGAACTCCGCAACCAAGTGCTTGATCTGCTGCGCAAGAAAAAAGAGCAGAATCCGCAAGATAAACCTTGGCTGTTTCTCATTATAGGTTTTATCACTTGCAGCGACTTTCAGTACGCCTCCATGGGTATCAACCCCGCCTGTCAAGGGGAGTACCTTATTGCTTACAGCTACATCCCGCTTTCGCTCAAGATGGAGAGAGTCGAGCACTACTACTTCAAGATTCTCTTTATAACTGCGAGCCTATTGCTCTCGCGGAACGAAGCAAAGATCTGGGCCGACTCTGAAGAGGTTTGGTGCCCCCCCCCCCCCCCCCGAGACGGATATTGAGAATGACGGCGACGGCGATGTGGAGATAGATAGCGACGAGGCTGAGAGACGTGCATACAATTTCTTTATTGTTGGTTAATGAGAATGGCGATAACGAAACTAAGGAGGAGTGAGACGTATTGGAGTCTCACTATCTGAAGGGGTCTGATGTCATCCATAGGCACGACATCAATGATTGGTTGGCATTTTGTCCATAGTTGAATACAAAACACAATTGTGCTCGTGCGCTACCACTCTACCCATCTAACAATGCCTTAAAGGGGCCACACGCTGTAAAAATCGGGATGGCCAAAACCGGAATCAGCTTTGCATACTTGAAACCATAAGAGTTCCGAGAATGAAAGCGAGCAGAAAATGTGTGAAATCTCTCAATCTTTGGTTTTCCCTCTTTCTAGTATTTCTAAAACTAAGAACTATGCATGTTTAAAGATGAAAAAGTCCTGGTTAATAGAACCCGTCATACAATTATCACTTTGCAAAGACAAGAATGAATATGGGAGTTTCTGTACTTGCTGAAGGCTAATGAATGCAGAACTGTTTACTCTCTAGATAAAAAGCATTTGATGTCCCAAAGTTCGGGTGGCTCAGGTAACACTATGTGGATGCAATGCCCCATCATGGCCCTGGCTATCCCGTTGCGGTCTTGTGCAATGGCTCAAGCGATCATGGATTACTAATAATGTACTGGAATTCACAAACCGATGATAATATCTTCATTGGTTTGTGAACATCTTTAAAAAGTGTTAACCAAAGCCCCAAGAGCACAGAGAAATGGGCATCACAAACAAATTTGCAGAGACTGCTCCCACAGAGAATTCTATAACTCACTAGACAATCACACCAAGACCCAAAGAGCTCTGTATTGAGCAAAGAAACAAGTCCCAGCATGACTACGAAAATTACTACGTGGTATTTTCCACGAAGGATAGTCGTGATACGGCAGGTTGGGCTTCAATGGACCAACCGCTGCAAAACAGTAGAGTTCCCTATGCATCACACGTAGAAGAAGAGGTTGTTGCCTGTCATGTGCCCACAAGACACAGGTTACCGCAAAGTGAGATTACCTCAGGGCGCGCGTCTTCGAGTACTTCTGTAAGAGAGAAAGTATATGATGTCCTGTTTCTCAAGCATGATAGAGGATCGATCTTCTTATAAAAGAATTGGTTTGGGGACTATATTTAATAGGCGTCTCATGAAGTACGTTAGTCGCGAAGATGAGAAGGAGTTTAGTATCATTCAACGCAATTTGGAGCCTGATCCCTGTAAAATCATTACTGGTGAGCCTTTTTTGATACACCTAATACAAGAGGAAACTTCTCTCGACATTTCAGACACTATGATTCCATGCTGTACAATGGCAGAGGTTATTGGACAATGACTGTTTTAATGGTTGCGGTGCTTATTGTGTTTGATTCGGTGGCCGGATGCTGGCGTTTCGACTGGACAGAGCGAATTCACGTTACGGAGCTGAGTAGAAAAGGCACTGGGGTGCTCACAGATGATGAAAATGTAATTCGCTTTAAACAAGATAGAGATTACATGCCTAATGCGGCGGTCTTATGAATGCTCTTTGCAACATAATTGTACGCTAAGGATACCATCAATAGCTGTACACTGCGTCTTCATCTGATAATGACGGGTTAGACCTCTAATGCTCCTAAGTCTGGTCATCAGAGCCGACATCAATTTTAATACCACCAGAAACCCTATTAACAACGAAAGGAGTCTTGTCCACGCATGTATCATACAGACTTGGTTCGTTATAAGAAGCTTCCTGCCCCTCTGCAACAGCATTGCCGAATACAACACTCGTGTAGGGCAACTTTGAACACTCATTAATAACATCGAAATCTTCATCAAAATACGTAACAGTGCCTAGGATGCGAGTGACGATGCCACTAGCCTGACTCTCTGCTGTCCAAGATCCGATGAATGTAGCTGTATCCGTAGATTTATCCACCACGGAAAATTCCCAGCCGCTCTGCCCGACTTTATTTAGCCTCATGCTGTACCAATTTTCGTAGTCGGCGGGGAACATGAGTCGGCAAAGAATTGTCTCGCCTCGATCCACCAATTCGCAATTGGGGTTCGGGAGGTCCAGGCTTCGTTTGTACGATGTAGTTCGGAGGCTGATGCCAATCATAGAAACACCATTATCATCTTCGCGCGGCTGAGCTGCGATGGTGACTTCTCGGGAGTCGGAGTAGGTGAATATCTGATTGAAGAAGAAGCCAAATTTATGGGGTGCGTTGCCGAGATTGAAGGGAAACTCAATACTGCTGTAACCACCAGCAGGTTCAGAGGGAAGATTGGATAATAGATAGACAATCGTCTCAGCCTGACACAGGGCCGAAAAGAGGAGGATTACCACGGTGAGTAGCCTCATAATGGGTGATGACGTAGAGATAGCGAGGCTGCGGACGTTCGCTCTTGGGAAATCTCACGTGTTTTCTTTTGAGTTCCTGAAAGGTAGAAGTTTGGTTGCGTGCGCGAACTGGGATCTGACTACGTATCAGAGTGGAATGAGAATTATTTTATAATTTCCATTGAGGGGAGTTCCTGCTTTTTCCTTTTCCTACCCTGCCATCACCTGAGTAGCGCAAGTGGACACCAAAGTTCATGCCGTGTCGGGCGGTGACATAGCTGAGGAATACCCGAGTTGGGTGTGAAGTTGTTCAGGCCTAGTAGCCTGTCACATACGGCTGTCTCAGATTTATAATTGATCGCCGTTCCCGCTGTTTCTATAGCACGTCATCCGTGAGTGCAATGGGCGCTAATTATCGTGACTAGTTATGGCTTACCAGCCTCTAAACGGAAGTGATCAGTTTTGCCTCAGGGATCTGTGCCGTGTTTTTTCTTGACTGAAAAAATGCTAGGGGGATATGGTGGCTATCCTACGCCAGATTAGCCGTAAAAGCACCGAATTAGCTAGTAATATTTTCTTTTTCTCCAATCAACACCTTTACCGCTCAGTATCCCGTGCCGAAATCTCATGTGATATTCAAGCATGATTAGAGAAAGGAATGAACATATTGGAGTTAATTCAGCACAGTGGTGATGAGGAAGCATATTATTCAAATGCCATTTAAAAATGAAATCGCTTAACAAGGCGACTAGAGTCTTGGTGGCCAGTGGAAACCTCGCGCTTCACCTTTAGCTAGCTTATGAACATGCTCAACCTGCTAAGTCTTCTACTTTTGATTAAAAGCACCGACTCCGATTCTCACGCCACCTCGAACATCATTCTCTTGGAAAGATACCAAACTGTCGCAATGGGGATTCAGAGTTGGTCGGCGATGCGAAGCTTGTCGTCCTTCCGCTATCGCATTGCCGTAAGTGATAGTTGTGTAAGGCAACTTCGAACAGTCTTGAAAAACATTAAACTCCGGGTTAGAGTAATCAATAACGCCCAAGATGTTGCTCTGAATACCAATATCGTCCTTTTTCGATGTCCAAGACCTAATCTGTGTGGTTATTTTGCTAGTTGTATCCGTTACATCTAATTCCCATCTGTTTCGCCCGATCCTTTTCAATGCTATATTGTACCAATGATCGTAGTCTGCGGGTAGTTCGAGATAGCAGTAGATGCTTTTGTTGTTCTTCATGGACCCCAACAGCTTGCAATTGGGATTGACAGGGTCCAAAATTCATCCGAGCTCTCCCGATCTGTAAATGAAGCCAATGACGGGGGTGCCGACTTTGTCCTCACGCGGCACGATAGAGATAGTGGCATCCAAGGTGGATATTGAGATCTTCTGCTGCCGCCTGAGACATGGCTGCACCCGGTCTTTTGTCGGGTAGCATTTCGGTTGTATTTCGGCAATCAACATTAATCTTCATCTCGTTAAGACCTTCCCCTTGAAGTACAGGGCTCTGACACAACTGTTTATTTAAAGTTAACACTTTTTCTTGCCTTACTAGTACTCGTAAATCGAATGTGAGGCATTGCATTTTCTATCTTGCGGGAGGTTGTTTGCATGATGGTCTTCCCCCCCCCCCCCCCCCCCCCACTGTTTCTGAAAATGATTTTATACAATGCATAATTTTGAAGCTCGGGCACTACAAGGTTCTATGAAAACTAAGCTTTGGATTGCCACTTCAGATTTATCTAAATGTTATGTACTTTGGTTAGTCGGGGCCGTCGTGTATATTCGGCCAGATTCATTCCATGGAAGATGATGTAGCAATGGACAAGAAACTGGATGACGAACTGTCCCCAGATTTCCGATCTGGTATTGTTCCTCCCGAACACGATCAATCTTGATCTGCAGAAGGAAGCTTTTTGTGATTGTGATGTCATAAGTGGGTACTATGTAGGACGTAAGCTCTACCTGTACCTCATCAATCATCCGTTTGATGGTTGACTGGTCACGTTTGTCGCGTTGTCCCGGTTTGCGTTCAATTCGGATGAGGGTATTTTTCTCAAGCGGGGCCGTGAGCGGATATGGGTTCTCCGAATTTAAGAATTGAGCAAGGGTTGTAATGCTGGCTTTTGGTTCTAATAGCCAGATGCCAAACACTGGAAAGTTGGAGACCATCTTTCCAATGATACCAAACCTTTTAGGCGAGTTGTTTGAGGTGATGGTGTCTGTTGCACAATCCGGAGGAAGAAGCTGTACTTCCATCAAGAAGGCCCCACCTTGTGCCATTAAGACATCGGATTTGCCTAGTTTTAAAACATAGTGTTCATGCATCCTCCAATTGTGATGGAAGCCCTGAAGATGAAATGGCTCCCATCCCTTTTTAAACTTGTCAAAGTAGTATCGCTGCGAGTGAAACCCATCGGTGACTGAAAACACGGGTTTGACGTCATCTATGGTGACCAATATTGCAGTGTCAGGAGGGTATTCTTTTGCTTTGTAGGATATGGTGATATCATGAAACCCAAGACTGCTCCAGGTCCCAATTGCCCTTGCGTCGCGCCACGGTCGGACGAACGAGGCAGCTCTATGGAAGACGAATCCGGTTCCGATTTTGGTCAAAAACAACTGCACTGGGGTTTTCGTAAGATGCCACGACCAAGCGCAATTTAATTGAATGGAAAATAGCAGCGATCTGGGCCGATTCTTCGCCTGCAACTGGAAGACTTCCGCATTCATTGAAAGGCCGGCGTTTGTGATGGAAAACCCGTGTCTGTCAGTGTTAAAGGGCCATGTTACTAGATCTGCGGCCCCCAAAAAGGCTTCTGGCGAGACGGCCAGGAAATTACAATCCGTACGAGGCACTTCAGAGGCGTGGTAGGCTGACACAGACAAACATTGGTCAGCGGGGTACTCTGAGCTCATATTGCAATTTCATGCTCACGATCTTTCATCCCCCAAGCCAAGATTGTTTCATCGTTGTAAGTCCTGATCAACTCTTGCTGGAGTCGAATAAACGCGTTGCTTCCCTCGCCGTAAATTAAAGGCATGTTCACGCCTAGCAAACCGAGCAAGCTATAAGCTCGATCTTCCTCGCGTGTGGTATTCCGATTCGCTGCCCAGGACATCTTTACGGCCAGACTGCACCCCCCAAAGTCGTGAAGATGTCTCGGCTGGATGCCAGTTGCTGCACAAATTTCGTCAGTCCACTCGTCACGAGATCCAATGGTCTCCCAGTTTGAATCGACAAAGAGGATGTATGATGGGGCGAGCAGCTCTTGCAGAGTCCAGCCTCTCGTAAACCATCGAGAGCTTCTAAAGTACCATTTCCAAGGAAAACCATTTTTTGCCTCGTCGTCATCGATGTCCTTCACCAACGACTCATAGATATTGTGATACGAATTCTTTTGTTGTCCAAGTATCCTTGCCTCATGCTCAGGCGAAACTAAGAGTCTTGTGGGCACATCTTCAAGGTAAGCGTAACAGATTTCTGCCTCCTGATACCAACGGAACATGGAATTTATTGCTTCACTCAGCTCAGAGCTATCGTTCTTATTGATGCAGCAAGTGTCAATCCATACCCATTCCCATCCGCTGTCGGCTGCTACTTTGCAGCAATTATGGACCTTGCGCCAACCTTTCATTTTGCTGTGTGTTTTGCTCGCAAGATCCTTGAAAGTGACTTCTTCTTCCCCCCATGTATGGGAAAGGATTGCATACGGCGGAACTGACCCTAAAAACAGCCGCAACTCGTAGGTGCTAGTTTGTAGGAGCCGCATGTTGAGTAGTGTAGGCAATGATAGCCTACGTGTTGGATGTGTTTGAAAAAACTTGAAATTTACAAATGGATTTCAGCTCTGTCCTTTGAGCTGGTCCTTAGGCTCTAGCGCTCAGCCGCACTCCAACGTCAGATCCTTGGTCAGTCGACACGCTCCGACTATTAATCCGAGGCAAATCGCGTGACAATGACAAGAGACAGACGGTGGTTAAAGCTATCTAACAAGGCAACTATACATTTAGCTATTCTTTATAAAAATTATTTTCAGGTAGATGAGTTTGATACTCTTTACTTTCTGTTCACTGGCCGCTGCATTTGCAACGCGGAGTTCCCAGCCGCGAGGGGAGTGGCCACATGCCAAAGCGCGCTAAGCTACATTTGATGGACCGCATGTGATATCGACATCAACAACCTTTCCTCGCTTGCCTTAAAAATGCGAACCAGGAATGTGAATGGTCTCATAAAAGACCTCTTGTATCTAGTGAAGTGATTTATACTAATGAAATTGAGGTGACCTGAGTCTTCCCAAACCACAAACCAACACAAGTGAGCTAATTCAGTTAGCCCACGTGCCCAACTAAATCAGTCTGTAAATCAAGCCAAAATCAATAGTTGACCTGTTTGTTTCAGCCCCATATTCATCATATGAGTCCAGTTGGCCGGAATTCTCTCCCAAGAACGCTAGTCTGATTCTTAAGTCATGTGGCGCATACTAGTCAAGTAGCTTGTTGCCTGTTTTATGGTCTCTCAGGCAGCCTTTTGAAAGCCCATACGCTTTAGGTGTTCTGGATCGATCTAGTGCAATAGAGCCATGCAATTGTGAGGCGACTTTTCGGTCCAGAGCGCCGCCGAGAAACTATCGAACACGGATCCACACAAAGCTCCCAGCATCAGAAATCTTACTATAACAAGAGTTCGTCTCCTTCGCCATTTCATTTTTCAGTCTGACCGCATCATTTTCGATTTCAGTCAACAGCAACATTCTATGAAAGAAATATTAACATCGACTCCTTCATCACAAACCCCTAGTTACAATGGCCAGCTTTTCGTTAACGGTGAAAATTGACACCCGCTGTATGGGCTCTAGTGACAAGCTCATAATCGCCCGCAAAGTCAACGGGAACTTGAATGTTGCTTTTGATGGGTTTGGTGATGAAGAGATGAGTTGGATGGACAGCTCAGACCCGTGAATGTGTTTAGATGGACAGAAAAGTTCAAGGTGTTCCTAGTTGCCTCCCGAACACTTGGACGACGTGTACGCTTAGTTCCTAACTCGACCTCCTTCTTATTTTTAGTTCTGGCTGACACAACCTTGAATTTTAGATTAGTCCTTGCACTGACTCCATTGAGATTGAGACCGGAAGTATGAGTGCCTTCGACAATGGCTGGCTAAATGATCCCATCGAGAAAGAAACTGGCTATTTTCCGAAATCAAACTGCTTTGGCGTCGAGGGCTTTCCGGACATGCTTCGCTGCGGTGTCAAAATGTTAACGAAAGGAGATAATTGGTCAACAATCTACGTGGATACTTCCGCCAATAGCACAATGAAGTCCATTCTGGAACCACAGAATGAGGTAAGAGGCATCTCTAACTAAACCTTGTGTAAAAGAGAAAACTTTTATTGACAATTCTATGCAGTACTTTGTCATGTGGAAGCCTATGGTTTCAACCGAACATGTCTTGCCTCTGAATGAAAATGATGGAAAGAAGATTATATTCGATGCTGGGCAAACTTCAAAGACAGTTCGTTTCGGTTGGGCAAATCCAAACGCGCCTACATCACCGGATGACCACCCTGGCTGGCATCTAGAATAACGGGATAAGTTGAATTTAGCATGTTAGTGAGCTTGGTTGGACAATCGAAAGCCGCGACATGGAACCCATAGCCGAGGACGCATTAAATGACAATGAATTTGAAAGACCTATTAAAAACAATATCATTTATGTAGATGCATAATCATACCACAAAGTCGTTTATTTATTCAGACGTGGTTCGATCCAAACTTGCCCGCATACTATCGGGCGGAGCAGGTTACGCTGAGAGAACGCCAGTCATCGCCTCTATTGGTTAATTCGAACTACGCAAGCCGTTGAGCATAGCATCTCGGGTATGAAACAAGAGCAATACTTCGCCCGCGACCCCAGCAAACTTTCTCAACTAAACTACGTTACACTATGCGAATATAATTTAAAGCTGGCAAAGTGGAGTTGCTCATCTTCAAGTCTCCAAATCCCCCCACTTTCCAACACTCCAACATCCCAACAACCTCACATGTCCTCGATGATTAATAGTGATCATGGGCGAATACTTCTAATCAAGCCATGGGGGTAAGACGTAGGCGGGAGATATTCCAGTAAAGCGCAAGCGGTGTAGTTTCCGAACCACGACGATTTCCCATGATTCGATCGCAAATAAAGGTCAACGAAAATACCAAAAATTTAGCCAGTAGGGCCGACACGTTCTGATTGTTGATCCGAGTTATACCTACATACATCAAAGATATCCTTCTTTCCACTCAAGAGTGAATCCAATCTCCTTTCCTGTTGAATTGTACTTTTGCACTTGTTCTGGTAGACATGTCGACCTCTATGAACTGACCATTTGGCGACTTGATCATGTACCCTGGTTGAGCACCTCGCTGAAACCACAATGCAACCGTCTTGACAGGGGTCAGCTCTTCGATTCCTCGTGGGGGTGAATCGTCAGGGCTAAAATAAAAGGGTGCAGGTTGGCCATTAATCTTTTTGTATACAATGGCAGCGGCTTTGTCGTGGTCATGAATGAAGTTGAAGCCCTTTTCAGGCGCTGGCTCTTCTGAATTGATCTTTCCGTGTCTCCACCCTGACCTAATGAAACTCTGGCCAATTTTGATATCGGCAACCTCCGTGCTGGGAAACAGCATGTCTAAAGATCTTCGTAAGCACTCTGTGAATGTTGGATCTCAAGTAACAGGGTCGTCACTCACTTCCTGGTGTAAAGTATCCAACACTGGCAGCTATGGAGAACGCATCAGTCCATTGAATAGTCATCAGTTGGGAGACTCCTATTAACTTCAGTGACAAAAGGCCTACAGCGACTTGAAATCAATAAGCGGCTTACTAGCGGTTCCAGCAACTACGTTATAGTGGACCTCTCCGCCTGATTTCATTCCGAAAGCAAAGCAGAGGTCGAAGTTGCTGCGGCTGAAATCGTTAACAAAAGCCTCATCAACCTCTATTGTGATGACGTTGTTGCTCATTTTCAGGGATGATTGAAGAAGTTTGAAGCCAAAAATAAATGACTTTGCTTAAGCTTTCTGATTTTGAGAGATTCTGTGACCTTGCAGGTTTGATATTGTGGGTACAATAATTTGAACGGGAGTGTCACAGAGGCCTACTTATACATTCAGTGCGAAGAATAGGAGTGTGTGGCTGTTGCCGGCAGCTGAGAAATACCTAAATGTCTTGGCCAAGCGCGTGTCGAGTTTCAGAGGTTTCTGTTGGCCAAATTTGCACTCTGTAAGGACCGGACTGGAGTGGCTGCTTTAGCATGTAGGGCTCGGTTCTTACAACATGTCGATGTGAAGTCACTCTCTCAGGCAAGCGATCTCATTAGTCAACATCCACCTCACTAGCTTCATTCTCAATTAGTCCTCTTTTAGCTAGGTTTCGAAGAGGGAATTTTCCATCGTATTTTTGGGTGGCTTCACACTATTGATCACTAGCTGGAACTGGTGAGACTTTAAATACTGACTATACCTTAGGACCACCCACAACTCGGCGAGAGTGCTGGGCATTCTGTTGGTCTCAAGCCACATGCAGCCTCCAACCATTGGTCTTCTCCACTTCTGGTCACGATGGCCAATTATGAATGTCTCAGTTAACTTGCTCGACCGCGTCCCAAGCGGATAATTCCAGCATACCCTCTGGTCAGCGCTAGGGGCTGACCAGTCAAGCTTAAAACCATACTTATCTCGTCCACCATAGCCTCATACCGATCATACCCCTGTTGCGCCCACCGTCAATCACCCTCTTGAAGGCCTACCTACCAAGGTTTATGGTCTCCTGAGATAGGTCACTTGCTACGACTTGGCTGGTTGGGTAAGTAACGTAGATGCTGTTAGACGCTGTAGATATTTCCGCCAAACGGATTATCTGCTAGATTTTGCTCTGTGGGAAGCCCACTGGCGCAGTCTATACAGCAGGCGAAGACAATTTTGTCATGTCTGCAATATCACCATCACAATATTTTATCTATCCTTGACCTCTATTGTTACATTTCTTAAGCTCATATCATTTTCTCTTCCTTGGTTTCATTAGTATAATTTCATTCTTCTCAAGTCGTCTCCATGTGGCCTCTGGGTGGGGTACATACCCTATAGCTCCGGTGACCCTTAACTTGATTTTATCCTACATACGTTAACAATGGGAGATAGCTATTAAATAATGATATCTCCCAATAATAATTTGAACTTTTATATTTCTGTTATTGTTGTATCATGCGCGTTCTACTACATATCTTTGCATTTACTCCCTACATTTCATATTCTCTTGCAAATGTGAAACTCTTAACAAAGTGTTCCAAGCCCCACGTGACTAAAGAAAACATCTATAATATGATGCAGATAGATATGGCTGCTTGATTCAATTCGAAATGCGTAGATCAGACTTTGTATTATCAGCTCCTAAAAAGCACGCATACTGATTACAGCAATTTGGATCCGCTGATAACGCCATTTGTTATCGCGACGGTGCAAAGTATGGAACATGGTATTGGAAGCGGAAGATAAGCCCCGCTTTGGAGGGGTTAACGATAACTAGCCGTGATTCGGACATGGCCTCCCCGCCGAGGTATCATCGCAGCCCAGAAGTAGAACCGAGATGACTACACAAATACAGCTGCCGCATGATGCAAGTTGCATCGCCTTGTTGTTATCCGACCCTTTTGGATTGTTGCTCAATTGATTGAAACATTCTGATTAGAAACTTGCAGCTTTGGGGTCTTTTCTGCGTTTACCCTGTCTGGTCAATTCCAATTCCCAGTTTAGTATCATCACTGCGCATAATGGCGGGCAGCGACGCATCGCTCCGACCATCGGTCACCCTGCCGCAAGGAACGGTTCTGGGTATCCGAGAAACCGGCAAGTATCCAGGAGAAGTAGAGTGCTTCAAATGCATTCCTTATGCGCTGCCGCCAACAGGCGACCTTCGTTTCCGCCCGCCTGTCAAGGTAGGCCCATCGACAGACACCATTGACGCCTCGCAATTTGGACCCCGCGCACCTGCGCGGCAATTTGTTGTCTGTGGCCCGACGCTCGAGGAAAGCGAGGATTGTCTCACAGTGAACATCTTCCGTCCCTCTAATTATGACTACAAGTCGTCGTCGCCCTTGCCGGTCGCATTGTACGTCCACGGCGGCGCCTTTAATCGCGGAAATGCCGCTATGCATGACACTGCAGCCATGGTTGGCTGGTCTGAAGCGCCATTCGTCGGCGTGTCCTTTGGTTATCGAATCGGTGCACTCGGCTTTCTCCCCTCAAAATTAAGCGCGGAACAAGGCGTTCTTAACCTTGGCTTGAAGGATCAGATCTGCGCGATGGAGTGGGTTCAGGAAAACATTGCACACTTTGGTGGAGATAAGAATAATGTCACGCTCTTTGGCCTGTCTGCAGGCGCGCATTCGGTAAGACTGCTTTCGACACAAATGGAACCAGTAATTTCTAATATGAATTTCAGATTGGATATCATCTCCTCAACTACGAGGAAGGAAAGGCACCGTTGTTCCACCGCGTCATCATGGAATCTGGTGCGCCAACATCTCGAGCGGTCCGAAACCCTGACGCGCCAATCCATGAAGACCAATTCGCGGATTTTCTCAAGGAAACCAAATGCCCTGAGAATCTATCTGCACCTGAAGTATTTGATTATCTACGATCGCTTCCAATCGCCGAAATCGCAAGTGCTCAAACAACCGTCTTCTACAAGTACAACCCCAGTCTACGCTGGGCATTTCAGCCAGTAATTGACGGGGAGATTATTCGATGCCGCCCCATAGATTCCTGGAGAAATGGTCAATGGCACAAGGTGCCAATCATGACTGGATTCACTACCAACGAAGGTTCCATTTACGTCGACAAGAGCATGTCAACATCCGACCAATTCATTAACTTTTGGAAGACGCTACTCCCTCAGCTGAGCGAGGATGACTTGAGTGCGATTGACAGTTTATATCCTGACCCGCTGAAAGTTCAAGACTCGATTTATGAAGAGGACCGCTCTGGCGTTGGTCAAATGTATAAGCGAATTGAAGCGTCCTATGCGCAATATGCATATGTTGCTCCGGTTCGACAAACCGCCAGTTTTACTAGCAAGGACGTGCCCGTCTATTTATATCAATGGGCATCTGAATCAGACACCCTTAACGGAGCGCGTCATGGAAATAACATGTTTTATGAGATGCGAGATCCCGATATCTGCGCTAAATCTGCAACTCAAGATGAGCTATCCGGCACGCTGCACGCCTACGTAACAAGCTTTATCTGCACAGGAAATCCAGATACGGTGCGCGGAAAGTACACCAGCAGGCCTTCATGGGAAAAATATGATCCCCAAGCAGGAAAGGTTTTGATTTTCGCCAAAGACAATAAAGAGCTAGTTGGTGGGCAAGTTGGCCCAGCAGCCGAGCTGATAGACGATACGTGGGCTAGTAAAGAATCCGATTTCTGGTGGAGCAAAGTAGAAATATCTCAACAATAGATATAGATAAGAAATAATTTGTCAATTCCTCATTTTCATGACCAAAGCTAAGTATCCGAACTCAATCTTTCCATTGCCCAGTCCACATTCCTGAATCCAGGGTCGTCCTTCAGCCATGATGGTGGCTCAAACACTTTGGACTCGGCGCTGTACGATTTGAGGAGCCCCAGCAGTTCTGCCGTATTCTCATTAACGGCTGCTAGTGAATGTGCCACTAAAACTTTACTCTTTCCCCCCATCCTTGAAAGTGCAGGAGTGGCTTCTGGGTAACAATAGCGAGCGTGAACCCTATCTAGAGCTGACCTTCCATGGCGATCTGGAATATTTGGATCCGCCCCGCGTTCTAATAACAGCCTTGTAAGATAATGGTTGCCAGCCGATGCAGCGGCAGCGAGTGGTGTGAGGCCATCTGGTGCAACTGTACTGTTGAGATGGCTTTCTGAGTTGTACTTTTTGAGTAATTCTGAAGCCATTATTCTCGTCAGTTCATTGTTTCTATCTACCTCTGAAGCAGCATGAGCGAGGAGATGTAACACGGAACACCGAGTACTCTCATCACAGGATGCGATGAAGCCATCTGAGCCATTACGATCTGGAAGACTCAATAAAAACTTGAGTTGTTCTAACGAGTTTCTCGTAAGAGTGCAAAGCATCTCCGCAAGAATGGTTCTTTTGTTCAAGGGTTGCCGTCTATCTCGATCAGCCCCATTTTCGTACAAATATCTTGCCATGGCAAAGTTTCCACAATAAACCGCAAGTTGAAATGCACTTGCAATCTCAGGATTCTCGATGTCTACTGGAAGCCCAGCGGCCAGAAGCTTCTCTGCGAAATAGATATCGTCGCTCTCCTTGCTAGCCCGCTCCAGGGCAGTGTTTCCATAGATATCCAATCTCTTGACGTTGGCTCCCGCATCCAGGAGGGCCTGGAACATTGCACGATCGTGATGAGTAATTGCTAGGAATATCGCAGAGCCTCCACTGGAGAGTGGCCCGAGAGAGACATCTATTTCCTTGGAAAACCCGAGTTTAAGGTCGGATACCATGATATCAGAGTTGCACTGATGATACGCTGTTGCAAAAATTGCTGCCATTTTTTGGTCACCAATCTGCAAAACGGAATCTGTAGAGGCACCGTTTTCCACCAATGCTTTGATGGTCAACTTTGTTTCTCTTTCGAATCTGAGCCCGTTATTGAGCAGCCGGTGCCATCGTCTAATGCCTCTTAGAACTGAAAAGAGTGGCCGAACCATGACTGGGTTCCCATTGACCATGGGTGCTAGAGAGTCCACCATGGAGCGAACAGACTTCTCTTCCAGGAACCGGCTTACTATTTTTGACCGACTCTGCCGACAGGCAACAATGAAAGGCGACATTAAGATTTCCTCACCATTCGCAGTGTCGAAACGAAATATCGGATCAGCGCCACATCTGAGTAAAGTATCAGCGGCAGAGAGACTGTTTTGTAGAACTGCCCAGTGTAAAGGAGTGTACGCCAATGAACTGGTCTTGATAATCTCAGGCTTGTACAGCCTTAATTTAATCCCAATGGCGGGGGAGTTTGGATCACCACCATTTTGGCAAAATAATTTCGCCATGCCTTCTTGATGCTTTTCTGGAAACGAACACAGCCATTGGAGAGCGACCACACCATTTGGGTGGAAATGCCAGCAAGACCACACTTCTCTGAGTTTTGCAGTATTGCCTCAACGATAGAACTTCGACCAAGTCGAGAAACCATAATGAGAGGAATTTCATCACTCGCAATGACCTGTTCTAGCAATTCTGGGTGTTGACGAAGGCAAGTCATCACTGTTTCGAGATTATCCTCCACGATGCTTCGAGCTAGTATGGTTTTTGCTTGAGCTATTGTGAAATCATCTGAAAGACTTAACAATGCCATCTGACACTCATTTGAACTAAGTCCCGCTTTATCCAACTCGTCGGTTTCCATCTGTCTCGCCATAGTGGCCGCATCAGAGGGCCAATTAACCTCTAACTTGTGGAGAGCGATGGGATTACTGGCCTTGGCAGAATCCAGAAGCTAGATTCGGAGTGTACTCTCGTTAGGAGCTCTATGAATGTTTTACATGCTGGAAAAAAATGTTGATATAAAGTGTCCTGGCCTGTTCAAGGCCGAGGTGTGCTGCATCGAGGATGTAATCCACTGCACGATCGAGGTCGTATTGGACACCAATTTCATTTACATAGGCGATTGCAAGTTCAAGAGATAATTTGGCTTTATCCATTGGTCTTTGTGATATGGACAAGACGTGCTTCAGGCTCTCGATAAATTCCACTTAGACACGCCGTAGGGTTTTCTCCAGAATCTAGGAATGGTCCGATATCTTTGTCTCTGTGAGATACATGTCATAGAATTGCGATGAAGATCGTACCTTACCTCAGGAATAAACTCGTAGTCTTGATAGAAATGGATATGAGATGGGTCTTTCTTTGTCTCGTTCACCGGACTTGAAAGGTTGGTCTCATTTAGCAGTCCGACAGAATCGAGTAGCAAGCTGAATAAATTTCTAATTGTGAGTAGATTTGCTTCCTCATCCGAACCATCATTCAGAATCTCTTGTGTAGCTTCTGAAATCTGTTTTTGCAGTGCCGATCGTAACGTGCTTTGTAAGAGAGGCCGAATTGCTGTCTCATCCTCGTCGATATTGCTGAGGTAATGATCCGACCACGACGGCCCAACTTGGGAAATCAGCGTCTGAAACTCCTTCAATCGCCCATTTATATCAAATTCTTGTAGGCTTTGCGTTACAAACAGCGATGTGAGCGTTTGCAGAAGATTTGGATCAGCAGCTCCTGGTTGGGCTAGGATGGGACCAGCGTCGCTCAAATGCATCTCGTCGATTATAGAGACTGCAGATAAGAGGCTATCAAATACGGAAATATCGCTGCTTCCCCTGCTGCTCAATATAGTTTGCAATATGCTGAGAAGGGACACGACTTTAGATATGCTCCGGAATCTTTTTGCTGGAGATGATTGCAGTGAGCAAAAGACTATTGTGGTGAGGATCAAAAGTGGATGATCTTGATTTCGCATGCGTAAAACAATATTAGAAGATGCCATCACTGCCAGCATGTTGGACTTTTTCATTTTATTTACAGCATCCATGCGTTCGTTGGCGGGCAGGATACTGTAAGATGGGGACCCATCACCGATTATTGTCCACAACGTCAGACCGAACGAGTAGATGTCAAGTTGCTGCAGACATGCACCACGCAAATCGCCATCATTTACCTCTGGGGCGCTGTACAGTTCGGTACTTCCAGTCAATTTTCCATTCTCAATCGACATGGAGAAACCGAAATCGGAAACTTTGATAATGAATTTTCGAGATTCGTGCTTGCACACTAGCAAATTCGCTGGTTTGACATCGCCATGAACAATTCCTGCATTGTGCAGCGCTTCAAGACCCTTTGCGGCATCCATTGCAGCTGCTATCTTGTCTTCAAATGATCTTGCGCCGCCAGCTTCCTGAAATGTTTTGAGGGTGCCGTATTCTGCGTATTCTAGTGCTAACGCGGGTAGTATCCGATGTCCTTGAGCACTTCCCGTATCGTGATACATGACCGCTAGTAAATTAATGATATTTTCGTGTTTCTTGATTGTCGGATGTCGCAATACTTGAAGCTCGGTAGCAATATCCGCAAATGATGCTTCGTTCCCAGAGTTTACGCGCGGGTGTTTCACAATGACAAATTCCCGCTCCTTGATGATATCGCTGCTTAAGCCCACAGGGAATGATTTTTCATGCATTCTGCGGACATCCATAGAACCACCACCGAGCGAGACGTCATCAAAATCTGCAAACTGATTCGTGATGATGGGGTGGAGCCCGAGGGCACCGTTGTTTGTTGAGAGGCACACAGCCATGAACCCAGCGAAATGCGGGCATGCTGTTCCGCAGGACTCAACACGGGCTCCGTCCTCATGATCATCTTTGCTGGATTGTGGTCTGTCCTGAAAGTGGGAAGAGAGAAAAGTTCCATCCTAGCGAGCCTGTGAGGCCACGTCGCGAATGACAATTTAGCGATAAAATGGAGCTCTTGCTTCTAGTCTAAGAGAGCTTGATGCGAAAAAAAAAACGCAGTCGGGTTTCAATGCGGGAACAGATGATCTTGTTTTGTGGAGGGGTTGATGAATTTAGCTGATTGCATTATTGCATTGGTGTAGGCAGCAGACCCTAGTCCAAAGTAGAAGTTGAGGGGCTGAAAGGTTCGCATCTTCTCTCGAACTGTTTTTTTAAGACGGCAAGGTCGGTACAGGCTATCTCGACGCCTCATATCCCATGAAATTAGCCCCATGCGGCTGAGCGTATCCTTGCTACGCATGAAACGAGGGATCAAGTGGGGGCCAAAAGCAATTCCCTCACGGTTGTATCATTGAGTTAGAAGCTCTGACTTATTCCTAATATTCTTCTATAACGGGAAAACAATAAGACATGACATCAATGCCAAATGACCAGATTGGCTTCAACGTTGCAGCGGCCGGGTTGGGTATCGGTGCCTTCAGCGGGTTGCTCGACATGCTTACTACTTGCTACAAGCTATACAGCCTATGGAGATCAGTCCGCAATGTGAAAGGGTTCATCGCGGTTCTCCGTACAAAACTTGTCCTTCAGGAGGCATTGTTGGATCAGTGGAAGCGAGAATGGCTAAACCTTTCGAAATCTGAGCAATTAGTTGCACAAAGGTTACAGATCCTCAGGATTCACCACAACGTAGTCCTAGCCTCGCTAGAGACTGTTCGATCGCTGCTCGAGACATTAGAGCCACTTCGTAAAGCCTCTGAGACACCAGAGAGTGCTTTCGGTCGGCTGAAACTTGCCACAGGTGGTGCCAACGAGTGCGACCGCACCTTGGCGCATATTAGCTCAATATTGACTGATCTCCATAGGCTGATGCCTGTCGCAAACCAACATCTTGGAATATCACAAGCGGTTTTGTCGCTAGAGTACGTGCATGATGAGAAGGAATCTCAGCCAGGAGCTGAGGAGGATATAATAAAAATGCCCCATGGACCAGAAACCTTTGGGTCGGCCGTCTCTTTTCGACAATTGGGACAAGACTTGGAAAAGGACCTAGAAACAAGAGTGTTAGACTTGAAACATACACCCGCTGTAGCCAACTTGAAAATCAACCCTAGTAGAGTACAAGTTATCGAGGCGGATGAATCCTCTGCTGGCTTTCGCAGCTTTGGGATTCTGGATTCAGCGACTCCAGTTTTGATCGAATGGAAAAAGTACGATGCAAGCTGGAAAGGACAAAAGGGCATCCGCCTCAGGAAGAATTCACAACATTGCTCGACTCCTCCACGCCGACTCAAAACCCGATGAACTTCTCACACTTAGTTGCATGGGCTTTTTTGATGACTATGAAAGGGGTAGATATGGCCTGTTGTTTTCTTACCCCTCAATGATGAGATCTCTAAAATCACTACTGGAATGGCCCACACCAGAAACTTTACCAACCCTGGATGAGCGCTATCATATCGCGCACTCGCTTACACTTTCCTTGGCAATTCTAAACGCTGCAGGATGGCTTCAGAAAAGTATAAGAAGCCATAATGTCATGTTTTCTATAGTTCGTGGGCGGCCAAATTGGTCGCAGCCATATCTCGTCGGTTTCGGTTTTTCTCGACCAGACGCGGCGGATGAATCATCAGAAAAGCTGGAGCAAAGTGTTCGGTTTGACCTGTACCGGCATCCATCTGCGCAAGGCATTTCCGGAGAGTCTTATCGTAAGATATTTGACATTTACAGTATGGGAATTGTTTTGTTAGAGATTGGTATATGGCGCCAGGCGTGGAGCCTGTGGCGAGAAGGAACCAGCGCGGTTGAGTTCAGTGCCCTAGTTGCTCGCAAAACGACCGACCTTTTAGCTCATTATATGGGGTCACAGTACCAAAATGTTGTTCTCAAATGCCTCAAGGGGGAATTAGTGAATAGGGATGATTCAGTTGTTCAGGCTTTCTACACAGAAGTGGTCGGAGTAATTGGTGAACTAGTCGAGTAATGATCATAGCGTAAGATAAATAAAAGTGAAATGGTATTTACGATGGTGATGAGTATCATCTTGAGGAGAGATTTTGAGAATACTTGTGTCCTGTGATCCATTACGATCTAAGAAGAATTGTAACAGTTCTTTCATTTTTGTTGATTTCTCATCGATACAGTGACTCTCAAGTTTTATTAACCATACATAGTAGTCCTGCTCTTGAACATAGTGACCAAGCTTACATGCATTGTTCAAGTATTCTCTTCCTGTCTTGTGGGTATTCATGGCTTATCCAAATGTGATCCTGATTTTCCCAGGAAACGAATGCCTTTTTTGGATCAACTTCCTCCGGTCTTATTAAGCAGAGTGCAAGCATTCTGTTGGGAAACCCTTGGCAGGCTTTCTCTGTGTCATGGAGCCTTTTCTGAAGCTCAACCCATGGGTTGTCCATAGGGTCTTCCATGGCTGGGCAGAACTCTAACGCTTGGGAAAGCTTCATGTCGTACTGCTCCGAGTTTGCTGCTTCATCACGTCTGATGGCATCAATTAGTGGCATCGTATCAACCTCGGCTGGCGTGTCACAAAACATCGGGTCAAAGCCTTTGTAGGGGATGTAGAGTGGTTGGTAGTCATAAATAGCCGGCGGCGGAGTGTCGGCCCAGGGCGCAATGACAACCAGGGTTTTCAGAGAGGGGCAGCAACGTTTAACCCGATCAATTGTCTTGTTAAGCCGTGTCCAGTTGAGAGGATTAAGAACCAAGTGTTGGATGTGGGGTAGGATCTCCTGGCTGATATCGGCACGCTGCATTAGCCTCCGGTCAGCCGACTCATCTCTGAAATAGATTATCAGGCGGTTAAAGTCGACCCATCCAAGGCCCTTGATGGTTGTTTTAGTAAGCTGCGTCACCTCGCGAGCCTCGCGACAAATTTGTTGAACAGTCTGGCACCCCGAGCCAACGAGCTTGATACCGCGGCCATCACGTCTGAGGGCAGCAAAGGCCCAGTTGTCTTGCAGAGCGTTGCGCCAAATTTGGTGGCGAATTTCCGGGGGAAGCTTTGGAAATAGTGAGAATGTGTAGGTCATAATGCAGAGCTGGAGTGGCGTGCGGGGTTGATTGTGTGAGGAAGGGAATTTGGTTGAGAAAATGAGGAGAAAGACCTGATCTCTTGATTCACATTCATCTGGGAAAATTGTGGGTATGGGGGCGGGCCGTGATCAAGGATGGAGATGCAGTGTGGAGATGCAGTGTGGAGACGAGAATAAACAGGCGAAGAGTCTCGACTCTCTGCCGTGTTGATGGCTGAGTGGGCGGACGTTGGTGGATGGAAGCAATAGGTAAATGGCTTGCTTTTCGAATGCACATTGGATACGACTAGCCAGTGGGTCGCTTAGCCCATCATAGCGGGGGTCTAGACCTTTGTGTGCTGTCTGTTTGTTGGTTGTGAATTCGAGTTCAAGTGGCTAATAACGGGGAGCTGCCGAAAACCACGGCACCTCTCATTCAACGCCAAGACGGACCGGCACTTTGCATTCCACGCCAAGATGAACCGTTAGTTGTATGATGTTTCCGAAGAACGACAAAATTCGGGGCGCAATGTATGGAATTTCTTTCCACCAATCCATATGCACTACAAGGCCAAAATACCCTAGCCTTAGGAAATGACAAGACAATGGAAGAGATTTCATGTGTAAGCATAAGTCCTAGGCCCATTGAACCAAAATACCCAAAAGTAAATCTAGTAGATTATGTTGCCGTTGACTCAATAGTAGCCTAGAGGGCCTAGCGTATATTTGGGTTAGTGTCCAGAAGGTGATTGATAAAAAATGAGGCTTGGACTACATGTTGTGAATGATGTCGACCAACAACTGCGGGTCTTGAACAAGGTTGTCGAACACAGCCATGAGGTAGCCAAGACGCGGCTTGGAGTCTCGATGCTTCTTTTAGTATCATGTAACTGAGCCTGCAGCGGCAATCACAGCGACAGAATGCATACTGGAAAGTTGTTGGTGGTTTCTCCACCTTGTGCTCATGACCCAGCCATAGCGTCTAGTAGTTTTCGTTACTACATGCCGTGATGTGAAGTGTCTGTGCCGTTCCTAAATAACCTGACGAGTCTGAGAAGGAAGTCTGATGTAGAGAAAGGTTTTTTTTTATAAATAGCCATCTCGCGCTGTCAGTTTGTCCATTCTAACCAGCTTCACTTTACTCATCAAGACCAAGCAACATTCTTATTTCCTCTCAATCAATTCAAAATGCTCGTGCTTCGCAATATCATTGTCTCTCTTGCTATTGTTGGATCAGCCACCGCGACCGTGTCAACCCCAGCGAAGAGTGACGGTTCAGTTGTTCAATTTGAACGCGATGGTACGGACATATAGCCTAACTTTTCCATGAAAATGAATTTATACTAATAACTATTACAGGAAACTTCGAAAATTCGGTAACTCAGTCAGCCTGGAAGCGAGGCGAAGACATAGATCTTGCAGAAGTCCCAGCTGTCCAAGACGAGGAAGCGGATGGCAACGATGACGATGAGGATGAGGATGAGGATGATGACGAGGATGATGAAGAATCCACCAACGATGATGAAGGGGCATTGAATAAGCTTCAGGCTCGTCGCGTTGTTTGTCGCGTAGAAGACGCAAAATTTCGCCGTTGCTCGCGAAGTACTTGTCCACCAAAGACCCAATGCAAATTTAGCGCGAAGGGCAATTGTGTGTGGAAGGTTACCAACAAAAAGAAGAGGCCTTCTGGTTGCGACAATTGCAAGTGCCGCAAGCAGGAGCAGTAGGGGTAGCTTGTAGCATAGTTCCCCCCTCCTGGTGTACAGGCGTATTGATTAGTTTTACGTACCGCTAGTTTCTCGAATACATTGCATCAAAACAATACCACCTTCACCCCCAGTGTTGATAGTAACTCACAATTCAAGATGAATACCTCAAGGGCAGAAGGAACCAGGAGGGTTATTCCAGAAATGTAGCAAAAGTTACCCTCTGCAAAACATAAGCCATGCTTGAACGATTTTGCCTTGATGAAAAATTATCTATGGGTTAACAAGGTCATCAAGCTACCATCTTCTCCTTTGGTACTTTATAATCAAGCCAAAGTATCTTGACCTTCTTTTTATTGTGCTGTAGTTATGGTAAGGGTTTTCTAGTCGACAGAGTTTAACTCTGTCGCCGTATACAAGAACTCAACATTGGGCGTTGTTGTCTGAAAACCATCATATTATTGATCACCAGTATGCATATTAAATTGATACCAGGATAAGATTGATGCTCGTGCAGCTAAGCGCTATGTCCTTATATCCAACGTGAAGCTTGTGAAATGACATTCAGATTAACGAATAAATAGCTCATGGCAGGGGTTAGGGTTAGGGTTCTACAGTCTTACCCTGAACCCAACTGAAGCCTTTCGCCTCCACTGGAATCTTTGACCAGATCAATACCATTCCTACTCCAATTCAACTGATGAATAGCTTTTAATAGGGTTCTTTTGGGAGTTTTCTCTACTTTAATGCCACAGTTCAAGAACATGCCCAAGATTTGACACTGTCAATTATCGATAGATCTTCCTGATTGGGTCAGCAAAGGTGGAAATGATTCTGTAAATGTTCCAATAGAAATATGAATACTAGTCAATATGATCATTACCACATTATTCATCTAATGTAAAAACCCGATATCTTTCCAACCCTGAATATACATTTTCAACAAATCCATGTCAATCGGACCCAAGTCTCTCAGCGTAGCTGAATGTTCGCGACTGCGTGTGGTGTCCAGTATCATTCCTCCACAAGACATACGTACGAAATCCTTCTCGAAAAAGTCTCCCAGCAGTGCCGCCGGGTTTTGCGAAATCAAGGTTGGGGGCAACTGGCGAACCCTATTCAACCATTTTTTATAGGGAATGACGTTTGCCTCAGAGATGCCTAGCAAATTTGAAAGCATGGAAATCATCTCAGGCCAAGGCTGGCGCACTGGGTTTTCGATGTGGTAAATGGGACACGCAGGCTGATCCTGCATCAACAACTCTCCCAGTGTCGCCGCCACATCATTGACCGGACACCATGATAGCACCCCATTCAAATCTGGAAGAGCACCAAGAGTTTGAGAAGACTTGATCAAGTGAATTAAGTGCTCCACTGGATTCCAAAATCCGTTGACCTTCGAGCCGGAAATTTGACCCACCCTCACAGCCATGACACGGAAATGTTCTGGGCTCTGGTGTAATGTCTCATCCAGCAGGCGTTCACAGATTAGTTTCGCATCGGCATAACCCATGGGCAAGGCAGAATCTGCATTGACTCTCTGTTCAGGGACAACAGCTTCACCAGTCAGGAATGGGTGACAGCCTACGACTGAGACAGAAGAGACAAATTGAAATCCTACTGGCCTACTGCCCGATGGACGTCGACTGGCAGATTCGCGACAAAGGTCGATCAAGTTTCGCATGGCTTTGAATTGAGGCTCAAAGCCATTTGTAGGGCGCGTCATGCTCATGGCCCAAGCGTTATGAACTATTTCAGTGATGGTATTGGCAAGGTGCTCATAGCTGCTAGCCGAAAGACCTAACATGCTTGCAGAAGAGTTGGTTTCAATAATCTCGAGCTTTGACAGAGCATGATGATCTAACATGAGACCCCGGGATCTTAAAGCCTCATGTTGTCGGGCACTGGAGTCTGAAGTGCTTAATCTATTGAAGCAGATGACCTTGTAGACATCTGGTTGCGACGCAAAGTATGCCACCAGATGTGACCCAAGACTACCTGTGGCGCCCGTCACCAACACGCAGCGGCGGGAATCATCCATGACTGGCGCGGAGGTGGAGAAGCCTCTCAAGGCCGCAAAGCCTTTGGAGTGCTTTTCGATAAGCGTATCAATTACAACTTGGCGCGAAGCAGAGTCAGCCGTCGGGTTCACAGGAAGCGAGGGAGGTATAGATACCCGTTCGTGTTGCTGGCCAGAGGCTAGTGCAATGATGACGCGCTGAATGGCGTTCTCCGGGAGATTACCGTCGGACCAATCAACGTGCCCGTATCCGTTAGCGTGCAAGACCTTTTGCCAGTACTCGGGTTGGGCGAGGGCGTGTTGGCGACCGTCATCGAAGAGCCACCATCCTTCAACAAGACCAAATACTGAATCAACCCAGGGAAGCGCCTCGGTCATTTCGAGCATGATGAGGAATCCATCGGGTCGGAGCACACGGTGAATGTTCTTGGTCGTAATCGTTAGGTTGTGCGTTGCATGCACGCAGTTAGTCGCGAGGACGACGTGCTGGCTTTCCAGAAACTTGCTTGGAGGAGCTTTTTCAATGTCGATGACCTCAAAGCGCATCCAAGGGTACGCCTTGAACCTCTTTCGCAATCCTGCCACTAGAGAAGGCGAGATGTCTGTGGCCGTGTAGCAAAAAGGGATGCCTGAGCGTGCGAGAAGAGGGATTAGACCTGAGGTTGTACCACCGGTACCGGCACCAATCTCCAAGATGTTTATGGGCTCATTCTGCTTAGGAAGCTGGGTTAACCAAGTATCCACGAAATGTTGCAGTTGGTGTAGCCATGCGAGGTTGATTGGCGATTTGCCATACATGCCCGAGGCAAGCTCGCGGCCCTCAGCGCTGCCAAAGAGCAACTGAATGCCCTCCATCTTTCCATTCAAGCATTCACCCAACTTGACTCCAGTCAAACTTGTGAGCTTATGATCATAAGAATGCTCTGGATAATCCCGCAAGAGCTCCTGAAGCAGGATTTCGGCTGACTTGCTAGGCGTAGGTATAGCGGTTCGAGTAATCGTCGATCCTTGAATGTCCACGATTCGAGCCTCCTCAAGGAGACGATAGAGCACATCAACGACCTTGGTGTGTCTACTGGGGTGATTAATACGCTCGAATGTCTCGCCTGGTTGAGCCGCTCGAAGGTTACAGCCAAACTGCACAAAAGCGTCCAATGTGTGGACCACGACAAGTTCAGTCAACTTTGGGTTAACGTGGTTCGAGTAGCCGGCAAGACCACATTGCTGAATGAACTCATCAGTCAGCTGCCGCGCCTCAGAAAAGGCCTTAACGATGGAAACCTCTTCGATTTGACGAGCTGGCGGGATGCTAGAGTAGTTGCCGGGTTCAACATCTGAGGTTGGTTCATCCGCCTCATCTACGAGGTCTTCATCATCGTCACTGCTATTCTCATCAACGCCTGAAGAATCGGAGGCCCCAAGGTTGACTTGAATACAGTTTACCAGGCTTCGGACGTCCGACATATCCATCAGCTCCTCCAACTCAAACTTGATGCTAAACTCTTTTTCGACCTCTCGAGCAACTTCCATGGCCAACAAGGAGTCAATGCCCAACTCAACCAGATCAGACCCAAGTTGAATGTCCTCTGGCTCAAGACCCAGCAGAGTGCAGAATAGCTTACGAACGCCGCTCAAGATGTCAACGCTCGGGCCCTTCTTGACAGTAGGCGCTTTCTTAGCTGGCTTAGGAGCGCTGATTGGCTTGGTAACTGGTTTAGCGACAACCTCGACCGGGGATTCAATACCAGGGGCAGTTGGCAAGGCTGGAGCTAAGATGGGTACTCGGTTCAAGAGACGAGACATTGCAGCAACAGAGACTTCAACAAAATGAAGACCCAGAATGACCCACACCAGCTTACCGTTGGAGGAGTCAAATACGAACAAGTCGCTCACGTACTCTTTAGGTGATGGCTGATGATGGCGGGCATAGACATCCCATTGACTTGGTCGCGCCTCAATAGGGACGCCAGGAGATCGAATCCATTGTTCCACGCGGTTGGATAGATACAGCTTGCCAGATTCACAGTCAGTCATGCAGTTCAAGAAAATACCAGCAACCTGGCAAAAGGTGTCGCCGAGGCCGACACTGAGAATGTTGCTTTTCTTGTTGTCCTGCTTCGAGATGCGTCCTGCTGACTCGTTGCCGATCGAGGCAATCTTCTGTAACCCTCTGTAATTGTCATTATTATATTGCACAACTCCCTCAAACGCCTTGTAGATGTTGCGGCTGCCCTGGATGACCTGGTCGGCCTCTTGCCCATCAAGAATAGCAAGGGCACGTCGGCGATCTGCCAAACGCTCATATTTAGCAAATGCATGCGCAGAGCTCTGGGCAGTTCGGAAATAGAGCCGACCAGAGACATGTTTGGTCGGCTTAGCAGCCGTATTAATCTTTTCCGTGCTGGTAATGCTGAAATCCCAAGTGGATGGCTCATCCTCAATCTTGACTGCATCAAGCCATACCAATTTGGATTCATCCATACACAAGGGTGCATCGCTCTCCATGTCTTGTAGCTCTGGAATGACTTGGGAGTCTCTGACCAGAGTCTGAAGTGCATCCCTAGCGATAACTTGCTGGAGCATGCTTGGGCAAATAGGAGCTGTTTGCACAATGATGTGGGCGCTGACATATTCCTTGAACTCTTCCGATGCAGTATTGACCTGAAAACGCGTGTGGTTCTTGCTTATGTCGGTATAGCCCATGAAAGTCCAAAGTCTTGTAGCCGGGGCTTGTACTGGAGTTACAGGTTTGGTAGTCGCCTTTGGTTCCAACTTATGACGCTGAAGCCAATGTCGAGATTTTTCGAACTGGTAAGGCGGCAGGAGTAGTAGAGGATATTCTGTGGCCTTCTTGGAATGTCCCCAGAAGGTTGCGTTTACACCTTCTTTCCAGAGGCTCACTGTTGCGTCTGTGATATTCTGAACTGCTCCGGAATTCGTGATGTTAATTGGCTGGAACGTCATACCCTTTGAACCCACAGCGCGGCTAGCCATGGTGGTGATGCCCGAGCCAGATCCCACCTCAAGCCAGATACTGGAGGGGTATCTGGAGGCGAGTCTCTGCGCAGCATTATGGAAGTAAACAGGATCCCTCATGTGAGAACCAAAGATCTTTGCAGAAACTGGCCCCAATGTCGCGTCCTTTGTGGACCTCTCGAGGGGAATGGTCGCGTCGCGGAAAGTCAGCTCATCTCCTAGCTTCTCCAGCTCAGATACAAGCGGCTCAACAAGAGCGGAATGGAAGGCGTTGGTGACATCCAGGGGCTTCACTTTGATGCCACATGCCTGGTCAGCCAAGATATTTTCTTTCAACAACTCCATCGCGTTGGTAGTACCGGCTAATGTGAAGCTTCGAGGGCCGTTAAAACATGCAATGTTCACTGGCAGCTCTTCAGGGTTTGCCTCATTGGCCTGACGAATTAGCTTCTCTACGGTGGCCAGCTCACCGTCAACAGCCATCATATAACCGCTGTCAGGGCCCCATTTCTGCTCGATCAATCGTGCGCGGGTAGCAATCACCTTCAGTGTGTCTCTAACCGATAGCATTCCGGAAATGCACATAGCTGTGAGCTCTCCGAAGCTATGACCAACAAGGGCTGTGACTTTTACGCCGCTTTCAATCCAGCTCTTTGCGCACGAGTATTGAAGGGCAAACTGCATGGTCTGTAACTCGACAATGCTATCTCTAGGCTTTCGCTCAAAGATGGCCGGGATGATGCCGCCAAGGCCAAGGGATAGACAAACTTCGTGGCATTCGTCAAGGTGAACACGCAGCGACTTGAAATTGTCATAGGCCGCGCGATCCAAGCCGATGAAGTTAGATCTCTGACCACCGAAACAAAGGATCACTGGTCGTGATGAATCGGACCAACTCATTGCAGTTAGATCACCCCGTCCAGAGGCAAAGTTATCCAGCTTTGACTGGAGGTCTCCAATCGTACTACTGCCAAAAATGAGCGCTTGTGCAAGAGAGCGATTAGACTGGCGTTCAAGTTGGTAAGACAAGTTGTCAATTGTGAAGCGAGTGTCAGTGCTCTTTCTAGCACGAAGGAATTGAGAAAGCTTGGCGGCGTAAGCCTTCAGGGCCCGTTCGTCTAAACCAGAGATCCAGAATGGACGAGATGACGTAGATACCTCAGTATCTAAACGAGTATCGTGCAGACGATTAGCAAGAATTTCTTCAGCGACGACCAGCGAAGCATTGGAGCCTGAAGCACCGTAGTTGTTCAGTAGGGCGGCCTTGAAGTCCGCATCCCAAGCCCCAACCTTTTTCGAGATTTCGATATTGTCGGATAACGAAGCATTAAGCTTGGAGCTAATCTTCTTATGACTTGCTTGCGGAGGAATCGCTCCATTATAGATCATCAGTAGCAGCTTGATTAGACCAGCAATACCAGATGCACACTCCAGATGGCCAATGTGTCCTTTCACTGAACCCAAGGTGAGAGACTTCGCCCGTCCAGGTCCACCCAGCACATTGCGGACACTCTCGTACTCTGCCTTGTCTCCGACTTGGGTACCAGTGCCATGAGCCTCGACGACGGAGATCTGCTTGGGATCAAGTCGGGCCTTGCGAATAACGCTGGAGAATATGTCGGACAAGGAACCAACACTAGGAGCAGTTATGGCCGAAATGTTCTCATTTTGGTTCACACAAGACGCCTTGATCACGCCGAGAATCTGGTCGCCATCCTTAATAGCAGCGGATCGCTTCTTCAAAAAGACTGCTCCAGCGCCCTCACCTCGGCAATATCCATCAGCAGCCTCATCGAATGGCTTGCACTGACCTGATGGGCTAAGGAAAGAGGCACCATCGAGGTTCTGGTACCATTCTGGGTTTGTCATGATGCTGGTACCTCCAGCAATGGCGGCATTACACTCACCGCTGATAATAGCCTTGCACGCATGGTGAACCGCCAGGGCCGACGACGAGCATGCCGTGTCGATGGTCAGACTGGGTCCACTCCAGCCGAAGAAATGGCTAATCTTTCCTGCGGCAAACGCCTTGAGGTTTCCTGTCGCGGTATATGCTGTGGCAGCATGGCAGGCCACATTGTCCTCATGATCTGCCACACCAATACCAACATAGCAGCCAATATGCTTGCTGGCGTCTGGCTTGTTAAAATAACCAGACTGCTCAGTCGCCTGGTAGGCCACCTGCAAGATCAATCGGTGCTGAGGGTCTGTTGACACCATTTCTCTGGGGCTTTTCTTAAAGAACTTGTGGTCGAACGCATCGTGGTCCCGCACGAAGTTACCAAACCACTTTTTCTTAGGGTCGTTCTCGCGGAAAGCGGAGTGCTCAAAGTCCACCCGATTTACAGGCACCTCCGTATGCTGTGACTGTCCAGCACACAGTGTATTCCAAAACTCCTGCACGTCATTTCCGCCAGGGAGATGACAAGCCATGCCAACCACTGCGATATCATCATCACCTATGGGGTCTAGTAGAGTATAGAGCGCCGTTGGTAATTTACCCGACTCAGGTTCGATGTCCATAGCATATGCTAATTGAGAGTCAAGCTTGCGAGTGAACCACTGCGGGACAAAGCGCTGACTCCCAAAGGCCACAACCGTGGATCGTTGACTTGACGCGGACGAGTGGATCTCCGTGAAGAGTTTATGCCACTCCGCTCGATCAGTCAACATTGCTCGGCTCACAGTGTGATGGAGCTTGTTTGTTTCATCAAATTTGCTTCCATCCACAGAGCGTGTGGGAAATGCGAGCTTTGAGGGATCCGCAAATTGAAAAGAGGGCTCTGAATCGAAAAACTCCAAAAGAGAACACGTCTGGTTTTCTCTATTTCCACAGTGAAATGGTCCTCGCAAAGCAGTTTCTGTGAAAACAATGCCAGCATTTTTCAGCTGCTTAAATAGTGCGAGTGCGTCAGTCTTTGGTACAGTAATGGTAGAAAGTCGAGCCTCCGAGACGACAGAAATATAGGCCTAGTCTAATGTTAATATCCTGTTGCAATTGGTGGATCCTTTTCGACTTACGTCTTCAAATTGCTCCATAATGTTCTTCAATTCGTCCTCTGCAGCTTGGGATGTCCATCCTACAGCCAGAGACTGCCACTTCAGTTTTTCATCAGAGGTGACATCGCCAATATCAACAAGTGCCCCAATGGCCATGGCCATTCTAATGGCGGCCGCACCGTGTTCTTGCAGCTCCTCCAGTGTCGCAGAGCTTGCGACTGCTGCTGTCGTTAAAAGACCAGTGCAAAGGCCTACTGTTTCCATTTCGCATCTGAAGACACCTCGAAGGCTGTCCTTCAAAGTAATTGTTGGCTTCAAAAGCGTCAAAAATCGTGTATATTGGGCTAGTTGTATTGCGACAACTAATGGTGTGACGAGAATGTTAGGCAACGGGAAGATATTATCAGGTAGGCCACCTTTTCTAATCCACTGTGTCAACATCTGCAGGTGCTCAAGACCCTGGAATGTGGCTAATTCATCATGCGCATCTGCCACATCTTGCCAGTCATTTTCCAGCTGCAGCAAAGTCTCTACCATCCATTCCAAGTTTGGTGTATTTAGCAAAAGAGTCCTGAGCTCATGTGCAGTCGCAGCGTTAATGTTTGGGTCCTGAGGTCCAAACACAAGCACCAGGCCTTTTGCGTTATCTGAAGAAAATTGATTCATGGTTGAAAATAGTTATCGTCTGGAGCGTTGAGGCTTGATGGTTTGATGGTTGGTTGCACTTTCAAGGTATGTATGATGCGAACTGCTGGTTTTAAGGAAAGTGAGAGACGGTCTACATGAAACCAATAATAGCTACGACAAAATTCCAAAACTAACACGTATTCTACATGTCTACAACTTTGACACCAATCGTATCGATACCAGAACTATAGAGCTGGAGTGTAGGTGGACGGAGAAACACAAGTGCTTTGCTGAATTAGTTTCGCCGTTCAAATCAGCCACGTAAATTTACAATCAAGCTAAATCAAAAGGTTTCTGGCTTTACAAAAACGCTTGTCCGGCTTACTTTTCACAGCAGCAGAAACATATTCAGCCGCAGACTCAATGCAGTTAGCGGCTGCGCCTTGCTGCATCCAGTGTCCACTTTTGGCCAAGCATCCAACATGAGTAAGCCCAAAATTTTAACCAGTCCTCGGTGTTTCTCTATCTCTTTTTTTTTTTTTTCTTTTTCATTTATATCGACTCGTATAGAGTTCAGTATTAGTTTGGCAGCCAAACATTAAGCTAAATTCTCCAGAAAAGCTATACCAAATTATGGCAGAGGTTGCGAGCAAGAAAATACTAACCTATTTCCCTTCCAAAGGCTGCAGCAACCAGGGTATCGGTTTGTCCGGAAACCCTGGCTGTAGGATCGAAGGATTTGCTGGGATAAAAAAAAAGTTTCGAGGTTTCAACTGACACCCATCCCTGCCAGCACGGAAACTCTCGCGCTCGGTGTTTTATTGTGTAATCAACGCTATAACGCGGAGAATAATGGATATCGGCGAAAAGATGCTGCTTTCGGGCAACTCATGCGAAGGCAAACTAAAATACTCCAATCTAACCGCGTATCAATCCCTGTCCGCCTTCAAAATACGCGTTTGAATAGGTGCACGAATTGCAAACCGCATACATCTTAGCTCGTACTAATTTACACGAGAGCACATGGTTCAGAGCATACTTCCACTTTTGATGGGTACCACGAGTTGGCCTCAACAGTGTCAACGATTTGCCCATTCGACCAAGACCTCAGGAACATAGCTATCGTACTATCCCTTTCTCCATAGATTTCGCAATCGTTATAGAATAATACTACAATAAAATGGATTTTATCAAATGACACATTCGTTTCTAATTAAGAGGCACGCTGTTCACCCATTGCTCAACCGTGGTTGGTTCCCTTTCCAACAACCAGCGAAGAACATTCGGGCTGCCCTTCAAACCACGATGGTTGTAGAAGAGAATCAGGTGCTCAACTGTGTCTCGCACTAAATCGCCCCGCAAATCGCCGTCGCTGGCGAGTCCAAGTCCAATATCACCAGTGCCGTTTTCTCCACCCAGGCCTCTTCCATACAACGACTTAATCAATTTACCCACGCCAACCTCAAAAGTTGGAGATTTGAGCTCAATGCTCTTACCAATTCGTTTTTCGATGAGTCGCACAATTTCTGTTTCAGTGACGGGCATGGTGGAGCATAGCGGATACTCGGCTAGGTAATGACGCTCCCTTTCATTTAGTACCTTGGCCGATGCCTCAGCGAGATCCGCCAGCGCAATTACGCTATTTGCGTGGATTGGATCCCACCATTTTTCGAGTACAGGGCTCTCTTGTGCTGCCAACATGGCAACTGGGTAGGCATCCATAAACTATTTTTTGCTATTATTAGGATCTAGCCATCAGTCTTGGAGCTATACGATACTCACATTTGTGGGCTTTAATATGGTCCAGCAGTCCAGCGGACTAAGGAATAGGCGTTCCTCAACGTAGCTCTTCAAATTATGTTGCAGAAGACCCCTGTGCTGTGTGCAGAGCACACTCGAGAATACAAAATGCTTAAAAATATTTCCTTCGCGGCGAGATTCAGCAACCGCGGCGTCAATCAAGTTGAATCCAATCTCCTTCTCGCGAGAGTGAAAACTGGGCAAGACAGCATTGATAGCGGTGGCGCCGTGTAGCAATTTCCTGCAATCAGAGAGGGACTGAAGATCCGCTGCCACAACCTCTGCATCTGGGTAAAGATTTTTGAGTTTTTCAATCGAGGCCTCCGAATGAGCAGCCAAGCGCAGCTGGAATCGCCCCTTGTTGTACAACAGGGGGATGAGGCGGGAGCATTGCTTTCCACTTGGGCAAGTGATGACCAGAATCTCGGACATTTTCTTAGCGTCGCGGCGCGACTAGACAAACAGTAAATAGCCAAACAAATAAGTACAATAAGGCTGAAATGAAGTAAAGCAATAATAAAGAGCTTGATAGCTAAATGATATCATAGAAAATTAATATATACCTATAGATGTCATGTCTGACATCATGTCAGCGCGGGTGTTCAAACAAAACTCCGGGTGAGCGGAGTTTCTTTTTGACCGGGTTGGCCCAAGTTGCATCACTAGTTTAAAACATGTGTACTGACATGAGGTTCCGCAGATAGTCACTATGAACTTACATGCCGAATTCTCTACTAAAAATGGACGGTAAAAAAATTATTATCATCACCGGTAAGTACTCGTAGACTCTGGCTCTGAAAGGATTCTGACATCGGTAGGCGCAAACACCGGGCTTGGGCTAGAAACAGTGAAATCTTTATGGCGTACCAATGAGAAGTACCACATTCTACTCGGTGGGCGAAATATCGAAAAAGCTCAACTAGCAGCGACGGAGGTTGCTTCAGAGACATCGCCGAGTTCTGTTGAGCCCTTTCAGGTGGATGTTGAGAGCGACGAGTCAATTGATGCAGCCTACAAATTCATTGCATCCAAGTATGACCGAATAGACTGTCTTGTGCACAATGCTGGTAAGTGGTTCCTAAAGCCATTGAAAAAGTTTAGAAACACTTATCCACATTATTTTAGGTGCCAGCTTTGATGCAGACATCGCTGACGGCCGCATGACAGCCCGCCAAGCATGGAACAAGGCCTGGGATGTGAACGTAACAGGAGCGCACATCATGACTATGGCGTTTCTGCCCCTGTTGATCAAATCTAAGGATGCTAGGCTGCTATTTATCACTAGTGGGCTTTCATCTTTGCATGAATCATTCGACCCAGAGAATCCCAGAAACGTGATACCTCCAGCGGGGCTTCCCAAAGCACTGCCGTTTGTTGGCTACCGCTCTACGAAAGCGGGTATGAACATGATGATGGTTGAATGGTCCAAGAAGTTGAAAAACGATGGCGTAAAAGTATGGTCAGTCGCTCCTGGTCTCTCTGTTACAGCATTGGGCGGCGATATCGAACTTTTAAAGAAGCTGGGTGGGCAAGATCCCAGCGTTGGGGGGGATGTCATCCGGCGGGTCATTGAGGGTAGCCGAGATAAGGAAGTGGGCAGAGTAGTACGCGAATACGGATCTCAGATCCAGCCATGGTAATCATTTGGGAGGATAAACGCCATTGCGCCCAATTTCAAACCAAATAAATAAAATGCTTGCAATTTTTTTTTTTCAAAGGGCCCAAAATAAATGTGCGTGGTCACCTTTCACTCTCTAAAAATCACCATCTCATAATAATCAAGGTCGCATCTAGCGTAAACTTTGTGGTCAAAATATCCAATGTAGAACATAATTTAGTGGGTTAAGATGCTTCAAGTTAATGCTTTTAAGGTCGACAGGATCACACTTGAAACGCAAAGAAAAAAAAGAGGAGACTTCAGACCAATTTTTCTGAATTTCCAAAGATGGTTTACAAGGTATTTGGATGTTTGATGTTCGATGTTTTATTTCTGGGGTGTAGGGTGGCGTGTGTACAGCTGGGTGGACTCATTGTCAAGAGGGTTGATGGCAGTTGGTCGGTGCGCTGGAAATTAGAGACTCTTTCAGTGTGATAAAGCTCCAATTTTGTCACTGAGCTGGATTGACCCAATCAAAAGGGCGACAAATTTACGGTACATTGATTCCTAGCTAAATTATATAATGATAGAAGTACTGACAATTTCCCGATGTACAAAAGTGTACATTGCACGGAGGTATCGACAATGAAATCGTGAACCTCGAGCGCGTTGCCCAAAAATGGCACACCAGAAGAGGGAGCGAAGTGTTGGAGACAGAATAAACTAGGACACATTAGCTTTTGATCCACACCAGAACAGATTGGAAATTTATGTCAGCCCTCTTTGGTGTGCCATTTTTTTTCTGGGAGGGATCCGCTCGCATGTATGGCTCGGAAAATTGTATAGCCGAGATTTTCTCACCCAATGTACCCCTATGTACTCTCGACTGTGCACGTGCAATGTGGAGCAAGGTACAAACTGGAGCTTTATCACACTGAAAGATCAATCGCTCACACTAGGAGTTCATCATAAGGGCAAGTCGACAAGTTACATTTTGACTTACAGTCCGGCAATGCACATATTGTTCAATTTTTATTTGCATGCAGACGCGCTTCAGTTCCTGATTTAATCTTTTCTACAATTTGATATCTTGCTATCTGTATCATCATTTACACACGGGTTACTCGCCCAACTTCTTGCCTGCTGCACCTCCAACTGTCTCCATGAGCCTCTTCCTGATGTGCTCACCAATGATGGTTTCATGACCCGATCCGTCCAGAGCTTTGCACTTTAGATCCAGATTTCCATTCATGAAAAACGGCACACTGTACCGAGCCTTCGTGTTGTGGTTGACCACACGGTGACGCGCGCTGCGGTAGTATCCTTCAGTCCACTTCTGCATCATGTCTCCCATGTTGATGACATAAGAATGGTCCATAACGGGAACGGGGATCCAAGTCCCAGTGGGAGGGTACAACACCTCCAGTCCCTCGGAGCCCTCTTCCAGAAGGAGAACGGAGACGTTACCAAAGTCGGTGTGATCGCCCACTGTGAGAATAGTTAGACTTCTAGGATTCATACAGGTAGCTGTGAAAAAAAAAAAAGATACTTACCTCCAAACTGATTCTCAAGTTTGACAGGCTGAGGTGGATAATGCAAAAGGCGAATCGGAGCCGATGGATTCACGGTCAATTCGTCAAATACATCGTCCGAGCAGTTCCACTCCTTGGGAAGCCCGCGCGCCAAAATCTGCAGAACCTTCTTAACCATTTCGATCATCTTGCCGTGATATTCCATGAGAGGAATACTAAAATCTTCCGCCGCTAGGGACTTGGGCCACTGATTGGGGCCAGTGTGGAATGTACCGGCTTCTGGGGCATCTGCAGGGGTCTCACGTCCAATAATAAAACCCTTTTCACATAATCGGCTTGGTTCATCTAGAAAGCTCGGCTGCGACTCACCTCCTTGGTGTCGGGCAAAAGGCCTTTTTGGTGCACCTGTAGCGCGGGAGGTTCGTAGCCGCGGAACGATCTGCCCATCGCCTTTCCAATCCAGGTCTCCATCTTTTCCTCCATGGGCAGGGAAAAGTACAGCTTTGCGCAGTCTAGGATTCTGAGTCTTTCTTCTTCCTCAATCCCGTGACCGAGAAGATAGAAGAAGCCATATTCGGAGCATGCGTGGCGCATGGCCTCCACTACCTTTTCCTGATCCTCGGGTGTTGCATTTTCGGCAAAAAACGGGCTTATGTCCACAACTGGGATAGAAGTTGGGGCCTCGGGGATTGCCTTGGCCATTTTGTGATGTTATCTAGATATGGTGACTGTCTGGATATGTTTTGTATAGATGATAAGATGCTTTGAACTTATACCGGAAAGCTCAAGAAGCGATGGGATAACAGTGGCCCACATGTAGTAAATCGAAGCCTACTAAAATGACTGTCACTATGATGAGGTCAGAATCTGATCCCACGTATCCACAGCCACATTCAGATATTGTTACAAAATATAGGTGGTGTTGGCTGGTCATATGATGAGCACTAAAAGGTTACTCCGAGACGGAGAAACTACTCAGTGCATCAGCTGCGGACGGAGAAAAAAGCCCTATTGTTGTCCGCATACACCGTCAACGCTGGAATAATACCAGCTAAATTTTGAAAGTATATTTCCAACGTGCGATTGATACTTGATCTCGTACGATCACTCATATCACCCACGGCGAAGCACCTACAGCGAGGCAGCAGCCAGTCTGGCACTATCATTAGCCAACATTCACACCAGTCCCCAGAACAACCTACATCTAAGAAATTAAATTCATCAAAATGGCTGAGCAAAACGACTGGCTTGTACAAATCCCAATTAATGAAAACAACTTGGTCGCATGGAAGAACAATCGTGAGGCCCATGTCGCACACCTCAAACCTTACGTCATCGACGGCACCCTTGCCTTTGGCGGTCCTACGCTGGAGTCGCACCCGAAATCACCGGGAGACGAGATAAAAGTCCGAAGCAGCGTGCTGGTGTTTCGGGCTGGAACAGAACAAGATGTGCGCACCATCATTGAGCAGAATCCATTTGTTGAGGCTGGAGTGTGGGATATGAACCAGGCTGTTGTGGCGCCCTTCCTATGGGGCGTGGGAAAGCCAGTGGCTTAAAGATTGGTCTACAGGTTGATGAGATTGCATGGTCAAAGTAGAAGAAGAGAAATAAGAATAAATCGTGATATATTCGTTAAATTAAAAATTGTTACAAATAAAAAGTGCTCACCACTTAGGCGAGCGTGTGTATCTCTGAAAGCTATTTGGTTAAAACATTTTTTCCGCCACGATTCTCCTTTACTCAAATTGAACTGCTCATTCTCTAGCAAGTAACCACCAAAATTCTGTATCCTGGTTTCGCCAATGAACATGGCTGGCAAAACCCTCAATACCCTCTCAATATATGAGTTCTATCTATGCATCATGCTATCTAGTGCCCAAGCTCTAAGCCTTGATCAATCCCGGGCCATACTTGACGACACGAATAATAGCGTATCCCACGCCAGAGGCGCAAGTTAGAACACCGCCAAATGTCCACACGCGGTCCCAGTGCAGGGAATGGAAGTCAGTACCCAGAAGGGCACCAGCGCTAGGACCACTGGCGAGCACACCAAGTGCAATGATGGCATAGCCCATGCCCACTCGTGTACCCAGTCTGGACTTGTCTTTGGTGAGCATTGCAAGACACATAGGTGGCAGACCGATGAGAGCTCCGCTCATAAATCCAGAGAGAATAGCCATGACGATGATTGCGCCCTTGGAATGAGTAGCCATCATGCAGAGCATGAGCACACCAGAAATCAAGGCAGAAGGGACGAGCAGGTTAAATGGACCGTGCTGATCAGCAAGTTTGTTGGGGATGGTTCGACCAAAGATGGAGGCGGCATTGAAGATGGGGACGAGGTAAAAGGCGAGGGAAGAATCGGTAATGCCCTCGGCCGTGGAATAGTAGGACAAGTAGAAGAGGATGACGAAAAGACCCATATAAGCGACAAGTGAGTTGAGGATAAATGCCAGGTAAGCCCAGTCGCTGAAGGCAGTTGTATCCACGATGGCGCGGACCTTTGGTGGCTGCACGCGCAGACGCATGGTAGTCAAGGGCACGAGAAGGGTGGCGAGGGCGATGAAGCCAATGACACGGACAGCCCAAGGAAAACCAATGTCATCGATGAGTCGGTACAAAACAATGGGATAGATTACACCACCTAGTGCAGAGCCAGATGCGGCCGCACCCATAGCAGCGCCCATCTTGGTGGTGAAGTACTGTGGGATGATGGCAACACAGGGGACGAACAAGCATCCCGTGCCAATGCCGACCACGAAGCCCTGGGCCAATAAAACCTGCCACCAGGCATTGCAGAGACTGAGCATCATGTGGCCAAACACGACCATGAAGCCGCCAAAGACAAGCAATGCTCGGAGGTATCCACGGTCAAAGATGGGCCCCACAAAGAGACCTACAAACAGCAGCATAAAGGCGGCAATGGAACCAACCCATGAGATGTTTGAAGAACTCTCAGTGAAGAGCTTACCAGACTCGTAGTATGTCTGGTAGGCTCCGAATGTGTTCAAAATTCCCCAGGTGTTGAAGTAGAGCAGGAAGCTCCCAAAGACATTCAGCCACGCTGTTCCGCCACCATTGGGAGGTGGTGAAGGCACTGCGGGTGCAGCAGCCATCTTCTCGACACCGCCGTCTGTTGAAGGAGCCTGGCCTGGAGAATCGCTCATGTTTGCCGGTTATCGCGTTGGAACTATTGGTCGTGGTTGGTCGATTAAAGAGGCGAATTCTGCGTACTTAAAACCAAAGGGGAAAAGTAAGCTGGTCCCTAGATTTGTTCGATGATGATGGAATGGGCTGATTTCCATCCCCCAGAGCCTCAATCAGCAGCGATTTATACAGTGTGGCGCCTTCGGTTCTTTGGGCAAGTGTCCGTCCGGGGTTAGGTCAATTGCTAAACATGTCGCTCCATTGGGGCTGCCCTACCCGTCTGCATGCCAGTGAACGGCATGGATCAGGCTCGGTGTTTTGCTGGGGCACAGCCTACGGGGTTTTCGCAGCGGGGAATTTGCGTATTCTGAAGAATAATCCGAGCCAACCAACGACGCTAGAGTGGCGCCCCCAGTGCCTAATTTGGGTGTGACGACGTCAGCCGATGAGATTGAGTGCGCACTAAGTGAGCACCCCCCAGTCGTTATCGCAAAAAGAATAAAATAAAATAACACCGGGCACGCTGTTGGTTGTCAAAACGTTTTGTCGAGCGGGTCAGTCGACGTGGGCGCTGGGAATTTGGCTGTCAGAAGTGCGTTTCCTCATAAATTGACCGTGATGGGCACCCGTTTTGCCCAGATTCAGATGTTTCTTAGCTTTAGTCCCGCTCTTTTGCGTGTCCGTCGTCGATTTGAACCAAGCATGACTGTGGACGCCCAGTCGACCCGTCACCTGCCACGCATCCTGTGTCTTCACGGTGGCGGAACCAACGCCCGTATTTTTCGGCTGCAATGCCGAAAAATAGAGCAGAGCTTGCGGCCCTATTTTCGCTTAGTGTTTGCTGAGGCGCCCTTCCCAGCAGAGCCTGGCCCGGACGTGACTTCAGTGTACAAAGATTACGGGCCTTTCAAGGCCTGGCTTCGCGTGAGGCCGCATGACCCGTCTATGGAAGCACACCAAGTCGTGGAACAAATAGAAGCCTCGTTGGTCGCAGCGCAAATGGCCGACGATGCTCAAGGCGCAACGGGGGAGTGGGTTGGCCTGCTTGGCTTCAGTCAAGGCGCTAAGCTGGCTGCAAGCATCCTTGCCAACCAGCAGAAACTACGACAGAGGGGAGACGACGGTGCGGCCCGGGCGACATACCAATTTGGCGTGTTGCTAGCGGGGCGAGGGCCACTGGTTTGGCTTCGCCCAGATCTCCCCATGCCCCGGACATTTGTGGATGCTGCTCAATGCACCACGGACATCCCAGGTGAACGAGACATACTCGTGGCACCAATGCACAGCCGTCTAAAAATTCCGACAATTCACGTCCACGGTCTAGCAGATCCAGGGCTAGATTTACACCGAAAACTCTTATGGCAGTACTGCCACCTTCACACCTCAACGCTCGTAGAGTGGGACGGAAACCATCGCGTGCCGCTCAAAGCAAAAGACGTGCAAGCAGTGGTGGATCAAATTTTTCTAGTAGCGCAACAAATGGGAGTGGATTGCCCAATGTATATACAATCATCAATTTGAGGGAATGGATGATAATGGTTACAACTGGATCACAAAGACGAGCAGATTGCCAATACCAGTACAAATGGCATCAAAACACACATACTACAGTATATACTGCATAATCAAGTTCTATGAACTTTTAGAGTACACAATTAGCGATGCAAATGTACAGTTTCTCAATTTTTCATATAAATGTAGTTCTTCTCCCTTTCCAACTCGGCTCTCCGAATTGAACTAGTTCAGCTGAAACACCAAAAACCCACCAGGTTGAGTTACTTTGCACCTTCTTGACGATGCTGCGTCTGCGTCCCCAAGCCGAATTCACTTCAACATGCCCTCAATTCACCGACCGGCAAATTTTGTTCAAAGGGAGCCACAATCTTAGTCTTAGTCATGGCGCCAACCTTGACCAGGTCGACCCAGGACAAGTGCCTCGGCATTTATCTCTCGGAGAATCCTTTGTCCTTAACCTTTCGACATTTCCATCTCGGAGTAACTTTTTGTAAAGTGCAGGCTGGTACCATAAAATTTAATTCCCTCCTAAAATTCTGATTAGATTATTCGTAATATTATTCCGCAAATCGTCCTACCACCCACTAAACCGCAACAGGTCCACCTAGCATGTATTGCTTTACGCGAAATACCAAAAGCCACTGCATAGAAGCAACGCCATAGATTTTATATTAAATACGCTCTTATATAGTCTAGTATAATGTCGATCTTGGCCTAGATATCTCTTTAAGCAATCTAAATAACACTATACGACCACGATTGACAGTAAACATGGCCGTGCCTGAAGAAACCACTCTTGAAATCGCCATCGTTGGTGGCGGCATTGTCGGCCTCGTGCTGGCTGCCGGCCTGACGCAGCGAGGCGTACGCGTCAAGCTTTTCGAGCAGGCCACCAACTTCCGAGAGATTGGCGCCGGCATCGGGTTTACAGCAAACACCGTCCGATGCATGAGCAAAATCAACCCAGGCGTTGTAACAGCACTCCGTGCAGGCGGGGCTGTGAATGTATCCATGGATGAACAGGACCCTAACTCTTACTTACGTTGGATTGACGGCTACGGCCAACAGCGAAAGGACGACCCCATGTATCAAAAGCCTCTTCTGAAGCTAGATGCTGGCATCGGAGGCTGGGAGACTGTTCGCCGGGATCGCTTCCTGGAAGATCTTGTCAAAGTAATTCCAGAAGGTGTTGTGAATCTCCGAAAACGACTCGACACTATTGAAGACAAGGAAGATGAGAAAAAGGTGCTTCTCACTTTTGAAGACGGGACCGTTGTCAAAGCCGATGCTGGTAAGTTTTCTCTTATTCTTTAATACTTCCTTGCTGGTGTCTCGGTTGTTAATAGATGCAAGTCATGGCTTGTGATGGCATCAAGTCGCGGACACGACAAATCCTTCTTGGAACAGATGACCCTGCGGCGTATCCTCATTACTCCCACAAATGTTGCTATCGAGCCCTTATGCCCATGGACAAGGTTCTCGAAGCGATAGGAGAGTACAAGACCTATCGCCAGCATATGCATGTTGGACCAAACGCCCATTTGATCCACTACCCAGTAAACACCACTACAATCGGTGCCACCGTTGTCGTAACAGACCCCAACGATTGGCCGCAGGACAAGCCAACGACAGCTCGGGCCTCCCGAAAGGACGTTGAAAAGGCAGTCAGCGGTTGGTCCCTTCCTGTCCAGAATCTTGTTTCCCTGTTCCCCGAAGAGCTTGATCAGTGGGCCCTTTTTGACACATGGGACTACCCTCTCCCCTACTACAACAAGGGAAGGGTCTGTCTAGTTGGTGATGCTGCACACGCCACCACCCCCCACCATGGTGCGGGTGCCTCGTTCGGCGTTGAGGATGTGCTCTGCCTCTGCACGCTAGTTGACGAACTAACCACAGATATCAACAACGGGGCACCCAAGTCCAGTGTCATCAAGACGGCGCTAGAGACGTACAATAAGATTCGCAAGCCAAGGACCCAGTGGCTTGTCAACAGCAGCAGGCGTGTGTGTGACCTGTTTCAGCAACCGGACTGGGCCAACCCCGCCAAGCGCATCAAAGCGGAAACATGTTTCGAGGAGGTCAAGGATAGGTCGTTTAAGATTTGGCACTTTGATTCCGCGAGCATGGTGACGGATACGGTCCGGGAGTACAGGACCTTGAGGGATGCCAGGGATCAAGGGGTATCGGGGGTGTAACGGCTGCGTCGGGAACGCGGGGTTAGATGATTCCCGAAGACTATCAGAAGTTAGATTAAGTGAACATGAATCCCTACCAAAGCTTATTTTGTATATTTTGTGAACTTGCTACGTGTCGGAGTCCAAGAACGTCCTTATAGGCACACTTCCGGGTGGATGATACGGCACTTTTGCAACGTAGTAACCCAATATTGCGTGATGAGATATCAGGTGTTAGGGTCATAGCACACCACTAGCCTGTAGAACTTCAAAAAAGTCAAAATATTGACTCATTGTGCATCATCTTTCAGCTCCGGAATTAAGGCATCGGGTTCTCAAACGGCTCAGACACACGGCAAGTAAATATAGGGCAATCGTCTATGCAACTTTGAAACTCAAAATCATCGCCAAAAGCATACTGGCCACCCATAACTGCCGGCAGATAGTGGCGGCTTCATCCGTCACATGCAGGGTAAGTATGTATCGGATGATCTTCACCTAAACGCCGAAGGTGGGTTACCACGCGGGTGTCAAAACAGCTTAGCTTATATTACCGGGTCCGTGATGATGGCTTCCGCGTATAATTATAATCAGATTAAACTTTAAATTCTATCAATGTTTGCATGCAGCCCAACTCATTTGCCGAGCGCCAGATCGTCCTTGATCTCCACCTTTACAATCTTGGCCAGACCCTTGATTTCTGTCTTGATAGCCTTCTTCTCCTCTTTCGTCCACTCGCCCTTCTTCTTGGCCTCTCTGATGTCTTGGACGTATTTGGAAAGCATGGTGGCCACGGACTTAACAGTGCACCTGGTGCATTCGTTGCCGTCTGCTAAGTCGTTGAGGGCTGTGGCCATTGCCTTTAAGGCGGCTTTAGCCTGCGGCCGTTGGGCCTGCTTGTCTAGGAAGGGGGTTTGTGAAACCCCATGCACATGGCAGACGTGACTGTATCAACAGTGTGTCTAGTTAGAATTGATGGAATTAAAGCTTGACATTTTGGGTGTGTAGGCTTACCCTCTTTTTTCGGGAGCATCCTGCAGGGTCGAATCCACTGACACTGATGACAGTGACTGGGAAATAGTGGGGTGTGGCTTCTCCTCTCCATCAAAACGTGTTTGTTCGGTAGACATTGTGTAGTGTTTTTGGTGTTTTTGCGTAATTTAGTGTGTGTAGATAATACAAGTAAGTAATTAAGATGATGTGTTGGGATGAGATGTGGAATTTTTTGATGATTTGAGATGCCTTCTGCTTGAAGACAGACGTATTTATTGACTTACAATCTACGGTGTATTGAGCTGTTGCCTACGGAGTACAGGGTGCTAATCCGGCCTTTGCTATGGCCGGTGGCAAAGCTGGTTTGCGTGGATAGGCCGAGTAGATTCACCGTGTGGATTCACCGAAGACATTCGCCGTTGACATTCACCGGGCGGGTTAATCGCATAAATTCCCCGGTGAGATTGACTTGTCATGCCCCGGCCAAGCCACTGAGCGGAGTCTGCCTCCGCATTGCCTTCTGCATTACTCACAAAAGCACTAAAGGTCAGCCAAGTGATAAAAGCCTTGCCGTTCGTTGGTTGCGGCGCGTTGTCTAGGTTCCCACATGCCGATCCTGTGGGTCTTGCTGAAATGACCGACGGGGAATTCTGTCTCAATTTGGCGATGGCTTTTTATTTATAAATTTCCAAAGCCCAGAACCAAACAAGAAGCGGCTTCTTAAATGATGCCGAGGTGTATATATCATCCAGTGTTGCTTACAGGTACGACGCCTTTGTTGATGCACCGTCTCTAACAATAGATTGATCATGATCCCTTCCATCTTCCGGCTTGGCACGGCCTTGGCACGGACTGTTCAGATCTCTCCAGGCCTGCAAGTCAGGGGTAGGGCTGGACCGTTAGCGCAATTGAACGGCCCGTTCCACCATCCCCAGGAAAGCCTGCCAGGCGTGACGTAGATGAGGAGCTGCGGCGAATACGTGGGCCGCGATCCGAAAAGTAATCGCGAAAATGCATTTGTCCATGGTGAAGGGAGTGGGTTTAGAGCGGGTTAAACCCTCCCAGGGATCACGATCCCACCGATCCTGCTGCATTCCTGCGACCCTATGGAATTTAAGCCTTGGCCGGAATGGCGGATGAATCAGCGCGCCCTGCGAGTGCCACGTCAGCTGATGAGGCCAAATTATGGGTGACTAGGATCAGAAAGAGGCAACAATTGTGCCGAGGCAAATAAACTTCACAAATCAAATCTAAAACGAGAAATTGGGCAAAGCTTCTGGAAAGTGAGAATAATGAATGCGACAGTATGCAAGCCACAAGCGCCCAAAGTGACACAGAAACTGCCGGGGTATCGTAATGACCTAATCGGCACTTTGCAGTTGGCAAACACAATTCGCCGTGTACCGACCGGAATTGTCCGTTGGGAAAATACAGCAAATAGAGAAATAAGAGATATAAATGATCGGGCCAATTTCTTTGCCAATTATCCTGAGAACCAATTGAACCTCATTTGCGCTTGACCATCGTTTCCCCTGTTCCCCGATTTCTCACCGAAAATTGACCAAAATTAGCCCGGGCTGAGCTTGAAACACTGTAAGCTCACACCAATGGCGGCCAGTAGAAACTGACTTTCTGGATGCGAAATACCGGGCTGCTTACTCTCGCATCGGATTGTTCAACGGACCCTGACAACGTGCCAACCCTATTCCCAGGTCCTGGCACCAGTGAAACCATCCCGTTGAGCGCCATAAGCCTCCAGATGCATGCCAAGCCCCCCACATAAACGCTGCCTAGCCAGAGGCTGTTTGTATGGATTGTATGGATTGATGGCTGCTGAACCCCTGCGCGGTATGCAACCTGTAGGCAGGCTCACGGCGCTGAAAGGCTCAGAGGGATAGCTAGCTGAACGCCGAATCACCGACATTACCACGTACACGGATAACAAGCTCGGCCCCGAGGTCCAATCTCTAGCTCCCAAGTACGTGTGTGTGCGGGCCGCGTACAGATCCGGATTACGACAGTGTCAAGGACCCCCCAGCTTGAGCGAAGGATTCCAATCCAGTAGGAATCGTACCTGAAAATGCGCTGCTGGGACACGTCCAGAGTTTCAGTTTTGGGCAGTTCGCAGCGTGAGCCCGTCCCGCCAAAGGCTGATGTGGAGATGTTTAGTGCGGCAGGCCAACAGATTTTGACGTGAACCAGCGAAGCCAGCGCTCGGGGCTGATGGGGAGCCGTGGGTCTCAACTGCACGTTCTGGGCCATCGGAGATCCCTTTTCGTCCTCAGCCCCGGGTTTACTCCTGGACCAATCCCAGGCAATCCATTGCGCCTTGTCAGGACTTTTTGCTCGCTCACCGTTGAGACAGGAAACCCGTAAATACACCTCCCCACAGCCAGCACTACGTGCTCCCCGTTTGCTGTCCTGCAGATTAGACAGGCCCGGCCCACCGTGATGGATCCGAGGCTAGAAGCTTTGGGACATTTTACCGCAATTGCTGGCTCTTCGCACGTTTTTTTGCCGCTTCTTAAGCATAAACACGGAAGTGGGAGAGACCAGTTGATCACTTTGTTCATCATTTCCATGAGACATGCAAAATACGGCCTAACCCAAGCCCGTTGAAAGTGTAAGAGCGCCCTTGGCGGCTGAGCATGACAAAAACTAGCCTGTAAGGTCTTAGATGCTAGCACACGACGCTAATAGTCAAAGGACTTCTGCACATGGCTGGCGAACGCTCCTCCGGCGCGTTGGCGACGGAACAATCCTCCGCTCAGACAGGATGAGGAAATCGGCGTAGCCAATCTGAGAGGCCAAGGGCGATAGCCGCTAGCGTGCAGATCAACCAGCAAGATACAAGGGTATGGTTCAGTCGCACTCTACTCCACCGCCACCGGCTTCGTCGGCAGGTAGCTATCGTAAGACGGCCCTAGAGTTACCTAGGGTTGTTCAGGCCCTTGTCTAAGCCTCCATATATGAGGGCACGTTTAAAATCACCAGTAGCCCTGCGCCAAGGCAATGCCAAGGGCACGACACTCTACTGCTGGGAGTCGCAATGAATGACGCTGTATCTACACAGAATAAAACCCGCCGACAGCAAAATGGCCTTGCCTGTGAGGCGTGTCGTTCACGCAAGCTGCGCTGCGATATGAACCAACCGCAGTGTGCCACCTGCGATAGCTTGGGGATTCCGTGTATAACCAACACGAACCGTCGGCCCAGGGGTCCGAAGAAGGGTCATGTTAGCGCCCTCAAGTCTCGCATTGGTGAGGATAACAGCTCGGTTGGACATGATCAGACTATAGCTAATACGCTTTCAATCACAGCTTGTCTCGAGCGACAGCTACTGCAGATGGATGCAGTTCCTGAACCATCAGATCCTGAATTAACTAATACTCAGGCTTGGGAAACAAGTCAGATGATGGCGAGTGGTGTCAACGAAGAGAACTTCGTCGATAACGGTGCTCAATCCCAAGGCTCACCAGATGTCTGCGGCATTGACCCCATAGACACACGACACATGTCACTTCCCGAATGGCCACTTGCGATGTCTTCCTTAGATCTAGATGGCGAATGGACCAAGGAGATCGAAGCTCTATCAGATTCAGCATACCTCTCTGCTCAACCGCCATCAAGAAGAATGACTGGCCCGCTATTATCTCCTTCTCCATCAAACGCTACCCCGGCTCCTTTGAAGCTCGACTCCCGGCCATTGATTCCAGGCTCACTATCAGGCGGATGTGTGGTTCAAATGTCACAGCTGGAGCGTGCTGACCTGTATGGATTTCATGCTCAGTTATCGTTGCAAAAGTAAAGGCTAATTATTCAACAGAGACAACCTATTCTTTGAAAGAGTTCATGCCTTCGCACCTATTATTAACCAAGATCATTATTACGCACGCGCAACACGTTCAGAATCCTGCGAATTCTTCAAATGCTTGCAGCATGCAATGTGGACCCTAGCGGCATCCATGGGAAGTCAATTTCAACATTTGCGATCGACATTGTATGCCCACACCTGCCGTATGCTGGATACCTGGGAGCGAGATTTACTCGACCGGTCTATTCCCATAGAGTTTATCCAGGCATTATTGCTACTGGCCATGTACGAGATTCTCAAGGAAAACCCTCAAAGAGGGTGGATTAAAGCAAGCCGTTGCTTTCATATGACACATGTTATGAAGTTACACGAGATTGATCACCCAGAAGCGTGGAAGACATCAACGTGGGCTAATCTATCATGGGTTGAAGTCGAGGAGCGCCGCAGAACGTTTTGGGCAACTTACGTGCTTGACCGTTACGCCACCCTCGCCAATAATCAGCCATTGACCTTAAATGAAAAAACAGTAAGCAAAGGCTTTTCTATATTGATAAACGACAACGGGCTAATGGTCATGTGACAGATACTCACCCGATTGCCTGCACCAGAGGCAGCTTTTCGCCGCCAACAGGCTGTAAAGACAGAATTTCTGGTTTCAGCCCTTGCCAAAAAGGAAGAACAATGGTTATCACCCTATTCAAAATCAATAGTGATGATCACACTGCTGGCAAGATGCTTTTCACATCGAAATCAGTGTCATGTAGAGCACCTCCTCTCCACTACATCGCCTGAGACCTTTTCCCGCCATCGCGTGCTTGAAGATACACTCGACCAAGAAATTCAAGATATGTTGTCGAGGGTTTCTCTAGACCTCGACCCCTGCGATTCCACTTCATTCTTCATCGATATGCTAGCACAAGCTTCTATCCTCCTTTTATCTATGGCCTTAAGATTTATGACAACAGACATGAATCCAAACAAAGATGACGATACACGTTATACAGAGAGAGCAGCAAAGGCTGCAGAAAGAATTCATAATCTAACAAAGAAGGTGAACCAAGTGGGGTACTTTAAAGTGAGTCGCGTCTAGGAATTATATGCTCTCAAAGTAATTCTAACAACGCTCCAGGTACACCCATTCACACCGATTGCACTATTAATCTGTGCAAAATTCACTCGCATATGCAAGGGTATTTTAAGCAACCACCTGGAGCAGTTTAAAGCAATTTTGATGGCTCTACATGATATGTCGCCAGTGAGCAATTTTGCGAAATCATGTTTATCAGAACTCGAACAAGAAATTAATTGACATATTATAAAACCCGCACGCTTCTACCTACCTACTACTTCGATAAATATCATCAATAGAGACACGCAATATATAGAAGACCATAAATAATGATACACGATTCTCACACCTCAGACTACATGGATTGGATGGTGGAATAGATCCTACGGCTTTACTACTTCTTCTGTACACAATTGTTTCGCAGTCTCACACGGAATCGGATAGGATAGCTCATTGAATGACACCATACAATGAAATCCATGCAAAGAGACTGAAAAACAAGCTGCGGTTTGTCTGGCCGATTTGCTAGTTTGGGTAAATTACTCAATTCCTAGAAAGGATTTCCATAAACTTCTCCAAGTAAAGAGCACTGTTGAAAGAGCTAAGCAGAGAGTTTTGGGGATATTTGGCTCAAGGCTCAATTTAATCTATCATCTGAGAGAAATACCGATGTTAAAGCAACACACTTGGATGACTTTAGGTTATATAGGCATCAAATAGCGTCGCTTCATTTTCTTCGTGGCTTTAAAGGCGTTCTGGAATGAGTGCACAAATACTATTGCAAAGGATCCCAAATTGTTCACCGAAGTACACAAGGTTTGCACTAAGAGTGACTCATTAATCTTGTATATAACTTTGTTCGAACCGAAACAGACTAACACAAGCCTTTAACATCGGGTTTCCTTTGGACGAAACCCGTGGTCTAAGCTCAGCTGAAAATATCGAAAACCTTCTCACGAACGGAACGAATGTCATAAAATGAAATAAAAGATTTTTGCACGAAGCTTGCACACCATGAAGGTTTTAATTGCATTCGGGAAGAATCGCTTTCTGTGCCTTAGGTCAGCTCACGTCTACTGACGAGAAATGGAAACATTGAGTAAAACTTTACCAGGGATATCTAACTCTCCCAAGCTACCTCAAACTTTTTTTTTTTTTTTGAGATATTGCTCCGTTGAAGGAATTCCTTTGCGGCCCTGCAGTGGTCTCACAGAGCCGTAAATCCCGACATACTACACGGTGCCGTTTTCTCAACCATTATTTGGATCCATGATTCAGTAGATGGAGCCACCTAAGCGAAAAGGAAACCTCTGAGACTTGTCGAATAGACAATCGGTCACAATTTGTCCTCTGGAATATGGATCAAAAGACCCGTGCCGTCCTGGATCTAGTAGACGGATTACAGATTGCATATGAATTATTTGTTTTAGACATCCCCAAAGTCCCAATCGTGACTAGTTTCACGCCCCTACTGATCATCGTCCCATTCCAAGACCAAAAGAATTTGTGAGCGCTTAGCCTGGACTTCCCCACTTGGTAGTTCAACCTGAAGTCTTCGGGTATGAACATGATACGGCGACACCTACCATGAACAGGCATGAATTCCACAATGGGAAACAAGGGATCATAGTCATCATCACCATTACCATCAAATGTCCTTTCGTTTCCGAGTCCAACAACCTTTCCCCGTGATCCGTTCAACAAATCTTTATCAAAGTCCATAACGAGAACGACCTGGTCTCCAGCTTTCAATGTAATAGATTCGGGTGCCGCTATGTTGGCCAAGAGCCTTTCCCGAGTCAGTTTGGGGCCCGAATCCACGGCCTTGTAAACTGCATATGTGCTGGACACGTCTCGTGGTCGGTTGCCTTTACGTTGAACGGGGCGATAGATAAAATAGTCGAATGGCGTCCTCTTTCCCACACCCTTAAGATCAGAACATGAAATGCCAACGAATGCACCGCTAAATTTGCCGGTTGTGCCTTGACCTCCGCTCGACCCATGTGACACCAACGACGTGTCATAAACGGGGCCAACTTTGATAAGACCATCATGTCCTTCTACACTGTAAGAAAATTGAAGCTCTGGGCCACGCATACTCACGGCGAGCTTCACTTTTCCAGAGTCAGGAAGCGGGATTGGAGGCATAGGCGAAATATTCTGACCATCATTTGACCCATAGTCTTTAGATTTCATGATAAAGAGCTGGCGATGACCGTCAGATTCTGTGGTCACCGCGAGGCAGAAGAATTTGGACTGGTTATAGTGCACAACAAGACCCGCAAATTGATGTGATTCTGTGGGCAAAAAGTCCACAATTGTCTCTGCATCATAGCATAAGTGAGTTTGACGACGAGCCATTAGTGACTGTTCAAACGAAGAATCTCGGCTCGCACCGCTAATTATAACCAGAGGCTCTCCAGGAAAGAAGATTCCATTAGGCTCTGGGTTGAGAAGCCACTGGAAGCGGTCAGGAAGCCCGGCCTCAAATGTGTAAAGCTTTTCCTCCCAATACCCGGACGTATCTCTAGCCCCTGGTACATTAACGAACAGGGAGGGTACAGTCCCGTTTTTCACGTAGAGCCAGTCGTCTTCTTCCCAATAAGCCTCTTGTATAGCTGTTTCTTGACCCAGCAGATAATCCGCTCTTGGGCAGCTTGTTGAGTGCACGAGGTAGGCTTTCTCGTCGGGGGTGTTGACAATATCATAGCGGCCTGCACATTTTGATGGTGCGTTAGGCGCATCCTTTGAGGTAAGGATTTGTTTCTGTGGATGGGATTCGTAGGGTCCATAGAGATTGCGAGATCGAAGAATGTTGTATGAAATACCACCCTCGCTGACCAACAAGTAGTACTAGGCTTTGCGTTTAAAGGTGCGATGGCCTTTAACGTCCCCCGTCTCAGCATCATTGTAAATCTTTTTTTCAGACCCAACAACCTTCTCAGCCTTTGCATCGAACTGCTGCAAAGCGAGGCAATGGCCTTTGAGCTGATTCACAAACCATTTAGAACCATCATCTTCGTGGAAAAGCGAAAGGGCAATGCTGGAGGGATTGGCTAAAATAGGATCAGACCAAGGACCTTGGATAGCAGGAGCAGATATGATGCAGTTGTTCAAGTCCGAGGATAGGCCCTCCTGTCTCTTCGTATGCGTGTAGAAAAGCCAAAATTTGTCGCCATCATAGGAAAGGCAAACTGTTTCGATTCCTCCAAAATCAGGATTGTTTTGCATGTGAATCTGGCTGTCGCGATTAAGTGGTCGCATCAGGAGCTTCCAGTTGGAGAGATCTCTGAAGTGGTGAATTTGAATACCAGGGAACCACTCAAAGGTTGGGGTCGCGATGTAATAATCTTCGTCTACCCTAATGATGGAAGGGTCCGGATTGAGCCCAGGCAAGATTGGATTGCGTATCAACGGCATGGTGGACTGATATGCTGATGTGGGAAAACAACAAAGTAGAACAGGCCCAAGGCTTGACTGCGTTTTATTCTTGCACCAGAGTGATTATTGATTGAAGCAAGTGCATTTGCAAGTGTCTGCCTGGTCATGGAGTCCTCGACCAATATGAACAGAGCATTTTAGTGGGGGAATGTATGGCGTGAGCGAATCACGAGCACGTGCTGGTCTAACTCAGAAGACATACTCTATCAATCACACGGATACGACTTTCGATGTGGTTTCCTGAGACTTAGGCGCAGATAATCTCGCTTTTGATTTGGACGGTCCTCGGAACATTGTCAATCAAAGATTCCATGTTCCTGATGACAGTTATTAGCCCAATATTTTGGCATTTTCTTTCCATAATCACAATATATAGCTATTGAGGCTCACTGTAACTAGACTGCTAGTACTGCCATATCGGCCACCTGGAACAGAATTGAGCCTATCGGGAATCATTTGAATTTTGCAGATCTATGTGTATGGTTGGGAGAGTTAACATCTGCTGTTCCATTGCAAGGCGCTTCATCGATGTACAAGTACAAAGGAAGCTCCCTAATAAAATCCCGTCCAAGAATTTTTTTCTAATTAATTTAGACTGAATTATTTAGGTCGTTTGAATTGGTTTAGATCTTCTGAAAAAAATGATTACAAGCAACAAACATTTTGGTGACATGCTCATGGAGATTTCCCCCAGCGGGAATGGCCAACCACATGCTTAAAGCTAAAGCCGCATGTCAGCACGCTAAAAGGCTTGGCTGTGGTAGAATTTGGTGATGGAATCACTGATTACTAAATCAAACTAAGGCAAATTGGTGTTAGACACAAACAGTCCCTTAAATGATTCGCGTGTTACTTTGGAATCAAAATCAATACTACCCACATTGTAGTGGGTCATTCGTAATCACGGTAGCGCCGAAATCACGGTAACATCCAATTCAAGCCTGTAAACGTTCATCATATTCCCAATGCGTAGTAATGCCAACATTGGAATTATGGAATCATGTGAAATAACCAACTTTGCCATCATACCTTCATTGAACAACATGACGTCGAGTTCATAAATCAAGAGATGTATATAAAGCGACAACCCAGTTGCAATTCAACACATTCTAAACCACCATCGCCATCCTTGAAGGTTTAAAAGCAGTATTTTGAAACTATCCGTCTTCTTACGCAGACTTTTGGATATTTGATCAACTCTTCCTCCACTCTTTCGATTCTGGAACCGCAATAATACTCGTACCTTCAGTTCCATAAAATTGTAAAATATTTTGAATAAGCAATCATGAGCGCCAAGGTACTTGACTTCAATCCAATTTGAGTGGCTTCGCTAATGTGAGCAGTTCACAGTTTACTCGTTTGTTGGCTCCCAGTGGGCTGGCACAGCACACCTGGCTCTGGCTGAGAAAGGCTTCACCGAGGCAGACTATGACGTAATGGAAATCGATCTAAGTAAGTCAAACTGAGGCAGTAAATCTCAAGCGACAAGTTTCTAATGTTCTTTTGCACAAAATTGCAGTCACCGCTGAGAATTTTGATCCCGAATATCTTAAAATCAATCCGAATGCGACTATTCCTTCTCTCACTGCGCCATCCCTCGACAAACCTCTCACTGAAAGCACCGACATCGTTCGCTATCTTGACAATCTTGGAAGCGGTCCAAGTCTTATAGCACAACAGCCCGAGGGCAAGCATACCGTGCATGCACTTCTTAATCTCGTCCATTCTTCCGATGTTGACACGAATATCATCCTCCTCCAAGCGCGAGATCAGGAAGAAATGGAAGCGAAAAAAGCAAGCATCTGGAAGACATTTGTCGGAAACAGGCAGGCCAAGCTGGAAGCGGAGCGTGATGCCCATCCAGACCATCCGTTTTATGGTCCCAGGGCAGAAGCGAATGGTCAGCTGAATGCATTCTATGTCACTGACACTGGTGCGAAACATGAGCAGTTCTTCAATGCAACTCACGAAAGGTACCGCCGATTTGCAGCAGGCATGGATAAATTAGAGTCACTTTTGGTTCTTCCGTATGCGGCTGGTGATGCCATCACTGAGGCAGATATTCACATAGTGCCCTGGCTCTCACATGCAATGATGGGTGCCGGGACTGAACCCAGCGAGGTTCAGAACTTCGGCCCCCTTGAGAGCTTGATTCAAAAGTCTGCTGCTGACTTTACTGTTGGGCCGAAGACGAAGCAATGGTGGTCCAACATCAGTGCGACCAACTCGTTTAAAAAGGTATTCCCAATTCTTCATTAGGTATCGGTCTAGAGTACTGTGGATTAGGTAGCAAAAATTGCAGGAATCGTTCATTCTCTAATTCATCGCATGTTGTGCACTTCGCTCGTTGGTCATGCTCGGTCTCCACCACGGATGAGAAGCCTGCATTGAACCCCTGCAGACGTAAACCAACCACATCATGTTTACTAACATCCTAGCAGTCTTGGCGGCACCGAGCCACAGTCTTTCTTGCCTAAACTTTCTCGCGCCGATTCATGAACTTCATACACTCAACATCTCAAGACAACACCATGGTGGAATCTAATACCAATTGCGCATGTGGGCTTGAAACACTTGCACCCGAAATTCGGTACCAGATTCTTTACATTTTGGATCTCCAGCGATTAAAGGCATTGGTCCGCGCCTCTCCCATCTATCATCGCCAGTATCTCGCCGATCGCAAATACGTCCTCTGTAAAAGTCTTGAGGCGACATTGGGCAGCATAACCGTCGATGCATATGCCGTTCATTTGACTGCTGCTCCACCTTTGGATGCAGATCCTGAAAAGACCGGATTCTTCGAGTTCTACAGTAAACAGGTCTCCCAGCGATTCCAACCTCTTGTGGGCGAGCTGAATGAAGATGAGGCTATAAAAATGGCCGCACAATACTTGGGCACCGTGACACCCATTGTAGAAATCTGCAGTCGCTGGGGGCTGGAAAACCTTGCGCAACTGGCCGTCAGGTACAATCACGGCTCGCACAAGCAAACCGCACTAAGCACCACAGAAACAATGCGATTGGTACGTGCAGCGTACCGCTTTCAACTTTTTTGTCAGGTATCTGGTCCTCTAAGCCTGAATGTTGAGGGATTCGCATTGAGGAACACAATATCTCTGTTCGACGCAATACAAGAATGGGAGGTCGAGGAGCTTTTCACATTCTACCAATTTGTGGAGTCCAAATATAACGTGATATTCGACGATATCTACCAGGATATTCCCAAATACATTCTTGAGGATGATTCCCAAGGCATGCCGTCTGATGTAGAAGGTAGGTGTTGTATCTATATCAGCTTTTCCCTATCCAGTCCTACAGACGGCTAATAACTGATAAGCCCGAAGGAGTTGGTATGTGGAAGGAATGACTCTAAGCGGCCTTTCCATACTACACACCATTCTTTCCACACTCCTGAATCGTGGTCATCTCGTCGACGTGGTGCAACAAAACCTCGTCAGTTCATTCATCCCGATAACTTCTAGGTATTTCCTCCTGAGAGAAACCCACATAGGCGAGCAATATCTTGACGAGGCTTTGCTGGGAAAACATCGAGGCTCATTCCCTTCTCAGCTCGGGGATCAGCTGAATTCCCCATCGCTAGGTTGGACACTTAACTGGAGCGATTTGTTCAGCATCGGGTTCGGGGGACATACCTCGGACTGTCTGCGGCGTTGGGGTTATGTCTTCTGGGATACAGAGAGGTTGGAGGCAACCAGTGCAATAGACATAATGGTGACACAGTGGCAGGAAGAGTGGTATAACGGTAGCACGGAATTATGACAAAAGGTCAGCTATATTCATCTTGGACTCTAAATTCTTGGACTGATCTTCCGTGATATAAAATTGCCATCAGGTTATTAAAATAGCTGACTATGATATGAAGGCTAAATATTTCTCAGCAAGTGGCCTAAATATCCAAATATAATCTGCCTTGTGCTATGAATTTTTGCCGAAAGCTCTATTTTAATTGAAGATAAAAAGAAGGACAGCTTAGACATGGATAAATGGGCTTCGATATAATATGAAGCTATTCCATTAGGCGGAGACGACTCCATACCAAACCAAACCCATGATACCGCCAATCACAATAGCAATTGGCGGACTAACTTGAAACCAATATCCGCCGACATAGCTAGTGGCTGTCACAACGACCCACCACGGCTCAACTGCCAAGCTGGTACCTTGCTGGAAGCCTTTGTCAATGTAACCAATCTGCCAAAGACGATATACTGCAGTATAAATCAAACCAACAGCGGTTGCATTTACACCTCTCAAGGCCGATTTTACGCATCTCCACCCTCGCACTGAATTCCAGATACCCATTGTTCCATGCACTGTCATTAGCCCAGGAACGAAAATACCTAGGAACCCGAGTATAGCGCCGGCAGCTGAATTATGTCCGCCATTGATCGCAGTAAGACTGCCAAGATATACGACGAAATTAAAGTTAGGTCCCGGAAACGCCTGGATGAGTGCCAATCCGATGAGAAAGTCGCGAGGGCTGACCCAATTCTCGGCGACAATGTATTCCCGCAGCAGCGGAATAACAACGGGACCACCCCCAAAGATGATGGTACCAGCAAGGTACATATTGGCAAATAGACTGAATAGGCGCGATTTATTGGAGAGTGTGCCACGTAAAGTCATGACAATGATAAAAGTGACGAGGAAAAGTAGGATAATGGAGAGTCCGAATTTCCAGCTGATATTGAGGCGACGGCCTTTGGGAACTATGCGAGGTTCGTTTTCGGCTGTCGATGATTCGCGTTCGGTAACTGGTAGATTTGTCTCTTCATTCTCTTTGTTTGGGGAACTGTGTCGGTAGATATCCTGATCTTGGCCAGACGAACCAACATTGGCGTCTTGATGGTGGTTATCTATCGCCGCGATTTCCTGTTGAATTTGCATCTCGACAGCCTCTTCTACTGCCGTATCTGTGTTCCGTCTAGACTTTCTTTGGAAGAAATCAGCCACAGCTTTGACAGGGGCATGCAGCCAGCGGAAGTCGTGAATAACGGCGGTGATACCGGCAAGAAACATTAGCAACGGGAAGTACCAGAGCGCATTATACATCATGCCGGCTGCAGCACCAAGAAAGACCAGTACACGGGTTATCATATCGGTAATGGCTTTTTGTGATAGCTGTACCGCCGCGAGTGCGATTATGCCGACAGTAGCGGCATTCAGGCCCGAAAGGAGAGCATACACAGCCCGAGGAAGCGATTCACCAATATTGGACACTCCGATGGACAGGCCGTACATTCCGAGAGCCCCAGGGAGACTTGAAAGAAAACATTGTTAGTTTCCTCAATATAGGTCAGTATAGTATACATACCTCCAGACTAGAAAGCCTAGAACCGCAGGAAGAAAGCCATCATGGATAAGATTGATGCAATAATGCATCTTGGTGCTGCCTGGGCCTGAAAAGGCCTGGCAGACGCTGAAAATCTCTTGGTACTGCAATTCTTTAGCACAAAAGCACACTACATTAGTCAAATGTCTTCAGAAATTATTCTTACCATTTGTTCGTCGATCCATGAGAGCTTGGTTACAAACTTGTCATGGAACTGCCAAAGCTCTTGTTAGCCTTGATGTTCCCATTACCGTATGTTCGGTTGGTTTTGGAGCCAAATTCCAGTGCTGTTCCGAATAGCCACCCAATTTAGCCCACCTATAGGAGAACCGAAGTGGTCTATCTTGTGGATGCGGGACTGGAATTTCGGCGGCGGAGTGTCTGGAGCCACTCACAATCTTGAAGTGTACGGGCGGCCCCCCAAAAGAGGTGAAGCCTAGATACCGATTCTGACGAATCGTATTCCAGAATCTCCCATTCAGATTGATGGAATCAAGCCGCATTCTCCATTTGGCTGCCATCCTCTCTTAAAGTGAGAGGTATTGCGTGGATTGATTTTTCTATTCTTGATTACTGGCTACAAACTGCAGTTCGGATTGAAGCACGAGAAAGTAATTCTCTGCCTATCCGTTTCAATGCCTCAATACTCCAATGCTTAAAGAAGAAGAGAAACAACGGCTTGATCGAAATGAAAGCGAGGGGAGTGGCCCTATTTGTAATCGCGACGATAGCTTAACTCTTGGCCTTTCAGAAATTGGCTGGTTTAATTTGTCGCTTATTGTCCTATCCAATGGGGGGCTTTTGCCATCGCACGTGGTGTGGCGCAGGCCTGAATATCTCGAGTCTTCGCCGTCAGTGGCGACCGAAATCAATTTAGACATATTGTAGATGAAGAGAAGAACAGCCAAATCTCTGGCTGCTACACAATTGTTATGCTTGGAAAAATTGTAGGCGATTGTTCAATGAAATAGTCTAAACTATGAGCACCAAATAAGCACACTAAACCCAATGCCTGTGTCGCGCGATGCCAATCTTGTTGCGCAAGTAAAACAGCCAATGCTGCCTTTCCTGACGATCGCGTTTCTCCCTGTTTCTGCGCACCACGCTCGTGCCATGGCATCCTCATTCGGCTCTCTGGCATCGATTATTATCAGACTTTCACCCGTGGGGATCACCGCTCCATTATTCAAATCTCGGGCCAATACAATGCGCTGGAAAAGCCTTTCTCGAAGTCGCTCATGGGTTGGATGCGCTAGGCCGATGCTTAGATTAGCACATTTGGGCACATGTACAAATACCGGATTGGAGTAGAGGCTGAAGGTAATCACTTTTCCATGACACTCGAAATCCAGCATAGCTAGATATTGTTGTGTAGAGCCTGCGGGGGTTGATTTCTCACTCAATCGAATGGCCTGCAGCTTGACTGAATTAGGCCCTTCCTTGAGAGATCGTGCCGGCAAATCTCGAGGGGGGTCCCATTTCGATGAGTCAAGTATCTCCCTCTTGAAAGCCTCTGGATTTTGGCGAGCTTCCTCCTCTGTAAATCCCTGCTCGTCCAGAATACGTAGAGGATTGTCATTCTGCAGTGGGTCTACCAAGTTAGTGGATCTGGCGCCTATTAAAGCCCAAGAGTCCTCGTGGTCGACAGGGGCGGGCAACGGTCCAATCCACCCGCAAGATGATTTTGCATCTCTTAAGCCTCCTAGAACGCGGCCGATCACCGTCGTCTTTGGCCAATAGCTTTTGCCTTGAATGATAAGGCCGCTCCAGTAATTTGGGCCAAGTCCAAGCTTTTTAGTAGTTGGGCAGACAACAACCAAGCAGCTCAGAATTCGATGTCTGAAAAACTTTCCAGGCAGTATCAATCCAAAAATCCAATCCAAGAGGGATGGATGCATTTCACCATCCGGCGACTGAAGCGTGTCACGAAGTCCTTCGATGCTGCGCCTCGCTTCATCTAGGTAAGGCCATTCGATAGCTTCAGCAAAACGCAACAGTCCTTCAATATGCAATGCCAAATTTATGGGATTGATGGACAGTCCGTTGTTGACACCAGTTGGTTGAACGGAGACATTCTGTGTCCAAAGTCTTGCAATAATGGCCAAGGCATTGACCGATGGAGCAGCCTGGATAAGGTTGGTATACCTCTGATCAGATCCTAGTTTCTGCAGCAAGATATCCAACTCAAGTCCAATTTGCATGTGGAACAAGAACTTTTGATGACCCATCCCAGACTTGCCCATGAAATGCTTGCAGAAAATTTCCATATTTTGAAAGTCGAGCAAGTCTTCTGGTGGAGCGACTAACAGGACGGTTTTCTTTGTTGTGGCTGTAGCGTTAATGGTCCTTTTCTATTGTCAGATACACCTCAGAAGCCACCAAGTGTCAGACTTACGCTGATAAAGCTAGCAGCTGTTCTATCGTTTGCGCAGAATCCTGGGCCGGGTTACCCTGCAATCGCTGTATTTGTGCAAGTACAGGTGCGATGTCAGTCGGCGGGGAAGACCCTGTGAAATTTACCGACACACACGGGTGTGGTTCTGAAGCTATCTTGTGTCTCCTGTATTCATAAGCGTAACCATCAATGCTCGTTGTTCCAACATGATAGCCATCATAGCTAGGGAGCATCTCGGGATCAATATCGAGGAATGCGAGCATGGGCCGCGATTTTGGGCGCCAGTAATATCGCTCTAACTCTAGTAAATAAGATGCATAAACCGTTTGGTGCTTTAAACGTACCCCAACATGGAACTATCGCTGGGTTTGGTGGGCGATCAAGTCGCATCGACTCAGGAATGCTTTTACCAACAAAATATGCGAAAGGCTCCATTATTTGGTTCGCCCCGGGGATCAGCTGAATGTGTAAAGCACCTTGGCGTTTCCCCATTACAGCGCTCTCGCAAGATGCGGCCAGTTGCTGCCAGGCAGTGAGGTTAGCATTGGGCAATGAGGCTAAGCGACTAGCAGGGCTGTAGGGCGGTGGCGCCTCGGGTGGTGTATTAAGTGGCTGAGCGAGACTTATCGTCGCAATTTGAGATTGGGAAGAGGTTACTGCAGCACGTTAGTTTATAAAGACTTCGGTGCCGATTGGGGGCCAATCTACCGCTTTGGGTGGGAGAATGGCCTGCTGAGGCAGAATTCTGGCTCTGACCTCGGCCATCCAACTCATTGTGCTGCAGTGGAGAGGACGATGACTTTGCTGCATCATTCGGCTCCTTGTCAGAACCAGAATTTGGAACCGCACGCGACTTTCTCTTCCAGAATGGCATTTTACAGACGTCGGTGCGGTTTAGAATAAGGGAAAAGGAGTGGACATCCAGCGACGATGGAGTTCAGCTGAGATTCAGCTCGTCACGGATTGGTGGGGCGAGTGCAAGGATCGTGGTCGCCCAAATGGGCCTAGCTCTTTGTAGTCGTTTATGCATAACTTAGCTGTGGAAGTCCCTGTATCTACATCAATGTCATCGAGGTGAATATCCTTGGTAACCCTTTTCATCAATCACAATTACAGTTCTGATGATAGAAATAAGTAGTAAATACTGCAACAACAATTCTAGTCCCAAGTCTACTCATATAAGCGGACATCTTTGCACACACCGTTGTTACCTACCTTCAACCCTTCAATCCCAAGCACGTGTTGTGATTAATTCCACAAAGTAACGAGATCTATTACTTGAGATTGTTTGATTGAGAATATCATTGATAAGCTTGTCGACGAAACCTCGGAACCATTGCTGATCTGCGTCTATTTTGTTACATAGCCAGCTCACCGGCAGAAAACAGTATCGAAAATACGTGGCCAGAACCAGTCGCAAAGGCAACTGTTGATCCCGCTATCGCTATCAAATTCGATCTATATTCAGGATGAAGCCACAGTATATTCTTCCCGTCTTTTCTAATCCATGTTCCATCAAAACTCGCGCCATATCCCATGAAATCTTTCTCAGTCAGACCACCGCTGTCTGCTTCATCGCGGATCAGAGATGCTATTTCGAGAACTCCAAAATCTGTGAGCAGCTGGGTATTGTTGATCAAGCTTAGCGAGATACTGCGTGAACCGGGGGCGAAGTTGATGGTTTTCAAACAGGTTCCTGCATCTACATCCCAAATCTTCATCGTATCATCATTGGCGCTAGATGCCAACCATTGGTCGCTACCAAGAAAGCATAGTGCGCAGACGATATCCTCGTGGCCTTCCAGGTTTTGCTCGAATTCTCCTGCTTCTGTAGTTGTTTCTAGGCTCCAAATCTTAATAGAGCCATCTTCTGCACCCGTGGATAGTTTTTGGCCATTGGGTGAGAAGGTGGCTGAGTATATGTTGCTGGATGTTGCGAATTCTCTTAAGCAATTCCCTTTCATTATATCCCAGACTCTAACTTTTTTATCAAAAGAGCTCGAGACCAGTTTTTGGCCGTCGCTAGATAACTTCATTTCGCATGTCCCGTTTGTATGACCGCTGAGTGTGCGTAGACAGGTGTTAGTAGCTAGATCCCAGACCTTAACTGGCCCATCCCCAGACCCTGAGATTAAGCAGTCCGTATTTGTTGAGAAAATGACCTGGTGAACAGTATGTTCATGACCCTCAAGGGTCTGAATGCAGCTGCCAGTAACTGCATCCCAGATTTTAATAGTGGAGTTAGATAACCCCGCTGCGAGAAACTTGGCATCGCTCGAGATGGACATCGAGTGAATTTTAACGTCACTTCCCTCCTCTAATTCGGAATTGGTGCCCATGGATATATCCCACACCCTCAAGGTTTTATCCAATGAGCCTGTGGCAAGTTTCTTATCATCTTTCGAGAAGGCTACTGACGTGATCCAACTGATATTTCCCCTCAGCGTACGCAAGCAGGCACCCGTGGCAATATCCCATATCTTGGCGGTGGAATCCCATGAACCTGAAGCAAGGAGTGCTCCATCTGTCGAAAATGCCACTGAGACCACTTCATTACTGTGCCCATCCAAAATGTGTAGCATTTTCTCCATTGTTACGTCCCAGACTTCAATTAAATCACTGTAATGACTCATCGCAAAATATTTCCCATCATCTGAGTAACACGCTGTTTTTGGATAGTGATATAAAGGCAATCGATGTAACAATTCATTCGAACCAGGGCGATATACATCTAGCCCATGATACGAAGCGTAGGTGAAAGTCTGCTTGTTCAGGCGCAACTTCCCTTGTATACTAGAAAGCGAATGAGAGTCTTCTGATTGTAGCGTCTCCATATGGTTGCCCTCAATTGCATCCCAAATCATAACAGTCTGGTCTGTGGAATGTGATATGAGTAGCTGGCTGTCTCTTACAAAAGACACCCATTTTACAGAGTCTTGATGAGCCTCGAGCGAATGCAAACACTCGCCTGTGAGCACATTCCAGATTTGGACTGTCCCTTCGTTGGAGCCTGACGCGATCAATGGCAGGACATTTGAGAACGACAAGCAGAGGACTCTGCCCAGATGTCCCTCGAGCGTATGCAAACAGCTACCAGTACTGGCATCCCATATTTTGACAGTCCCGCCATCTGAGCCCGATGCGATCATCTGGCCATCGCTTGAGAAAGCCACTGTTTTTACTGGGTTTATGTGGCCTTCTAGCGTGAGCAGGCAGGCACTCCAGTTCGCTTCGACTTTTGGCTTCCTCGCGATCCATCCCGGAGCTTTGGTTTCAAAACACCTCCGCATTATGCTTTGGGTGGGACTGAATAAAATAACCGACACATAAGTTTGCAAAGGCGCCATTTCGATCGCTCGTTTGTTGAAAAGGATAAATTTACGTGCATCTCGAACAAGCTCTTTCAGATCGGGTAGATCTACGTTCTTCTATACAAAGTCAGACTTCTACTGGTCAAAATATCAAGAGAGAACGTACCACTATGTTCTCAAGCTTATATATCCTAGTAATTCCATCTGACAACTTCCGCAACAAAGAGAGCGCCTCTAACCAGAATAGAGAGCTCTCAGTCAGGAAACTGTAGACTTGCTTGCAAATTGGCAATTTATCGGAACACCCTAGTAAATCTGAGTCACCGAGGTGATCAATCCAATAGATACAGGAATATCTAATTGGAACCAGGGGGTCCGGCTCAGGCGGGTGAATGTCTCTAGCGAGAAATCCAGGATCATGCAGCTTATATATATCCTGTTCAAGGGTTTCGGATAAGACTTCCAGGGACCTAGAAAAAACGAATCTATGTTGGTACGATATACCAGATGGAAGCACTTCATGAAGGGCTTGGTTGACTAGAAAGTCTTTGGCCGATTGGTGCACAAAGTATAAAACACCATTTCGATGGGTGATTAACGAGCCACAAGATTGAATAATTTCTTCCAATTCTTCTTGATCCGCATCCTCCAAAGACTGAACGAGGACTTTTAACTCCATCAATGTGACTGGTTGATACACGACCAACGCGACAGCCAAGATGTCCTTAAAGATATCCAAGTCGTCCGAGTTGTGAATTTGTTCCATCATCTGCCGATAGAGGGAGTCCAGACCAGGTGGGAATGAATGAAGACGGGCTAATGTGTGACGTTTTCGGACCTTGGGATCTGCAAGTTCCCGGCAAACCAAGGCCACCCACAGAAAAGTACCATTCGCCTTGGAAACCAATGTGTCATAGACTGCAATGCGGGTTTGTTCGTCGTATTTCTTTTCTCGCGCAAGCTGTTCCACCTTGTGCTGAATGTAATGATCGATGGCAACAGATACTGAGGTATTGTTTGTTTCCAGGCACAGTCTGGTGTCTTGTGGTCCCGAAGCTAGCTTTTCTTCGATACTTGGCCAATTACGACTTGATACAAGCCATTTGACCCGACATGAGGTCGTTGTGTTGATGATTAGCTCAAGAAGCTGTGACAATCCTGTACTGCACTCGTCAAGAGCATCGACAACGAGGATTGGACATTCTTTGTCGAAGATTTCGTCTTGCAAAATGTCGACGAGGATGGTAGTCATTGCGTACCAAGAATTATTATCCTCGAATAACTTTTTACCCGCAGGATCATATTTTTTGCGTACATGAGCTAGTAAAGACTTGTGCTTATTGACGAGATTATATATTAAGCCCCGTACAACCGCAGTCGCATTGTTGAGATTCATATCGGTGGCCTGGCAGAAGAAATATGACAGTGAGTCCCCGCAATCTTTCTGCAGCTCGTTGATAATACCGCAGAGTAGCATAGTTTTTCCTTTGCCTGGGTCGCCTTTGATCCAAAATAGTCGAGAGACCGTACTTGCGTCCCATTCCTTGAAGGTGTTATGGGATAATATCCATTTGTAAGCGCCCTCCAGGAGCCCGCCCTTGGTCTGCTCAATTCGAACCTTGTCAAGGTATGGATCTGTTAGCCGCAAATCGGAAATGCATTGGTCGTCTCTCGAAGCGTGATCGTGGTTGATATTGACAGTTGCGTTCCCGGAGGCAGCAAAGCCTGCAATGACATTATGGCCTTGGATCGGCCCGTTAAATGAAGTCTCAGCCATGGTGGTCTGACGGCAAATCCATGAAAAATGGCCAGAATGCGTGTTTTACGTTGCCCAACTTCAGACTTGCCAAGGTAAATGCGGGCCTCAACAGCCTGTCAGCCAGGATTATTCACGTGAGACAAATCAAATTTGGACTAACTGGAGCCGAATGGAACAAAGCCGCGGTACCATGGACATGAAATTTGTGGAATTAGTGCATCTGCTCATGATTCTAGAATAACAGGCAGTTCTGGGGTAAACGATTTGCTTTGCTACCGTCAGTTGCGGCCTGCCTCCGACTCTACGACCCCTCCAAGAAATCTTACTTTCATGGGTAGAGTACCCGTTGGCACTATGACCCATAGGCCCACAACTGATATCTTATGCTCTAGGGTAAGTAATGCGAAAAATCGAGAAGAAAATTTCTCAAGAAAATCCATATTTCCCAGGGGCATCGCTTAAGTAGTTGGCTCCAAATTAGATTATTTTTTATCAATTGGATGTAATTCAACATTAAATTGCTTGGAGTTGAGACTAGCGCATGTTTATCGGCTTCGCAATCGTAAAGCACATAACAAAATATCAGTCCTTGCTTCTTCACACGTCCATCAATCAAATTCGCCTAATCGCCTCATTATTTCATGCGGTGCTTTGTCCTAGGGCACACTGTAATAGTTGGAGCAAGAGAAAGGGCCTTCTTTTATTTCTTTTATTTTTTTTTAAAAAAAAAAAAAATATTGACCTAATGGCCGACCTTGCCAGACGTGGGGCGGTATCCATTTATATTTCGCACAGGGAATATGATTGGCGGAAGCAGATTGCAGGGTTTCCTCCAAGCAGGAGACCTTGGCGTTGCCAAACTTTGCGAGCTCGAGCTTATCAAGATTTTGTTCCATAGCTGTGGCTAAAGTATATAAGGCATAACAAAGACAGATTTCGTCAGCGAAGTAGCTTGACCACTCAAAAAAGACTTTATAATGTTTTGAGCCCTTTACCTCGTAAAGGAGCCTTCGCTTTTGCACGTCGCAAGTTCGAACCCCAGCTACTTTTGATAATACTTTTTTTTGCCCTTTCCATTATCCACCTGTAGGCTCTTATTCCTCTCAAAATCGCAACTTTCCATATGAATACCTGATGAAAAAAGCAAAAGTACCTAGAAATATTCTACCCTCTTCCGTAACCGAGTTGATTGTGTGTCTTCCTCATCCATGTCCATGACCATTGTAACATATCTCGAGGGTGTGGCTCTCACCGTAACAAATTCCTGCCACAGAGATTCATTTCGGAAAGCGATCGCTTGGTTAAGTAGGTCAGATGGGGTGGTCGATCTCCACGCCAACGCAATTAGATCCTGCACATCTCCCAAGACCGTGACTGTATCAGTCCGACGATATAACGTAACTGCCCAGTATACGAGCACGACGGCAACATATAGGAAAATGATAATGACTGCAAAGGTCATTGCACCCCCAGAGGTACCAAACCCATATCCAAACCGCTCAGCCTCAAGATACATGGTGAAAAACTCCCGTTTCCACTTTTCCATCAACTGCTGCGGCGTTCCGTCTGACTGTTCCCACTCATCAGGTCCTCTTCTGGAAGTACCATTCGGGAAAAGTTGGACTTCCCACCTCCCTATACCTGTGCGGTTTTTGAGATTGGATATGACGATACTGCCGTCGACTGCGTCGTTGGGCCTTAGCAGGTATGAATCCGCGAATGCCGCCGTTCGCGCGATAGCATCGGTGACAATGGCACCCGTGAACTTCTCCAAAACCGTTTGCACTTCATAATCAGAGTCCTGGCGCGAACCGGTCTCATTGGTGCTTCCTGGTCCAAAGTATTGGAACTCGCTCTCGTTTCCTATCGAGGTACTTCCTGAGAGGGCATTCATGAGATAGAAAATATTCTCGAATCTTGCCGCACGGGTTATGTTAAGTAAGCCCTGAGAGCTATTGTTCGGGGATTCATTGCTGATTTTGCCTAAATTTACATACGGCAGCCAAGTCCGATCGATTTGAATGGCTCTAGCTCCAGGATGGGTTTCCTTGATCTTTGTTTCATCAGAAAAAATCGAGAGATCCGTTATATTGCTGCGTACTTGTGCAGCCGCAACTGGATCAAAAAAAACTCTGGCTGGAATCCAATGCGCCATGTAGCTGCAAGCAGCAATGCGTGTGCCGATTTCGCCATGATCAAGGTAGGGCAATCGAGCCAAAAATACAAGAGACGATATGTTCTCATTTCGTGTCCCTTCTTGACCATAAACCACTTCAAACATAAAATCCTGTATCGAACCATCCAAGATCGCTTTGCGTATTTTCCAGCCATTGAGCGCATCTCGAATGCGAATGCAGTCATCGTCGGAGTCATCGGAAAAGCAGTTGAGCTCTTTGTAAGGGTAGGTCATATTTGGAGCTTCAGACGTGATATTGTACTCTTCAAGGTTCCAAACATTACATTTCACATTAACAAGCGGTTGATAGTTGATAGAGTATGGGGAGAGCCGAAGTCGGTAATTCTCTGTACGAGAAATGTCCCCAATGTCGTACGATTTGAATCGATTCTCAAACTGGCCCAGGGTTGTCACGGTCAGCAAGGTTGGGCTAGAGAGAAATGTACCATTTGAACCGTTTGACCACATGTCAAGTTGACGACTAATTTTGCCTGAAGCATCTTCAAAGGTCAAGTTATTCCGCAAACCAGTGTGTGTCATACCGGAAGCCCAGGTGAATATATCTGTCATTCCTGAAGCAGGACATAAATAGGAGTAAACCCCGTATTCCTCTTGGCATTGTATCATTGAAGCGTTCTCCCACAATGCCCCATTCAGTATGTTTGGCCACACTGGATCTAATGGTGATATGAAAAGTGGCATATAAACTTTCGAAAATGCGTTTGGGAGAGGGAACCACCCAGGCTTCGGGACTATGAGGATCGCAGATGCTGGCCCGACAAGGGTGCAAAGGAGGACGCTTAGTAGCAGCAAAGCTGCGAGCCAAATAGCGCGAGGCGCAGCCCTCCAGAATTTGGGGTTGAATAAATACATGACATCGAAAACCCTGTACGCCCCGGAAAGAAGAGCGAATGGAATTCCATCCCCGATAAGGTGCAACCGAAACGTTTCCAGAGCCATGGCTCCTATAGATGCAATGACCAAAATTTCGTACAACTTTGCTACAAGCTGAAGGGAGTTGAGAATATTATTCGCCGAGATTTGTACGCCACCGTCGTCACTGGCACCTATTCCACGGATTGGGAACCAGTAGAGATGGGCAAAATTGATGCCGAGAAGGACCGCGGCGCATGCGACAGGGAGCAGGTGGACGACATAAGTTTTCCAATTATGCAAGCTATTTTGTATGATCTTTGTCGGCTCCAAAGTCATAATGCGTGTTTTCTTCATGAGCGCGGAGGGATGCTTCGTTATGGAGATAATAAGGTAAACCGATCGCTATGAGTTCCATTTTCTGCGGCGAAGTAATGGGAAACACATCATGAGCATTATTTAGGGCGGGGTAGCAGTTATATGGCATCTGCTAAGGCACCTGATCTCATGCCTAGCCACCTTTTCAATTTCTTGTGTAACCTCTAATATGGGATTTTAAGAATCCATTTTTATGGTAAAGGTGTTTCAACAGTGACATAGCAAATCTTGGCATTCACTATGATTCGCGTGGGAGATCTAAGGTTAAAGCCACTCATCAAATATTCGCCCACGTCTCTGCACAGCCTCAATGCTGGCCAATCATGTGTCCCTCTCCTTCACCTTAATCCCAAAGCTGACGAAAAGATTTCCTCTAAAGTTAGTACGATGCTACCATGCGCAGCCATGCGCTTTATGGGCGTGACCTTGAAAACTTGGTGTCCTGTCTCATGTACCATTCTTATCGTTTCTAGGCACCGACCGGCTTACTCAATTTATTGGGTAACCTGAACTGCACATTGGTGTGATCCGGACGATTCCGATCTGAGCCTTGGATCAGCTGGCGCATGTGATACAGCTGGGGTAGCAGAAGAAAAAAGTCTAGAGTCCATCAATGACCGACGAACATTATCCTAACAAATACGTTATTGGCTTAGAATAACAAATAAATTATTAATAAAAAGCCTTCAACTCGGGGTTTACATTTCTACCTATAAGAAAGGAACATTTTTCCTCACACAAGGGGCAAGATTATTTATACCTGCCATCAAAAAGGCAGTCTACTTCTTTGAACTGATTTTTAAGAAGCGGACATAAGTCTAGTAAGGTTCCCAAAACTTCAAAAAGGCCGACACGCAAAGAAAAAGCCGATTCGATCCAGCAGCTCAATCATTTCTTTATTACATAAACCCAAGTTTATCGACAGTTTTACTCCGCCGTTCGGAGGCCGAGATAACTGCTGGTCTTTATCTCCAGATAAACTCCACGTCTGAGTCCGTTTACCATTGGCTCGCCTGTGACTGCCCGATCCTATGTTTGGCCTCCTCCACTATGTCCAGACATCCCTGCTCATATTTCAGACTGGCGCAGATTTCATCATTCTTGTCATACATTCGAACAAATGTTAAGCTTCCTAATTTGCTTCACTCCGCGATTCTTGTTGGGCCTCCCGTGCCCTCTTCGTGTATAGAGGCATGTGGTTGGCTTTACTGCCTGAGACTTATGATTCGTGATTACAGCTACAAAAATCTGGAGTGTTTTTGCCCAGTGATAAAAAACTAGAAGACGATATTTATTGTCGGAAATGAACTGAGGGTCGTATAAAATTATGCATAATGTAACAATGAGGGCGGCATTAAATGTGAGGATGACACCTCAAGCGTGGACGATGCTAGAATGAGGTCGTGCCATGTCATTCTATTACTGTTAACACCAAGACATTTCAGTGCTGGAATTGCAACCCTTACAGCGGACATAATCTCATTCGGTTGTGCTTTCTATTTCAAATTCGTTAGATCCTAGTAAATTGGTACCGTGGCGTGACAATTCATCCACTTTTCGGGCCGAGGAACTAATGTGAGGAAGCTAAGGTGCGCCTGTTTGTCAAAATGCTATGATAATATTGACCAATATCCAATCAGATCCTCAGTTCTGTTTTTTTTTATAAACCTTAATCCCTGTACAATGGATTAGACAGGCAGGGACTTTGTACACAAGCCTCACAAGATCGACTGTTCGGAAAACTGAAACCGAATTATGCGGACTTGGCACAGAAATTCATGCATTGTACCCCGCAAACTCCGCAAGCCTTGTGTATATTCACCTGGCAGATAGACCTGCATCAGAAATTATAAAGGCGAATCATCTCACCAACGAATGTAATATGCTTCATAGTTTCGAATAGCATAGCCAACAATTTCTTGTCCTTCCTAACTCTGTCTACTTCAAATACAATGGTGAAAATTGCCATCGCGGGAGCCTCAGGGCGCAAGTTCACTAAACAAATTTAAATTGTATCGCAAAAAACTTATTTGTGGGTGTATTTAGAACTGGCCCGAGAAGTTCTAGACCAAATTGTGAATTCTGAGAAGCATGAAGTCGTTGCGTTAGTTCGAAAGGTATCATTCAACCATGCACTGAAAAAAGAATCTTTCGGTAGCGATGCTACTAACGTTGAGTTTTTACAGGACCCCAAGTCTTTCCCGACTCTTTCAGTAGTTCGATGGATACAGACAAACTATCAAGACAAAAACGAATTAATTGATTTACTTGATGGAGTTCATACCGTTCTGTCTTTCTTTGTCACTCACCTGGATCCGAACGGTGTCACTCAAAAGCGCTTAATCGATGCTGCTGTTGAAGCAGGTGTCAAGAGATATGCTGCCAGTGAATGGGCTGTATAAGGCCTTTTGAATTTGCTATCGATAAGTCTAAATGCTAACATAGTTTCTTAACAACATGAAACTGAGGAGACAAATTGGGTCAAGTAGCAGATATAGTGCCATGGTATGCAGGCAGGCTTGAGATTCGTTCGTATCTGCAAGAGCTCAATCGAGGAAAGAAGGTGAGTTTGAATGTCCTCAGCAGCTGATGTCCAGTTTAGAGTTGACAGAAAGACTTGTAGATCCTTGAGTACACTTTATTCCACCCTGGAATATTCATGAATTATCTGGGATTTCCGCATCAAACAACCCAGCACATCTCCATGTTCCCAATCTTGTACGATCTCAATGACATGCGTGCGGTTGTTACCAAAGAAAGTTTCGATGTTGAGTTTACGTACACGACAATCCAAGACATCGCGGCCATTGTCACTAAGGCCATAGACTACGCCGGTGATTAGCCTACGTTGGGAGGTATCGCAGGAAGCAATCTAACACCTAGGCAGTTATTAAAGCTCGGAGAAGAGATAAGGGGTAAGACAACGATCCCTCCGTATACCTAGATAATCTATCATATCTCACTTCACAATTATAATGAAGTTGATAAAAAAGCACTAAGAGTTGCTCTGTAGGAAAACCATTTAATATTGAATGGGTGGAAGAAAAAGACCTTCAGACAGGCATACTGAAGGCGAGCTGGCTGCCTCCAAGCGACCACAAAGTGCTAGGTGCTCTTCCAAAAGAGGTGAGTGACGCTTTCAAAGCTAACGTAGTAATTGGGACACTTTTGACAAATGCTAAAGGAGGTTGGAAGGCGACAGATGAGTGGAATCAACTCTTGCCTGATCACAAGTTCACTAGCGTTGAGGAATTCCTGCGACAAGTTTGGAATTAGTTGTCCCGTTGCCGCTACAAGATCAGCGCCAACGCAGGAAACGCACACTGTGTGGGAAATACTTTTCATAGGGCAATACAGATATGTCGCTTTGAAACTACCATATTTGTAGTGCCAACCGCTACTCCGTATCTGTCATTTTCCTCGAAAACTGGCGCCACACGTGATCTCCACTTGGTGCGAAACGGAATATGTATTCCGCTCACACGATATCTTGGGAATTCTCCTCCACTGTCACCACTCATTGCTCAAACGTCTCCAAACCCCGAAAATTAATTTGATCATATTATTTTATTCATTAGTACATCAATGAACATAAGAATCGCGTACATCACCTCAACCAAAATCGACCATGCCGCCAAAACCCAACCCTTGTCCACCAAAGCACACTATACCCCAAACTGACAGAAAAGTACCCACATCACGAACGAAGTATGTCTCCAAGGCATGTGAAGTATGTCGACGACGAAGGGTAAAAGTAAGTTATATTAAAGAATTAGGAGTTTCAGTTATGTATGAAGATGCAGCTAATTATTTTCAGTGTGATGGCAAAACGCCTTGTTCTCGATGTCTTAGTCGTAAGCTTAATTGCATTTACGCGACCGAGGATATTAAGCGTGGAACAGCGCCAATGGCATATGTACAGCAGCTCCAGAATCGTATTGCCTTGCTGGAGCAAATCCTATGGCTTCACTCTATAGACATCGACGAGGCCGTGGCTCGGATCCAGGAGAAAGATAACATCGCAGGGAGAAACACGCAGCTATCTGCTGCCACATCTGTAGCTGACCCTGGCGAACTCGGCCGTGATTTTGCAGCTGGGTTGAGTATTGATGAGTCATTAGGCTTTGAGCATGAAGTTGAACCTCACTACTTTGGCCCTGCTAGTGGTCGACCGGAATTTCATCCATTACAAAAAGGTATCTCTTCTCCTGTGTGATCCATTTTCTTTGATATTGACACTCTGGTCATATAGAAAAACATCGAGGACTACTTGATGGCTATTTATTCACGCAACCATCGGACCAACAGCCAGACCTTTATTCTTATGCAACAGAAGGAGGGCTTGAAATTTCCGAAGAGCTTGAATCACATCTGCTGGACCTGTATTTCTACTGGGAGCATCCATGGGCGATGATAGTCAATGAGCAACTCTTTCGCCAAAGCAAAGAAGACAACGGCCGCTATTTTAGCCCACTTCTTCTCAACTGTATTCTTGCTACTGGGGCACGCCACTCGGATCGTCTCGAGGTTAGATCTGACCCAGATGATCCCAATACGGCTGGGCGCATATTTCTCGAAACAGCCGAGGTTCTATTGCACTTCGAATTAAAATGTCCCACCATAACCACTCTTCAATCATTGGCCATTTTGGGAACCGCATATGTGGTATGTATCAATATAATCACAAAAGACTATCTCTAATGTTCTGAAGGCATTTGGATATGATACGGCCGGTTGGTTGTATCAAGGTATGGCATTTCGGCTAACTCTAGATATGGGTCTAAATTTGGATCCTAAAGGGCTGGTTGAATTGAACCGAATCAGCCCCGAGGAAGCCGAGCTGAGGAGGCAAATTTACTGGTCTTTGTACACCATGGACAAGCTATCAGCAAGCTATACAGGTAGAGTATGCACAATGCTGGTAGGGTTAATTCGAACCACTATGCTTTACGATGAGGCTAAAGTACTTTGATACAGAGCTCCCAGGCCATTGTGGCCCATCCAGAATCACCTGCCTTGGATATTAATTCACCCGGAATAATTGATCAAAGCCCAATATTACTAAACACACTTCATGATTCCATGGGAAGTCATGCTCAAATCTTAGAAAAGATTTTATGCAATTTGTAAGTGCATATCATGGTTTTCAAGAACATGTTACTTATTATATAGATACGGCCCAAAGCGGCTGATATCTCAAGTACAAAGACAGTCGTTCTTTGACTCTTGTATGCTTACGTTAAAGGGATGGTACTACAGCTTATCCGCCACAATGAAACCTGGTCGCTCTGGGTCAAAAAATATGTTCCCCCATGCTTACATTCTATGCATGGTATACCATACCTCCATCATATTATTAACGAGGCCGTTTTTACCAAGTGCTCGCAAACCATATGGTCTGGAAGCCTACAATTCGCAATCAAAATTCACCAAAAAAGCAGCAACTTTGTGCCTCAATGCTGCTGAGCAAATTAGCCTACTGGGTGATCAATACAGAGAGGCGTTTGGGAGCTTCCGCAAAAGCCCCATCACTGCGACGCATTGTACTCTCTCCGCAGTTCTGGCACTTTTGCATCCCATAAATAATGTAGGGGGTGAAATCAAAGCATCACAAATGGAAAGGGTGAACTCGTGCACAAAAACGTTGTTGGAGCTGTCCCAATCCTGGATCCCTCCAAAACGTTATTATTCCAGAGTTTTACAAATAGTCCAAGCAAGAACTGGTCAAACCTCTGCGGAAACTGCGAATGAACGTTTATCAGACTCTCTTAGCAATGAGAGGCCTGAAGCCGGGAGTATGAACGATGCAACATTTACCGTTAACGAAGAAGATCAAGCAGAACCGTTCCAGTTCGATTTTCACTGGGCAACTCAAGGAGTGGGCCAAAGCCAAAGTAAGATATATTTAAGTACAAATATCTTAACTTTAACTGACGTATACCGAGGGACCGAATCACTTTCTCTATTTCCTGATTACCTAAACTTGGACATGGACCTCGCATTTGACGCACCGTATGACGGCCTTGACCTCCATTCTAACTTGGGCGGGGATTTAAATCCTGGGTTTTATTTTGAAAAGTAATCGCTATACAGAAATTACCATTTTATCTTCTCAAGAGAAGCTTAGATTTAACCGGCATGTTGCTGCCTGCATTGATAATCTAGTAGCCCTGGATTCTTCACATTCAATACTCGGGAACATTAGTTTGAACTTGTTGATGCCACTTGATATTTAGTATAAGACAGCTATACAAAGGCTACTTTCTTGGCTTGTAATAGACATGATATTTCCAACAACATTGTGGAACGTGTGTAGATCAAAATTTGCGTGCAGGAGTCCGGGCCTCGAACAGTCGATCAAGCTCAGACCACGACTTGCCTTTCGTTTCTGGGACTACAAAGAAAGCAACCACACCAAGAATTATTACTGGCCCAAGAAATATGAGTCCCGTTTTCGGTCCTAGGTTGGCTTCGTCCGCATTGATAAGATACGGAATCGCAACACTCCAACCAAGATTCACCGCCGCGTTAGTAGCAGTAGCAATAGCTGTCGTCTTAGCTCGCAGCCGTGTAGATGAGATCTCACCAACGATAGTCCATCCAATGGCTCCAACGGAAAGAAAATAGAGAAGGTTCCAAATAATGCTGAATGCGGCCAATGCCTGACCATTGCCTCGGGTGCCAGTACCAACCCATCCCAGAACCGACATTGCGACCAGGCAGGGTACCATGCCGCCAATACCAAACATCAGCTGTGGGCGCCGGCCCACATGCTCCACAAGCATGAAAGCTACCAGGATCGCAAAAAGCGACAACAGCGTCGATATGATGGTGATGAGAAATGCGTTTGACAAACCCGAAAGGTTTAAGAAGTACGCTAGATAATTTCCACATAGAGGATAACCGGAGAACTGTTGCATGACCATGGGAAGGCAGGCCAGCAACGTGCGACGTAAATCAGCTCCCTTGAAGCAATCAAGATAAGACAATTTGTCCCTGCTAAGTTCTCGCTCATGAGCCACGGTCGTCTTCATCAGCTCCAGATCATCTTGTACGGAATAGCTTGGTTCCTGCCCTCGAAGGGTGAAAAGTGCTTTTTCGGCTGCATCAAAGCGTTCGATACTGACGAGGTAATAGGGTGATTCTGGAACAAGAAAGGCGAACAAAACTCCGCAGATGAGGCCAATGCCAAACTGAGACACAATAGCTGCCTTCCATGACCATGGCCCATCTATCTTGGAAGTTCCTTCTAGAACGCAAGAGGCAAGGAAAGATCCAAGGGTGATCCAAAATTGGAATAACGACAATAAAAAGCCTCTAATGTGGATTGGTGCGAGCTCTGAGACGTACGCTGGTGTGTTGCCTTGCATGAAACCCATGGCCATGCCGAAGAGTAATTTCGCGATCACCCAAACCTTCCAGTTGGGGGAGAAGAGTTCAACGATGGTTCCAATCATAGTTAATCTACTTCTGTTAGTACCAGAAGCACTCGCGCATAACCCTGACAACCACACTGCCAGATAATCTTTGGACGAAAAATAATGGTTTACTTACATCAAAGTAGTGTAAAAACAAATTCTTCGGCCGAACATGTCGTTCAGAGTGCCAACAAGGAAGGCACCCACTATGGCCGCAACGAATTGACAAATTGTCCACACAAGCTGCCTGCTGGCCGGCAGAGTCCATGCTTCAATCGCGTCATCGTAAACACCAAACTTTTTGACGTATTCCGCGTTAGCGATAATAGACCCAATCAGAGTCAGATCATATCCAATCAACACAGCGAGGCTTGCGCAAGCAAAACAAGCCAGGGTTGCTCGCCACGATTGCCCAAGTTGGATGAAGTGCTCATGCCACTTCACAGTGATGGCCACATTTTGGATATCGCCTAGCGTCGCTTCGGGATCTACAGACTTCTCGATTGAAATGGACTCTTTTTCTTTCGACATTTCGAGTAAGTCTTCGATGTGCGGACTTAAGGGGGATGGTTAAAAGGCAAGGTGATAAGCAGAATTTAAGTTTTTTCTCGTTAGCGTTGGTTTAAATTCATAAACACCAATGCTTGGCAACGCACGCTGATATCGATGTGCTACAAACATCCTTCAGCCGGTCAGCAGCGGTCCGCTCATTTATAACTCGTACTCTCTTCTTGATCGATGGCTCTAAGTTCAGCCTTATCTGCGTCATGGTGATAACAGCAGATGCCCCATGGGGATTGAAATTGCCCCCACCAGTGCAGCAGATATCGCTTAAGATTTAGCGTGCAGGGGCCTCGAACGCGGAAACTACATTCCTCGCCCTGAGAACCGTGCTAGAACGCAATCACGTTGATGTAGTGTTTTATTGGTTCAATAGAGGTTAGTGGCGGAATACACATCCCTAAGCCATTAATCTTCAATCATGCGCAGAATCTACGGGGTAATTGCGATCTTTTGCTGCTTGCGCTGCGATATCCCTGAATGCTATTAGTTTTAGGGTCTTTTATAAGTGTTTGCATTGCACACCCGCTTTAGCATACCCCTGATGCTTTATAACAAAAAATAAATCCCAAGTTAATAGAACCACTCTATTACAATTTTTCTATTTCAACCTTTTATTTAGAGCTACATGTGGCAAGGAAAAACCTGCTCTACGAGATGGCGCGTCACCCTCAACATCGAACCTACCTACCCTATAGTGTGACACGATCAAGCATCTACTGCATCGCGTTTATCGACCCTCCCCGTGTCTGAATTCGAACCGAAATACGTATGAGGAGCAACAAACGCTTCCACACAATGATTACCCTTGTCACCACTGCTAATGGTCAACCTTTGAGACCCGCTAGTCGTCGAAGGGTCTTGCGCCGGCATGAAGAATGACCTCCTGTTTCCGAAGTTCCTACCATTGATAAAAATCTACCATGAATTATTCGTCTTTAACCTCTTTGTCATAATTAGCATCCCGACAACTTTGGCCAAGACTGGTTCCTCCTTAATAGTCTTGCACGTCCTACAGGGGCTTCTTGGATCTCCCGAACTTTTTTAATGGCGTAGAGCGGATAGAACTGCGAGTGAAATGACATAGTATTGAAGTCTGCTGAGTCGCCTTGTTTCATACATATAACGTAGTAGCAGTAGCTCCGGCTTACCTTCCCAATCAGACAACTCAACTCCGGTATGATCGTGCATCTCAGCTCAGGCGAACTCTACCGCTAGCTGTCACATATATGTGCCTACAGCCTTTCAAAACCTTGGCTGTTCTTGGATTATTTTTCGATTTAACTTTCGTATCGTTTTTCCAACAATCAGCTTTTGCGATGGAATTAATTAGAATTTACCCTTCTTGCTTCAGCAAGTTAGCTGGAAAGGACCTCAAATTGATGTTCTGAAAGAAAAAACCCTCTACTCACCGGAATCAGTGCAGTCCTTTCAAGGGGATTTGGCCCTGTAAATACCGGGCAAATTGAAGGAAGAGAAGCAAATCAATCCCTCTTAACAATCAGGGGTAAATTGTTTGCGCCACTGTATTAAATTTGGGGTCCGTGAGGTCAACCACTTTTACGGGGGTTGTTCCTGGCGCAAAACGTGCACTGATAATTGCTCGGCGAAGCCAAGAATTATGACGGACCTTGCACTGCGGAACGGCCGCGCTCAGATGTTTTACTAAGTGGGCTATGTGAGCAGGTCCACGCAAGGCTCCTTAAGATCGGCATGAGCTAAAAGTTTCAAGGCTGAGGCCTTTCCTATTAAAACCAAGGATGTTTGTTAGCATGAATTAGAAGCTGGCCAAAATGTAGAGCAAGTTTCTATTAATTTGTTTGGTTTGATTTTACATTTGTAGCTTTGACTAGATAGTAGTGTTTGTGCTGCCCAAGCTCGGTCAGATGGCCTGATTCTGGCCAAGTCGCAATAAAACAAATATCGTACCGCCCACTCCAGGTCTATCAGTACGTGCATATATGATCGCCTGGGCTGTGAAGTATCCATTTAAGTGCTATTTGCCTCTGTGTTGTCAATTTGGTGATAATGCGAGTAGATGGCGAAATGTTACGCGTCTGAGCGATTCGAACGCCTCATCAGAAAAAAGAGGGTAGTAGCAAAACGTGCAAAGAACAATGCTGGTTCTTAGCAAAAATCTAGTGATCGGCAGAAAGGAAAAAAGCCGTAGACTTACTCATGGACGGGTACATCTGAGACAAACGTTGGATCGTGGTCGGTCCGAGTCTCGGGTACTCCGAAGGGTGACGCAAATGGGTCCAAAACCCCAGAGTGGATTCCGCTCGGCATTGAAGTTTTGCACATTTTGCCACGAACATTGTTGAATGGCAGTCATCATTAAAATCAAGAAATGTAGAAAAATTCATGGTTCTCTCTAGCAAAAAGCAACTACTAAAGATCAACAGGCAATGTCTTGTATCATACCAATAATTCTACCAACTTTGTCCTGGGGCACAACCTCAGTAATGTGCGGAGAAATCTGAGACTTGGCCAGGGTCCTAGCCGGCGCTCAGGTTACAACTCTTCTCTAGGTCAGTTATCCTGCCCTTGTCCTGGCATGTGTCACGATGAACTTGAAACTGCCATGTCCCGTGTTTGACGCACAGCTACCCTCAACGTCGCGTTCTAGAATAACTGCTTGATCGGCCATGAATATATTTGTACTTTCTCTTCTCTACTTTTCAATTCCTTCCAACCTAATCAATACGACCTTGCCAAACCTCTGCATTTGATCCAAAGCCGTCTGTGTCTAAATTTATTCCAATTCCATACACCCCGTTAGAATCTGTCGACATCGATTCACTCCGCATCATAACCAAACCCTGAGCGTTATTCACCGAAATATCTTTCCCCTACTTGAATCAAGACTGTTTAAATTGATCTACAGGGCGCCTTTGTTTTTCCTCTTTACTATTTCCTTTAACACAATGTCTCCATTCAAACCTCGTCAAGATGGGCGCTCTTCACCCTCATGGCGTTTACTTTGCTGCGTTTCAGAAAGATCACCGAAAGACGAGCCTTACAAACAATTTCCTTTGACTTATGTTTCCTCCAACGACCCATACGACTTGAGACCTATCAGGAGATTAAGATCGGACGAGTCGTCAATAAGGGTAGAGAAGGAGTTTACTCGACAATCTATGACGATCGAAGTCCGATCACGGGTCCCCCGTACATCAACAGCGCCAGATAGAATGGAGACAGACACCAATAGCGTCGGCAGATTTCACCACGAGCGTTTAGCACCTGATAGTGGATTGGTTGTGCCGTTGACGCATTGGTCAACTCTCGAGAATCTAGACCATGATAAACCCTGGGCACCTTTTCCTGAGCCGGAACCAACCATTCCCCCGCATAAACGTCAATTATGGAGGTCACCCATTTCATGGATAATTAAACCGAAAGGTCCACAAGCGTCAAAAGGCCATCACCTCTACCGTCCACCAAACCATCGCCGAATGGGTAGCGAGGCAGATTTAAACATTGGCTATCTGGTACCGCTTACCGAGAGTCCAAAATCAGCCTTCTGCAAACAACCACCAAGGCATACCCCAATGAAAGTAATCACTCATACGAATGAATCGACAGCTGAATTTCAATCAATGGAATGCGAAAGAAGCTTCTCTCCTCTGTCATTTCATTTCCCTCGCAGAACGGTCTCAGAGAACGCTCGCATGCACAATCACGTCATTCATCAGACTGAATCCTGTCCATCTTTAACCGGTATGAACGGCGGACGAACAACCCTAGACATGCCACCATTATCAGCTCCGCTGCCTACAATACTTCGACCGCGCCCCCAAAGGAAACCTTCAAATCGGATGACGTCTCTGAGTTCTCTAGAAGTCAGCCCTATAATTGATTTCTGTTCACCCAGGGCGAGTCGGATTCCTCATGTTGCGTTGGGGGTCAATGCACCCAATGGGCCCCATTGCGACGATCAAACTACCAACTCAGAGGCTTGGTTTCTAGAAAATGATGCCATCCCCTCATCCGAGTCACTAAGCAACAGATTGACAGATGGAGAGGAGGATCATGATTGTGAGACACCCACCTCTGGTGAATTACCTATGACATTTCTTTTGGATGACGAGGATGAACTCTAAGAATCTGGAATTCAATGCGACTTGTATATATAGATACTAATGAGAAATGTTCTTAAATATTATGACAACGCTACAAAACAAAAAGGAGGTCTGTGGAAGGATATTTCCATCTTTAAATACTTTCATGTTGTGTCTATGTCTTTCACAAAAAGCGACCTTGAAGCTTACTCACGTGCTTGACTCCCTCGGGCCGTTGAGACGCGTGATCGACCACGACGAGTCGGGTGTGCTCGGTCCTTGAAACCAAAACTCCACCAAGCACAGATGTAGCTAAAATAAAAAAAGAAGCCTAGAGACAACCATTTAATTAATTCATTTACTAGGACGTGCACCAATGGGAGAGCTCTATCCCCGGTCTTGAAAATTGCGGTATTCGGGGAAAAAATGCGGCAATATTCCGAACTGGATTTCGAGTGTGGAATTCATATTCCGCCTCACGACATGGTCCTAGCGTGGCTCGCTCTGGATTTTCCCAGATGGCCCCAGCTCTTAATGTCCACTCAATCATGGCATGCCAAACATGAAGATCCCAGCTCTGCGGTATATCTGCCATGCGGCCCCGCTGTGCTATTTCCTTTCCAAGTGCCGTCGAATCTGGCAACATTTCGCCGCAGAGTAGAATGCGTAGCCGTGCGGAATGTGCATTCCGCTGGAGCTATATTACCACCGTTTGCTAGTTGACTACATCGCTAAATTTTGACTTTCAACTTGGCAAAGCTTCAAAGCAAACAACGCAAAATTTCTGGTCATCGTTATCACCATACAATACCATGGCGGAGCACAAGTCCTATACATACGAGGGGTTCGGAGAGAACATTAAGGAACAATGTTGGTTTTCTCAGGCGGTCCGTGTGGGAGAAAATATTCATCTGGCCGGTCAAGATACTCTCGTTGCCCTACAGATAATTAGCAGGTCTTGTTAAAATGTCGGGAATACTAACAGAGCCTTAGGTGGTTGGGACCGGGAAACTGGCGTATGCTATCCAGAAATCAACGAGCAGATTGACCAGACTTTCTTGAACATTGACCATGCATTGAAAACGGCAGGCGGAAAGGGCTGGTCGCAGGTGTACAGAGTTAACTCTTTCCAGATTCAATTAAATGAGGAGAACCAGGAGGCTATGGTGCGCAACTTCAAGAAATATATGCCTGATCATCACTTTGTCTGGACTTGCGTTGGAGTGACAAGATTGGGAGCCGAGGATATGAGGGTCGAAATCGAGGTTTCAGCTTATGATCCAGCAAGCAAGACCAAAGGCGAACGACGAGTGACAGGATCAGCGTTGTTAGAATTTTTATTTTAGAGGGACTAAGAAACAGGTTATTAGTCACAAGTCTTACCCATTCGTTGTTCCTGACCTCTCCATGTCTCTCATGTCAATCAGGTTCTTACATGCCATTGATTCCTAATCTAAATGCAAGACCGAGCTCGACCTATGTAGGGAGGACTTTTCAATACAATCATATTTGCTTTGACAATTATTGGTACTGTTAGTCATAGTGTCTGTATCTTACAATCAACCTCTCTTATAACCGCGTACGGAGCAACTTAGAGATGCCTTCAAAAAGTCTAGTAGAAAACTCTATTAATCCGGACATGTATTAAAGACGCTGCCCCAGCCAGGATGCATTCCATCTTACATGCCAATTCATGTAAAATTGAACCAAAAAGAAAATCATCACTGTACGAAATATTCTCGATATTATACACTGTAAATCCATGACTTTTGTTGCTCACTCAAGGATATACTAGCCTACCTCGCCAGAGAAGATGTCAAAATAATCCAATTTGAGTTCCAAACGACTATCAAAGATATCACATGTGACTGTAGCTGCCAGCACAGGAGCTCGACTGGTTACTGAATCCAAGGTAAAATCGTTGATTATGCCAGACCAACAGTCGGATACAGCCATGATAGGAATGGTAACAATCGTCTTGGCACCAATTGTAACCGCAAATGAACAACTACTACCAATGTATTGCCCTCTGGATGGCTGTTTGTATAGAATCAAGGATAACTAGGGGAACGCGATGACGTGGTCCGGCGGGTTCTGACTGACGATCATGTTCTTGAAACTAACCGCATGGTCCGCCCAAGACCTCGTATAGCATGGAATTTCAGTATATTATAGTCAGGCCCTGGTCAAAAAGCTTGTATCCTTGCTGTAGACTTCTCACTAAGCCAAAGCAAAACGAGATGATGCTGTTAATCCACCATGCTTTCAACCAACTTCAGAATTTGAATTTTCACTTATTATAATGTATACTGTTGCTAGAGATTAAAAGTTCTACCAAATTTGTTGATAATCAACTGTCTCTTGGCGTTTTGTGTGATAATTACTCGATTACGTGCCCGAGAAAACTCAATCTTGCAAATGGCCATGTTATCCATAGCTTTCATTTCCTCGGTAACGGATGAACCAGCATCATGTCGTTCAGATAGAACATAGAAACTGGAGTTCGGTTTGATAACATAAGACTCGTTTGGGCTGGGACAGAATTTGACGCTGGGACCGATCGCGTCGATGAGGGGCTGGGTCAGGCCAACGCCGACAACGAATCCAACTATTCCGCATGAGCATTTTACCCTGGGATCTGGGGTGCAGTACATACCTCCTTTCGCTTCCTCTAGGGTGTAATCATCACTGGTCTGCAACACGAGCGATCCGGGACCAGCCTTCTTGGTCAGCTTCTCGGACGCCACGGCGGAACTGAATTGCGGCGAGCCGCCGGCAAACTGGACAGTCAAAGCGGTGCCAAATACTTGGTCCACCCCTTCCTCTCTCATTGTCCCCAAACTGACAGGCCGAGTAGTGAGCACTTGAGCCTCTAGACCTGCAGTTCCAGCCGCTTCGGACATCTTGCCACAAACGGCGTGAAGCTCATTGCGTGGAATATTGACCGAGACTACGCCACCATGAGGTACATCGAGAAAGCTAGCCAGGACGGTGGAGGTAATGGGCTCGTCAGGCTTGGGAGTAACCGAGAACACTTCAGAAAAGATGGCGTAATTCGACGGTAGGTTCGATTGGTTGTTGATGGTGACAATGTAGTACTTGTGCGGGTCCACTTGAAGTTCCATAATGTACTACTTGAGGCCGTTGCTGGCAAATGGATAGGACAAGGCGTGAGATTCGAACTGCTGGTTTGAAGAGGGTCTATGCTGGGAGAAGCGGCATGAGGGCTGCACCTGGTATTAGGATATTTCCGCACAGTGTTGCCGGATAACACCAGCACGCTCGAGTCTTATTGCCAAGAAATTGTGCAAGGAAAGCGGCACCATGGGTAATGTTTAAGCCTCCATTCACTATTGATGTCTCACTTCTTAGCCCTGTTAGTCTTGCCAAAAGTGGCTGGCTGATGTGGCTGGCTGGTTATGACTGGCTGATGTGGCTTGCTGGTGTGGCTTGCTGAGGTACTGATCCGGAAACGGGAGTTCATGTGGCCCAGCCAGGTCGGCGCCTCTCAAAGAGGTAGCCCACATCAGGAAGCAATGATCCACAACCTTGTACAACGCTAGTTTCCGTCGTTCACACACTCATCGTGGCTAGCTGATTGAATACAGAAAAACGGTTCTAGGCGTTCACAATTCGAGTGTTTTATGGGTATCTCACAACAGGGCGAGGTCAAAGCACACATTCTAGCCTCGGACCCTTGCCTCAATTGAGATACATCCGCACTTTGTCCATCAGCTTGGAATGTCTAATATTAACGCGTGCATATTCGAAACAAACTAACCAAATCATTTGCAAACCAATCTTGTAATTCGCAGCGCCCCATGTAACGCCATAGTGGATTCTATCAACATGCCACACATGCATCATCGAATCACAACAGCAACCCAGGTAGTTGTGGCGCGCTGAGCTATGCTTCCAGGTCTGGTGGCATAGTCTATTGATATCGACCATTTTGGATGGTTGTTCTTCGGCGGGGTGTGTGAGCGACATCGGCTTGACATCTTTGTGATGTCTTGTGGGATTGGAAGCGCGCCAATCGGCTATGCAGGCACCGGCAGTCTCTGTTGGGAGAGCATGGCCTAGAGTCTTGTGGAAAGCATTTGATATTCAAAGAGATATAAGTATCCGTCCATCTCCCACGGAATTCATCTGATCAACAGTCAACTCTCGGACATCATCCTCTCTGCACTTGAATCTACTCCCTCTTCAAACACTTCAGTTTTGAACTTTCATATAGCCAAAATGGTCGACAGGTACACCATCAAGGTCGATAACCAGTCTGGTGACTTCCAGAACTATGTCATCTTCACCGAACGCCCTGGAGTTACTGGAGACATCGTTGATAACATCTGGCAAACCGTCTTTTCCACTGCCCAGGTCGGCAATGGTGAGGATACTGAGTTCTCTGTTTATAAGCAGTACTTTGCTACTGTTGGTTCTTCCAAAAACGCTCCCGCTCCTGGAAGGCCTGTGAAGCTCTCTAAGAGGCCTGTCCAGCTAGGCACCCCGAATGATGACGGTACGATGATTCCGGGCAGCACCTACAAGATGGTCTCTATCAACAAGATCCCTGAGTTCTCTACCGAAGAGCTCCAAGCTGGTGGTATCATTGGAAACTTCCAATTGAGGACTGATGACAAGTTTGACACTACCCTTGCCAAAGAGAGTGAGTCTAAGATGAATCCATTATGTCCAAGTTTCAAATAAATTAACAAATTCGCAGAAAACTTCCTTGTAGGGCTCGGAGGATCGCAGTCTGGAAGCGATTACAGTGGTCCAATGGCTGTTTTCACACCTAAGCCCAACCAAAAGTACCAGATCGAACCTAAGAACGTCTTCTACTTGACTACTGGAACATTCAATGAGGGTCAAATCATCGATCCCACGCGATTGGATCACGACGTCATCAAGCTGGACTTCAGCGGCCTTCGTGGAAACCCTGTCAAGACCGTTGTCCACAACTCTCAAGGGCAGCTGATTCTCAGGAAGTAGGTGGCAACAACTGAGTCATAATGAAAGCCGAGGCAATGTCAACTTTAGGGAATGGGTGCTGGAATGTTTGGCCAGCAGTAAGGGGATGGGCGTTTCCTCTTGCGTAATAGAGCTAGATAATTGATACTAGAGGTCCTATTACTTAGATTAAAGTCCCTAAAGTCGAATACCACTGAATAATGATTTATTTTACGATCATAATTCCAGCTACTGTGATGGATATAACAAGGTTGGCGCCCCTAGGGTGCTGGTGTAAAATGCACCAATAAGGGTTAGAATCGTCTAGGTTAGTCTCACAATACAAACATAGTGTAGTTGTAATTTCAGTTTGATTGCAATAATTGATTTACACACAACCGAAATACGACCAATTAGTTCTTTTGTGGCCACGATAGTTGGATGTTAGGGCATGTACGAAGCAGACAAATGCAGTTGATTATTAGTTTAAACTGCTTTGTAAATTCTGTTTATGAGAGGTATGGAGGCTGGACGAAACTCGTATGCTTATATATCTGCATGAGAGGATAATTTATCATTCACGCGAACCACAATTTTGCCGTTTATCTCGCATTTTACGAGTCTCTCCATCTTCTCTGGGACATCTTCTAGCCTAACCACGCTGATCAGTGGCATAACAATTCCCATGTTGATGTATTCCATTACCTGCAACGCTTGAGAATTGCCACCCATTAATGTGCCGTGCACATGTAGACCTCTTTCGATCAACTGGGCCAAAGGCATCGTAAAATCTACGTTGCCCCGAGGTACCCTTATAAGAAAGTCAGCATTTTCTGTTCTGCGCGTTCTCGGATCATTTGGAAATAACTTGCCCCGAACAAACGATGCTACCCCCATCACAGACGTATTCATCCAATCTCCTGAATCCGCCGAAACCGCTACTCGTAACGATGACAGCTTCTGCTGCCCTGCGAAATGATCTCTTGGGTCTAAGCTTGATGCATGTTTCATGTACTGAAGCGATAAGCTTTCCCCATTCTTCAGGGTCATCAGTCTCGGTGGCCGGTAGAAAAGAATGGCCAAAATCATCGGCCTCGACCGGTAGAGCGTCTATTTTCCATTTCAAGTCAATACCGATCACCTTCAACCCCAGTGCGTTCTTTGCTATGGCACCGGCCATATGTCCAATTCCACCTAGAATACCGATAATGACTATTACATCGCCCGGTCGGGTATTGGTGGACCGTAGAGCCATCAGAGCTGCCGAACCTGAACACAGTGCAGTCGTGTAAAGTGCATGGTTCGTACTCGAGGATGTCAAGAAATCTGGGAGTAGCAAAAGACATCGTACCGGTATTGTGGCATACTGCTGAAAGGTACCGGCAACGTGCTTTGATGCATTTAGCTGAAAGGGACATGATGTTGGCAGTCCTTGCAAACAGTATGTGCACGTTTGGCACGACATTGCAAGGTAGCGAATTCCAACCGTGCGGCCAATCAATGTCGGGTCATGCGATTTCACGACTTGTCCAATACCCTCATGACCAGCGATATGATCGTGCTCTGGGAATCCGGGCTCAGGGCCGACTGAAAAACACGCATCCTGGGATTCGTTGTGTCAGAGAGTCCAGACGGGAGAGTTGTGTATTCTTACGCTTCGGCAGATACCTGTATACTCAATCCTAACAATCGCCTCATCGGCTGCCGGTTCTCTCACTGCAATAAACCTCGATTGTTGATTTAGGTGCGGTCCTACCTCTGGTGTAACAATGGCTTTTTGGGTAATTGGCAACTCAAGCGCAGGGTGTTGGTGTGCGCTCCTGGCCACCGTATCGAGTGATGAATGCGAAGAAAGTGGTGAGCTGGGTATAAAGCCAGGACCATCGTTTTTGCTGCATACAATGGGCTCATCGGTTACCAGAGGTAAGAACTTACAGTTAAGAACCGTAAGGCTAGCATCAGTGGCTTCTGCTAAAATAGACTCGACAGTCATGATTGCTTGAATTTGGAAAAAGAAAATCCCGACGAGTAGCTTGGCGTGTTTGAGACTAGTAGACTCTATTCTTTTTATCGCTAATTTTCTATTCTACTCGATATTCTCAAGTCAAAAACATTCTGATAGGATTAGATTGATAGGAAGAGCGGGATATGATTTCCGTTGTGATGTGGTGGAGTCTTCCTTCCGGCGGAATGTGCCTTCCGGCGCTATTGTGATAGCGTTATCCTGATGGCGTAGTGATGGGTTCTTCCAAAGCTAGATTCAAGGACCCCGCATCCGCTATCTGGATACGGAATTTATCAGAAGGAAATTAGAGGACGTTCAATTTAAATATTAGGTTCTGATCATGTTTCCAATAGGAGACGATATTGACTATCAGAAATTGTCTTCGACCTGGGCTTATCAGTATGGCTCAAGAGAAAATTTGTGTCTTGTTGGCACAGCTGACACTTGAAGAGAAGCTTTCGTTGCTCGCTGGCGAATCTACATGGCGCACTGCAGCCGTGGACCGTCTTGGGATCCCAAGGCTGAAGGTGAGCGGCGTGATATTCTGTGCAAACCTTACATCGTCGCCATTCTATCCTGTTCATGTATCATTGACGATATACAGGTCACTGATGGCCCCTCTGGTGCTCGAGGGCAGGTTTTTGGAGAAAGTACTCCAGCTGCCTTTTTCCCTAGCGGCGTTAGCATGGGTGCCACGTGGGACGTGGAACTGATGTATGAAGTTGGTCAGATGTTTGCAGAGGAGGTGAGCAATAACCCAAACTGCTTCAAGGTGCCTCATCTAATGATGCAAAGACCAAGTCCAAATCGGCTTCGGTCTTGCTAGCACCCACCATGTGCATTCAACGTCATCCACTTGGTGGTAGAAATTTTGAGTCCTTCAGCGAAGACCCTTTTCTATCCGGAAAGCTTGCTACAGCTCACATTCGAGGTTTGCAATCGCGGGGAATCGGGGCCACAGCCAAACACTTTGTAGGTTAGTGTTTTACCATTCGTCATCGCGGGACATTACTAATATCTTCATCAGCGAATGACCAAGAAACAGACCGGTTTCATGTGGATGTCAAGGTTTCTCCTCGTGCATTGCGCGAGGTTTACTTGCTCCCTTTCCAAATGGCCGTTCGTGACGCCGATCCCTGGTGCATAATGACAGCCTACCAAAAGGTTAACGGGTATCATTGCGATGCATCTAAAGAGCTACTGACCGATATTGTAAGAAGAGAATGGGGCTGGGAGGGAGTTTTTATGAGTGATTGGGGAGGCACAAACTCCAGCGTGGAGGCCATTAATGCAGGTCTGGATCTCGAAATGCCAGGCCCACCTGTGAAAAGATCGCAAGTGGTATTAGAAAAACCCCTGAAAGAGGGTTTGGTGGATCTTGATCGCATAGATGAGTCCGCAGGTCGAATTCTTGCTCTTCTGCAAAAGGCTGGCCGTTTCGAGGATCCTCGCGATGACCCAGAATACTGCCGTGACGACCCTGCAACAAAGCAGCTCCTCCTTCGAGCTGCTAGTGAGGGAATTGTCATGCTTAAGAATGATGGTGCTATACCCATAGATCCCGCAGGTGATATCAGAAAATTGGCTGTTATTGGACCCAATGCGAAACGGGTAGTCGCAGGTGGTGGAGGCAGCGCCTATATCAAAGCGCCTTATTGGACCTCTGTATTCGACTCGGTCAAAGATGCCTTTGAAGGAACTTCCACCGAGATCATCTTTTCAGAGGGGGCCAAGGTCAACAGAAATCTTCCAACTGCCAGCACAGCAGTGGCTAAAAATCCAGACACGGGGAAGGGTGGCGCCGCTATCGACTGGTTCCTGGGTCACGATTTCAACAGCCCCATTGTGGCAACAACACACACGTAAGTACAATTCTAAATTGCTGGGTAACGATAAAGCTAATATGTCATGAGTGATGACTTATACTACGTTACCTTTGGTACTGTCCCTCCTGAAGTAAACCGCGAGACAGGATACTCTTACAAGGTCCGATCAACATTGACGCCATTAACTTCTGGTACTCACAAGATTTCCTTCGCTTCAATAGGACCTTCCAAGCTATACATCAATAGCAAATTGCTGTGTGAGAACCTCAGTGCATTTGATGATCGAGGTAGCTTGTTCTTCAACTACGGCTGTGATGAAATGATAGTCCCAATGGAGATGGTAGGCAGACAGGCTTATGAAGTCCTGATCGAGTACCACTCTCACGACAGGCAGCTAAACAAGGGACTCATCCCATTCATGCTTCCAATGGAAGATAAGTTCCAGGGAATTAGGGTGGGATTTGAAGAGGATAATCCTTCCGATCTCCCTTGCGAAGCAGCGGGCATTGCCAGCCAATGTGATGTTGCGATTGTGGTAGTCGGTCGCGATAAGGAATGGGAGACAGAAGGTGAAGACATTCCTCTGTTTGAGCTTCCTGGTGATCAGGTCAGGTTGATTCAAGAGGTTGCCGCGAGCTGCGAGCAAACAATAGTCATTGTTCAGGCCGGCACACCCGTGCAAATGGAGCCATGGATCCATGACGTCCAAGGCGTCCTGTACACCTGGTATCAAGGCCAAGAACTCGGGAACGCAGCGGCAGCAGTTTTGACTGGCAAGGTTAATCCTTCCGGTCGCCTTCCCATGACATTCCCAACGAAGATTGAAGACACTCCCGCATATTCTTCGTTTCCCGCCGAATCCCACGAGATTTACTATACGGAAGGGTTATATGTCGGATACAAATGGTGGGATCTTTTGGGTACTCGACCTTTGTTTCCGATTGGTTTCGGCCTCTCTTTCAACGAGTTTTTAATCTCTGCAGAATCCATCAGTTCCACTACTCTACTTAAAGACACGACCTTGACGCTGTCGATCAAAATTCGAAATACAGGAGGTAGCCAAATTCCAGGGCGGCAAACAGTAATCGCCTGGGTCTCTCAATGCCCACCGAGACGACTGGCGAGACCGAAGAAGCAAATATGCGGTTTTGCCAAGTCTAAAAGGCTTCTGGCTGGCGAGGACGATGTGGTCAACATTCATGTAGACGCATATGGGTTTGGACTGTATGACCCCAAACAAAGTTGCTGGGTCATTGATGCGGACTCGGAATTTGAGATTCTGGTTGGTTCAAATGCCTTGGATGCAGTGGCTTCTTGGAAGATTAGTGTTCCTCGCAAGATAACTTGGGTACATCGACTGTAATTGCTGCTGATAGTTGCGTTTCGAATGTTCAAATCAGAAATTTTGCTGCCAAATGAAACCATGCAGTCGTATTAGATTTCCTCTAACCTTGGTACAGTTAAACACTCTTTCTCATCACGGACGCAGCGCCTGAAAAAGAGCGTCAACCATGTCCATAACGACGGGTATGCTGTTTCCGTTGCATGCGAAATGATTAATGGCAGTCTCTTACCGGTTTGTTTCAACCTCAACGCCCCATGCTTAGTAAGAGTTGAAGAGCTTGCTTCAGTTAGTAAAGTCTTCCCATAGTTTTAGTATATTGCAAAACAGCGGTATAGGGGGTATTCCCTGTATCACACAACAAACTAAGATTTTGTACGCTAGTGGCACAAAAACGCATTTCAAATCAATAAATATCACTCTGCCTAACCTTGTGACTCCGGGTATGCCTGACGATTTGTGCTGGTATGCACAATAGCATAGCCTCATCATGGGTACCTTACAGTCTCCAGCAAAAAAGAGCAAGCGGGGCGAGATCTTGGACCAAGAAGCGCGCGCATTGAAGTGTAGAATGCCCCGGACAAATGAAATATCAAATTAAAAAACAACTCGCAAACTTACGGTCAGCTAATGGAAACGAAAATGGAAGCTGGAGTTTTCATAGCAAAAGGAATAGATGTTTCAGGGTTAATATCGACAGGTTTATTCCATTCCAAAGTCATACACTGACGTCATGGAAATGAGAAACAGTAACTGATGTCTCAATCACAGAGCGACCCCGCTTTGTACGACGGGTAGGTGGCGCAAATTCAGACACTGCAACAAGCTGGACTTGCTCAACGAATGGGATAGTTTCGGCGGATCAGACTGCAGGAAAGAGATCCTCTTGCAAGATGCGATTCGTTGGTCTAAATTTAGGGTTAACCACAGCCGACTGTGTGATCGTCTGCCGCTGCATATGTGCAAATGCCATATCCGGAAATTCGTAGCGCTCCTCAAAGCACCAACCATCTCTCAGCCTCGTGTTGCCTAGCACTGCCTTGTAGAGCCTCAAAGGTTCTGGTACTGCCGATCATGTCTTACTCAACTTGGAGACCGCGGCTTTTAAAGAAACTTTGATCCGCACAGTTGCCGCAGCATACTAAGGTTTACACACAAATTGTCTTCTTCTTTCCCTCCACTTTCACCAGTTCATAGAGCAAAGTAATTGCAGTGGCTTTCTTTGTCAATACCCACCATGGATTCTGATGAGCAGCCTGGACCAGGTCAGACGAAAACTCCCGAAAGGCAACATCCATCCGGTTATAGTGTCTTGCCAACTGACGGCGAGGGAGAGGTACACGATACGTAGCATGGCATTCTGATAATTCTCTAATATTTTAATAGAATTCGAATATCACACCAGATTCCAATTTCCTATTAGCTGATACTGGGAATGCTAGAGTCGCAACACCGTCGACTGTCTCATCGAATCGTTCTTCTGAGGAGTCGTTGTGCCTTTTGAACACACACTACCTTTGGAGACCACTCAGGGCAAACCGATGCTCGATGTTTCTCCTTTGGTAAGTTTATTAGATTAATTAGCTTTATATATTTTATTCTTAACTTTTTCCTTTAATTCTTAGTAATAAATTTCTATAAGTATATTATTATTCTATTTAAGTGCTATTACTATTTATTAAAAATCTATAGAGTAATATATATATACTCTAATTTACTTAAGTTTATAGCGTCTTACTGTTACTTATGTTGGAGCAAGTTTTGAAATGAAAATTGGAGGGTGGTCGACCGGAGACAGCATCGTAGAAGTGCATTTTGGTAATGGTCGCGTCCAACATAGAATCTGCCTAGCTTATCCCAGTAAGCATAATGTCCCTTTCTATTATGACCTTACAAAGTTTTGCATGAAGATATGGAGCTAACCGCCTCCGGACAGCTTTATCCGTGAAACCCGGCGCTTGTTCAACAAAAAAAAAAGAATCTTACTTCCGCTTTATTGCCTCATACCAGTGTCGGAATTTGGAACAATCCCTGGCTTGAAAACCAACAGTCCCTGCTGTAACCGTTGACAATGCATAAAAGGCCGCGTAGCTCAAACTTCCGAGCCGTACTGCCGCTGACCAATTTCAACTAGTTAGTCAGTTCTTAGTATATGTGGCTGGAGAAGCCATTATAAAAAGTTCAAAGCGATAATCTAATAGGCTCGGCGGAAAAGGAGCGGGCCGATCGCACTCTATCGTAAAAACTCAGTACATTCGGATTTGCCCGTGCGTTCTGATATCCTTGTCAGGACGCCCCCCATCCCCTGGACCCAATTATAGGGGCATTGAGACCTCAAATCCAGACACTTTCTGATGAATAAGCGGAACTTTCAATTGTCGTCGGAGCAACATAACCGCCGTGAAAGCCGAAGAAATTAGGCATGTTTTGCAGACGCATCCTCGCAAGCAAATCCCTTGTTCAAGCGGATGTGTAACAGAGTTGATATCAATTACATTTTATCGCCATGCATCGGCCAACTCGATGGCAAATGTAGTCGCAGTTACCAAGGTGACCTCATGCCACCCATTTGTACCCAATGGCGGTGTGACCAGTCGCACTAGATGATCAGTCGCAGCAAGGTCCATGCGATTAAAGAAGATGTCATTGTATTTATTTGGCTATGGGCATCACTTAGAGTTATCTAGTAAGCTAAGGCAATGGGAGAATATAAATGTTGACCTGTCTCACGATAAGGTGTCCCTGCCCCATTCGGTGGCACCCTCCTCAGATAAATGAGGTGTCTGGCCCTATTAGGGAAACTCCAGGGGCTGAAAAGGTGATCGTCAACAAACATTGACCACTGCTTGTGGATGATAAGGGACTTGTACGTACCCGGGAAGATATGCTGGATTCGCCACGTACTTCCGGTCGATAGTTCCAGCACTAGAAGTGTTTTGGCCTAGAACACAACTGATTTCTCTGTCGATCTTGTCATCTTGATAGCAGCGAAGGTTTCGGTAGCTCCATACATAAGATCAGTCCTACATACCTGTGGAGAATGTCACAATTTTGGTATAGTCCTTGGCTACTCGACAGTGGCCGAGCCCGACACCGCCGGGAAAGAATAGTGCTAGCACGGATCATAGGGTGCCAGCTGGTAGATCTCTCTATGCGATCGGATGTAGTGGTTGACCGTTAACGTGGGATGCAAAGAAGCATTGGGGCACGCATCGTCGCATGTTCGGCTTGGTCGGAACGAGGACTCGTCATTATGCAGAGTGAGGTACCTAAAAAGCACCACTTGCGTCCAATCTCTCTCGCATATAAACGTCAAATTCCTCGCCAAAACCTGGCTCTCAAATTTCTCAATTCTTTCCTCACAACCTATATCCTACACCTGTTTCAACCAAGCTTTTAACACCATTTGATATCATGTTGGGCGTTCCTGACATTACAAGCATAGCCGGTGCCGACAATGCAAGGCTTCGATTAACATTGACGCTATGTGTTATTACAATTACGGGACTTGTTTTTCAGGTGAGACTCATCGGAACTGACAAATAAAACTGTATTGAGCATTTTTAGTTACTATGGAAAATTCTCTTCTCTCCGTTTGCAAAGATTCCAGGCCCAAAACTCGCGAAAGTGACTTCTATCCCAATGTTGAGAGCACAAAGCAAATTCCAGAGGATGTACTGGGTTCATTCTCTCTTTCAGACCTATGGTACATAGTCACTTATAAACTTCTCATTTATAACGACTAACTACAAGAAGGGTCACTCGTCCAAATCGCACCAAACTACGTCGTTACCAACGAAACTGAAGGTATACGCAAAATTTACAAGAATCTAAAAGTTCTCAAAGGCCCTTTTTATGACACATTCTCAATTATCGATGGCGCACGACCATGTCTTGCCTTGAAGAACTTACGGAAGGCCAACCAGCGCCGAAAAAGCTACCTTCCAGCTTTCTCTCGTCAGCATCTCATGGCCTTTGCACCTAGAATCTATGAGCACCTACGGGAATTTACAGAGAAGCTTGATGAATTAGAGGCGAGGGGAGAACCGCTAGACTCCCTTCGTTACTGGCGATATCTTACTCTTGACGTTGTGGGTACGTTTATTTCATTTCTTCATAAATCATATGAACATCACTTATGAATAATCCAGTTGATCTTACATACAATGGAAAATTAAACATGATAAAGAATCCCGGCGAAAATGCACGAATCGTTGAGATTACTGCAGATCAAACAAAATGGTTCATTCTGGTGAGGCATTTTCTTCATCCTAGGTTTAGGGCTAACAGTATCGGACAGAATATATATTTCCCCTTAATATCCAAGATCTCTGACACGTTCTTACCCAAGACCCTCTTAAGATGGAAAGAGGCGGCCTTGTATGGTGAAAAGGTATTTCTAATCAACAAACATCTCTAGTCGCCCATATCAACGGTGGCATATTTCTAACAATGAACAGTTTCCCAAGGATGCTTTCCAAAACTGGAAAGAAGAGAAGAACTCGGGTGGCTTGGCATCTAGGTCTCTAGACGTAATCGAAACTTTGAGTAAATTTGGTGAGGACGGTTTAGACGAGAAGCTCACTGACAGTGAGATTGTTGCAACTATATCCGAAATCATGTAGGTGTATATTCCGCCATGCAAAACAGATTAAAAAGCAAGCTGAGTATGATTTAGGGTCGCAGGAAGTGATACAACTGCAACGATCACATCTTGTGTCTGTTTCGAACTTGCGAAAAATCCTCAGATGCAAGAACGGCTGTATCAAGAACTATGTCAAATTATGCCAGAACACAGGACCACTGCATTCTCACCAAAAATGTTTATTGATTTGGAGAATAACGCATACCTCAACGCAGTATGTAGAGAGGGTTTGCGCAAGTACGCGAGCCTCCCAGCACTTTTGGAGCGCGTGGTGCCACCGGAAGGGATGGAAATCAATGGCAAATACTTGCCTCCAGGCACGATTATCGCAATGCAGGCATATTCTCAGCATCGGAAAGAGGATGTATACCCGGATTCCGAGACCTTTAAACCTGAAAGGTATTTGAATGCGGATATTCTCTTTATTATGGCTTTGACTGAAGACATGGTAGATGGCTTGACGAGACTCCAGCAATGAAAGAAAACTTTCTAGCCTTTTCAACAGGTAATCGAAGTTGCATCGGCCTAAAGTAAGGCAAAACATAATTCCCAAATTATGCAACTGCTGATTATTTTTCTTACAGCTTGGCTAACTTACAGCTTCGGCTATATCTGGGGATTGTTTTGCGTGAGTTTCAGTTGAGCTTGCATCCAAACACAACCGATTCATCTATGCAGATGTTGGAAAGTTACATTATCACCCCTAAAGAAGATTGTCTAGTTTTCTTCAACCGTAGAAATATCAACTAGATTGTTTTATTTGTCATTAGTGGTAACTTAGTAGTAGCTTAGTAGTTCTAGGGTAGCATGGATGCAAGGAAGACTGGTGCTGCAAGTTTCTATGGCGCGTGTGCACTGGCCCAGTCGCGCTTTAGAGTGCGCTCTTTACACTCTTTATATCACAACCATGACAATCAAGTCCCCTGCCCTCTTCTTGGTCCAATAATCTTCTCATGATAATTCAATTCATTTAGGGGTCTGATTCCTTCAAATACCTGTCCTGCCTGACGGCGACAAGACTAGGTATCCATTTGGCGGTTTAGGTTTCTCAGTTATACAACGATCCCTTGCTTATGCCATGAATGGCAACTTTTCAAAAACATACCCTTCCAACACAGAATGGGGAATGGCGCCTTCGCGGTTTGCATCTGCATTCCAAGCTGCAAGACAAACAGCTTCGAATGAAGAATACCCAAAGATGGCGTTACAGGCAGTGGCAAATATATCACAAAATGTCGCAACAAGCTTGTCGAATGGGTAAGCGAATCTAATAACACACCAATACCAGCGATAACTAATTACGGTTGGAACACAGTTTCATGACTGCCCTGACCAAATTTTCGGCAACTGATCGAGTAGGATTTCAGGTCACGGGTGAGAATTTGGCCCCTGTGACTTTTGTTGAGGTCCAATGGCCATGGCTAGCATTTATTGCCTGCCAAGTGGCTTTATCGATAATATTTACCATCCTAATCATATTGCAAACAAGTGCCTCGGGACTGGGGGCAGCGAAGTCATCTCAGCTACCTGTTCTATTTGCAATAAACTCTCGCGAAAGAGGATTGGTCGAAGAAACCACTAGTGATCACCCACAAGGATTTCTCAAAGCAGTAGATGACGCTCCAGGAATCATTGGAAAGTTTCGCATGGGGAGGTCAGATGGGAAATGGGCATTAGTGAAGAGTGAAAAAATGTGATATCACGTCCCCGTTACGTTATAACTCTCCAAGGTTTCCATCAATGTCTCGAACAATATCTGCTGCATAAAATGGACACCGTCGCATATCCACCCAGTCATCACATGCTTGCGGTATGACTGTGGCTTTACGCCCAGATGACGTCCCCCGCACGGATTCGGAATAGATTCCGTCTCTGCCTCCAATGGCAGCAAATCTTCCCCTCATTGCTACCTTATTCCGGCATATGAAGGCTAATACCGGATGGCCTCGGTTCTCCAGATCGTAGCCAAGCTCCTGCAGTGCCTAAATTGGGACGATAGCTTGCGATATAGAATGCACAGCAGCCAGCTCGGAGGGTGGCAAGTGGTAGTCACAACAGTTCATTCGCCAATTGCATCATAATCTACACGAAATGTCCGATTATACCCTCTATTCCTACTTTAGGTCGTCGTGCTCAGCTCGCCTCCGCATCGTGCTGAACCTAAAGTCAATTCCCTACGACCTTGTCCCCGTCAATCTACTGAAGAATGAACAATTATCAGAGGAGCATCGCGCACTGAACCCATCGGGCTCCGTTCCTGTTCTTGCATCTAAGCAAGCGGGAGATGCAGGCTTCAAACTTGGGCAGTCTGTCGCGGCTCTGGAGTACCTAGACGAGCTGCACCCACAAAATCCCGTTTTGCCTCCAGCATCTGATCCAAAGGGCCGTGCTATTGTACGCACTTTGGTCAACATTATCGCTGCAGATGTCCAGCCTGTCACCAATTTACGAATCATGCGTCGTGTGAGGGAGCTTGGAGGAAGCGCTGAGGAGTGGAACCTCCAATTGATGGGCGATGGACTACGAGCCTACGAGACTGTGGCAGCAAAGTCGGCGGGCAAATATTCGTTTGAGGACCAGATCACGATTGCGGATGCCTGCCTTTTGCCTGCGGTTTGGAACGCGGAGAGATTTGGTGTTGACATTTCGCAGTTTCCCACTGTGAAGAAGATCAGTGAGAACTTGAAGGATCATCCAGCTGTGGTCGCGGCTTACTACTTTAACCAGCCCGATACACCAGAAGAGTTGCGAGGGAAATAGTGTAGTCGGAATAATTGATTGTGTAATTTTTTCAAATAAAAAAAATTGAGAAAAAAATTAAACATCTATTTTTCTTCATGCTATTTTTGATTCATAAATTTTTACGACTAGAACAAGGGGAGGGGAGCCAGGATGGTGCCAGACACCTCACCAAATCCAACAACGGAGTCACCTTTTCCGTGCGCGCCCCGAATAATAATGGTGTCTCCATCCTGAAGGAACTTACGCTCCTCGCCTCCTTCCAGCTTGATGGCAACCTTGCCACCGTGTGTCTGCTCCAGGATACTGCCCTCAGTACCCGACTCGATGCCTGAGATGGTGCCAGAACCGAACAGGTCACCAGGGCGCAGGTTGCATCCAGTGATTGTGTGGTGAGCGACCATCTGAGGCCATGACCACAGCAGGTTCTTGGCGTTAGTTCGGCTGATGGTGGTCTTGTGGCCCGCAGCAGCTGTGATAAAGTCAGTATTACTTGTAAGTGGGTCAGATGGGGACTGGGAACTTACTAATGAGGTCAACCTCCAGATCAATGTCCAAGAAGTTGTTTGGGGAATCCTGCTTCATGTATGGCAAGATTTCCTTGTCGTTGGGGATGCCTGGTCCCTTAGACCCCTCGAGCGCATCGGCAAGCACCACCCAAGGGCTGATGCTAGTGCCAAGGTTCTTGGATGTGAAAGGGCCGAGGGGAACATATTCCCAAGCCTGCACGTCTCGGGCGCTCCAGTCGTTCATCAAAACGTAACCAAAAATGTAGTCTTCGGCCTCTTTGATGGGAATGGGTTCACCAAGGTTGTTCTCGCGGCAGATGAACATGCCCATCTCGAGTTCAATATCGAGCCTTGCGCAGGGCGACAGACTGGGGGTCTTGTCGCCAGGCTTCAGGATCTGACCCCAAGGGCGTCGAATGGGGGTGCCAGATGTGACGACACTGCTTGCGCGGCCGTGGTAGCCGACGGGCAGGTGTGTGTAGTTGGGCTGCAGCGCATTGTCTGGGCCACGGAACAGGACGCCGACATTGTAGGCGTGGTTCTTTCCGGCGTAGAAATCGGTATAATCACCAATTGACAGAGGCACGTGGTTTGTGACTTCGGCTCGGGGGAGGAGAGCGGTTTTTTTGAGCTGCTCGTTGTCCTTCAGGAGCTCTGGGTGCTTGGTGTCAGCAGCCAGCACAGACTGCAGGTAGCTGCGTGTCGCTCGGTGGAACGGACGGCCAAGGGCGGCAAAGGCGTTCAGAGTGGTGGACGAAAAGCTGTCAGCATGCCCCTGGATCTCAGCGGAGGCTGAGAAACCGCCAGACTTTGCAAATGCTTCGAGATCGAGAACATGGTCGCCAATGGCAATGGCAGGCCTGGGGCTTTGGTTGCTAGCTGTGGAGATGATGCCAAAGGGGATGTTGGCGAGGGAAAAGTGCGAGCCGGAGGGGATAGGTAGCCACGACATGGTAACGGGCGTGTGATGTGTGTATGATGCTCAAAAAAAAAAAGGAACAGCTTGATTCAAACCAGGTCAATTCAAATTCCAATTGAGAATGGCGATGGAAGCTCAATAAAGACGTCACTGTGCTGGAGCTCAGTGCAAGCCGCTACAAGCCGAATGCGCGCGGGGACCGAAGCCGTGGCGGGGCCGGGCGGAATGACCCCGCAATTGTGTGTTGCTTAGACCTCTTTGGGCCATTTTTAGGCCACTTTAGACCTCACGAAACCGAGACGGAACAGAGCCACTCGAGTTTATTCCGCGTGCCGATTCCGTCGCCGCATTTGTAAGACGATTCCCGCTCTTGATTGGGCACCTGAGTAGTTTATATGGAGCCAGTGACTGTTACTACACATACGAAAATAATGCAATGTGATGATGAGGCCAATTACGAGTCTAGTTGGTTGGCTGGAAATAAATGTCATTATTTATTCATCACAGTCTGTTGTGAAATTATTTGTCGCGGATGTCTCTTGGCTCATAATGCGCTGTCTGGCGCCTACATCAGTTCCATCCCACTGTGGATTATCCAACGACGCGGGTGATTAGAAACACCAAGAATATTACAATCAGTTAGATTGCGCGTAAATTTTGCTATGAATGGAATCAATTTTGTCGATTAGACTTTTCTAAATTGGTATTATTCACCATAAACTCGATTTGTTTTATCTTCTTTATACCTCTAGGGTAGTGAATGGAGTAACAACATTGTATTGGGCGTAGATAGGCAACCCACTGCAAGGCCGGGAACAGAAATTTTAGGAAGCTTGGAATGAGATAGAATGGTGACTCAAATATTGAGGCATAAAATAGAACCAAAATCGGGCATTAAACGATGCATACCATGCTGCCTGGGGTGCTGAGACCACCGGGTCTTTATCACCAAGATCTGTTGTAGTCGGATTAATTCACCCACTAGACCCATTTTTTCCAAAGGCCGGGGGTTCGAATCCACCTCCCTAGCACGTCAGTAATTGTTAAGCAGTATGATGGTTCTTAAACTCTGATCCACTTCAAGATCATACTTGGACAAGTATGTTTGTTGTGGGATGAAGGAATTGGGTATGTTGGCGCAATGAATCATTTTTTGAAGGTGATTCAAACACCAGTCACCCATTTGCATCAACTCGACGATTCACGTGACAATACAACTGGGTCCTCGCGATGAAATCGCCCACAGGGCCTAGTTCTGCTCACAAATGAAAATGGTAGCCTGGATTGACCACTATTGGGGTATCCTCGCTACTGCATTTGTCTTTTTCTTTTCTTTTTACTGATGCCAACTTTTCTTCAATTAAGCTTTTCTGTTTTTTCCAAACCTATGTCAATGATACGTTTGCAATTTTCTGGTAGGTCAAGGATACAAAGTGATTCAGAGATCAGTTAGGGTGCAGAAACAATATACAAATTATTTATTCTAGCAATCTGATAGCACAATGATTCGTTATCTTACAAAACAATTTGTTGGATTACAACATCCAACATCGATTGAAAACGAGATTTAGTCTCAGGACACCTCACACCGGGAAAGGAGGCTGCCACATCTCCCCAGCCCAAGGTTAAGGCAGCAGCACCTTGATAGACCAACATCAGCCCGATATGATGGCCGCCATTGGGCAAGTCAGGTGATTGGGTCGGATGGAAGCGAAATTGCTGATTAGTTACTCGCTGAAGAACTGACTTAGCCACGCAAGTAGTGGGGTAATTACAGTGTACCGAGATTAGGCATGATGGCTGTAAATGCTGTTAATACCGCCGCCACTGCCAGGGGTAAGTGACCAACCAACAGGGGCTTGGCAATTTCTGGACGGCTGCACAGTCACGCATTTGGTTTCAGGCTTTGCTGTTGGGCGTACATACATGATGCACGCTTCATGGGAGTGGGTTCGCAACCGCTCTGGTCCTATTATCACCACCGAATCCACGACATACCTGCGCCATTATTGTATACAAGAATTTCTGCAGCACTTTGCGCTATTAATTGACAGAAATATTGCGCAATGCGGAAAAAATCCCGTGAGAAGATGGGTACTGGTCGATATGATATTGGTTGGTTGCTCCGGCCAGTAGCTACTTTTGATATGCTATATTAACTATGCATTCCTCGCGATAATATGTCGCATGATGCAGGTATCACTCACACAAAGATAAACCGTGACGAACCATCTTTGAATCATGGCTTCACCACGGTCAATCACTTCCTACACTTGTCTCACTTTTGACTGCTATGGCACCCTCATCGATTGGGAGACAGCCGTGTTCAACGCCCTCTTCCCATTGACACGTCAGCTGGACACATCCCACCCGCTTCAAAATGATCGCTGCGAAACAATTAAGCTGTTTGCGAAGCACGAAGCTCGCCGCGTAAAGGAGCAGCCGAGAGAAAACTACCAAAAGATTTTGGCGGCTACTTACGGCGATATTGCTGGCGAGCTCGGTCTCGCAGCATCTGACGAGGCAAAGGAAGCGTTCAGCAGTAGCGTCAGGGACTGGCCGGCCTACCCCGACACTGTAGCTTCCCTCAAGCGTCTCAAGAAGCATTATAAGCTTGTCATCCTTTCCAATATTGACAGAGAGTCTATCTCTGGGACCTTGAAGGGTCCATTGGCTGGCGTCGAGTTTGATGCAATCTACACAGCCCAAGACATCGGCACATACAAGCCTGACCTGCGCAACTTTGAGTATCTCATTAAGCACCTTGATGAGGATCTGGGTATTAAGAAAGATGCGATTCTCCATACAGCCTATAGTTTAATGCAGGATCTGGCGCCCGCAAAACAAATTGGAATTGCGGGTGCCTACGTGGAGCGTGACCAGCCAGATGCGCCAATGGTTATCGGTGGAAAATTGGAGGACCACAAGGAGAGTGTGAATCTCTCATGGCATTTCAAGTCGCTCCAAGAGATGGCAGATGCAGTGGATGCTAAGGCTAAAGCCGAAATCTGAAAATGCTCAAATTAGTCTATTCTTAGTCAATACGCACGCTTCTAGTTATTAAATAGCTTGGTAAAACATTAGGTGTAAGGTTAATCTAGGACTAAGTATGTCCTGGGACTATACTGATGTCATAGCATTAGTTATATCCAAGGCAAAGAGTCAACCGGCTTTGTCAGGCGATTGTAAGCCGTGCATACTCACTCATATTAATAATAGAAGTATACGGGAAATGAGAATACTCTAGTTAAAACTATCTTTATTTGTTACAAAAACAATTCTTATTCTCAACTAAGCTACTAGCAAAACCGCTTACTGATTGAACGACCAATCGAGCAATAGCATCTCCGCCCTCGAGACGCGGGTCAAACGAACAAATCACTAATGATGTTGGCACTACCTTCTGGGGGACCAGAGCCATGATATCCAGAAGTTCCTGGGAGTAGAGGCCACCGGCAGATGGCCATTCGTTGGCGCGGCCTAGAGACTCATCAAGCACATCAACATCTAGATGCACATGACTGTGCTCGAATAGGCTGCTTTCCAAGATCTTATCTACCTCAGCTTTGTAGTCCACCTTGAAATCTGTCCTACCACAAATTGTCCTTAAGTTTTGCTTTTTGATCCATTCTTGCTTTGCTTTTGAAACATCTCGGACTCCGATGAGAGCAATGCGGTCGAGCGGGGTGGGTGTATGCCCGGCAACTGTGTTCATGCCAGCCTGCCAACTCATGCCACACATCATCGAGGCAGCCATGCCGTCGAGATAGCCACTCGTGTGTATTTCTGGTGTGTCCAAGTCGTCATGGGCATCGAACCACAGAACACCTGGCTCTGTGCCCGATGGCTCATGATGTTTTAATCCTGCAACAACACCTGCGCTGGCACTGCAATTGCCAGAGAGGACAATAGGAAACGCTCGGTCTGCAGCGGCTTTGGAAACCGCTGTGGAGATGCGTCGAAGGATCTCAAAGGTCTTGCCCATCTCACCCTCAAATTCATCCACTGGGGCAATGTTGCAGAAGGTGACGGGGGCAAAACGCTCGAGCGCTGGCACTATTCCATGGGAAAGCAGCATGCGGGGGCCACCTCCAACTCGGATGTCAGGCGCTCCGACATGATACGGAGCGATAATAAGTCGGAATGAATGGAAAGACATGACTGCATCAGTTTCGGGGAGCTGGTAAATAGGAATGAAAGTAGTAAAAGTGGTGTTACCGATGCAAGTTGTGCTTTCCAAATATGCTTTGTAGTCACAGATCCTCGTAGCCATATTTGTAAACAATCTCAAAAGTGCCTACCTAGTCGAAGGTTCACGAATGCTTAGAAATCAGTAATTCGTGAATTGTGCACTGCTGGATATTGCTTGGCTTGAAATTAACATTATCAAATGAATCTGATATGCGATAAAAAAACCTGGCATAGGTGGGTTGACTCTCTCGGCCTTTTCCAGGGTAGGATCGCGTAATGTGCAAGCCAAGGGCACTAAGGGCTAGTCGGCCCGATGCCTTGAGTACTTCTATTTTGCGGGGTTACGTATTGTCGTATAGAAGCTGCGTTTTTGCCCAGTCTAACATCGGATCGGATCGGATCGGATCACGTCCCTTTTGGTATCACCCTCCCTTTGTTTTGTTTTGATTTGCATCCGACGACGAGTATTAGGTACCGCAAGATCTTGTCGAAATCACGCGCTCCAATATTTCAGTTCCACCTGAAGGGGTCATGATAGGGATGCGGAGGCATCAGGGTGTGCGAATTTATTGAGGCTGTCTCAAGCAGTATTTCAAACCATGGTATGCCCGCCCTGTTCGGCTTTTAGTATAAAGAAAGCGAAATCAAACCATATGTATCCGTGAGTAGTGCCACAACCAAGGTATTAATTACATCACAATTCATAAATTCCTTTATACATCGTGTACTATTTCACAGCCATATTTTACTCTTTTGCACCTGGGTGTAGAAATCCTTCAACAGTTGTCTGGTGGTGATATGATAACTCTATTCCCAACACTGTGGGAACCGATTGATATCAAGAATCAGAAGCCCGGGGCTCATGTTTCCATTACATGTGTGGTTAGTCTCGGGTCCATTCCCGAGCTCGTGCCAAGTCGTTTTGAGAAGACTTTCGCGAATTCTAATGCTTTTGATTTTATGAATTTCAGTGGCCAATTGTACTGGTTTTGCTGCAGTAGGTTAATCATACGTTTGAGCCTCCTGTTTCAATCTCACATACCAGTACGCTGAAAATAAATACCTTAATAATGTATTTTTAAATTATTAATATCCTGTTTTGGATAAAACAAAGACGCCGTCCAGAACACGCATTATGACGTTGTGGTTTCATAGATTGATTCAGGCGACTGGTCCACGTTTCACAACCTTCCTTGTTCCTCGGTATCTTTCATGGTGACCAGCCAAAGGATATTAGCATTTCGAGCAGCAGGGTAAGTCTTAGTCGTAATCGTACGTAGGGCGTGCTGGCTTCTTGAGAGGGTTAGCGGGGCCATGTATTGGGCGGAGTATCCGGCTATGTAGACGCCCCTGGTAGCAAGCAAGGACTGCTGATCAATTTACTAGTCTCAATCAGGTCAGGTAGATCGCCAAGTCATCTTGTGTCAACATCCACACAGCGCACATACCAGGTTTTAGAGTGTCCAATTTGTGTACACGAGACATGCAGTAGCGGCTCCGCTGACAGGGATTTACCGAGTTGGAGAAATCCATCTCCAAATATTCAGTGGTTAATTCAGTGGAGTTCCGGAAGCCAACCTGTCCCAATCCATCTGAGCATCAACTTGTCATTCTTGAAGTCTCATTCTTTATAAGCCTTGTATTTTCCTCCTCACCAAACACAGGAGATATATATCAAGGCAGCTGTGAAGAACAACACTTGATGAGGCATACAAATGTAAGTTGTTATAAATGCAATACATAAAGAAGAGCTAACCAAGTCTTGGCATAGCAAGGTAGAGCCTTACCCTGCCGTAATCAAACATCCAATTTCACTTGTCATCGTACCGCTGGATTACCCCGGATATGATGAATAAAAGGCAGAAGCCTGTCAATACTCCCCCGATACATAGTGTCCTCAACTTGTCTTCCAACATAGTCTCCAATGATCAATGCAAAGACTACGAACAGCATAATGTTGTGGATGGCTGGAGACCCGGACAAGATCCCAAGGTTGATCTTTCGGGCGAGTTCGAATTTGGCGGTTCTGTTGGCACCTTGTGTATGATGATATTCTTCCCCGCTCTCATGTGGTACATGTGGATTGGAGCCACCTATTATGACGGCAAAATACCGTTCCGTGAACCCGGCCAGTCATGGGCTGATTTTGCTCTTCATCTTATCAACCTTGTTTACATCGGCTCGTTTCCTCGTTGGCAGATCTGGGTAGGATATTGGAGCTACCTTATCTTCGAAGGTGCCTGTTATTGCCTTCTTCCTGGTGTCTGGGGATATGGCAAGCCTCTTCCCCATGAGAACGGAAAACAGCTGCCTTACTTCTGCAACGCCTACTTGAGCTTATACTTCACACTGTTGACTTTGGCCATCATACACTTTTCCGGGGTTTGGGCAATATCTAACGTCATTGACGAGTTTGGCCCTCTTTTATCGGTTGCTATTTTGAGTGCTTTTCTCATCAGTTTTATCGCCTACTTCTCTGCTATTTACAGAGGTAAACAGCATCGAATGACGGGCCATTTTATTTATGATTTCTTTATGGGTGCCGAGCTGAATCCTCGCATGTTCCGGTTGCTCGACTTTAAAATGTTCTTCGAGGTTCGTATGCCCTGGTATATTCTTCTTATTCTAAGCCTAGGCGCCGCTGCTCGCCAGTACGAGCAATACGGCTCCGTGTCTCCTGAAGTATGGTTCGTTGTCATGAGCCATTTCCTATACGCCAATGCCTGTGGGAAGGGTGAAGAGCTTATTATCACCACCTGGGACATGTATTACGAGAAGTGGGGTTTCATGCTTATATTTTGGAACTTGGCCGGTGTCCCACTGCCATATTGCCACTGCACTATATACCTCGCTAATCACGATCCCGCCGAATATCGCTGGAATCGCTTCGCCCTTTTCCTCTTCTACATTGCCTACCTGTTTTGGTATTGGATTTGGGACACCTGTGGGAGCCAGAAAAATCGCTTTCGCGCCACGGAAAATGGCCGGGTCGTATGGCGGACGACGTTCCCCCAACTGCCGTGGCAGACGATCCATAACCCTAAGACGATCCGAACTCCACAGGGTGCTATCCTAGTTGATGGCTGGTACGCTATTTGCAGGAAGATTCACTATACTGCTGATGCATGGTTCGCTATATCCTGGGGGTTGATCACTGGCTTCAACTCTCCGTTCCCCTGGTTTTACCCTATCTTCTTTCTCTGCATGATTTCCCATCGTGCTCATCGGGATATTCACCGCTGCCGCAAAAAATACGGCCAAGCTTGGTTAGAGTATGAGCGACGCGTACCATGGCTTTTCATTCCTGTAGGATTCCCTCCTCAAGCATTGCCCAGTTTAAGCTAATTTGTGTTAGTATGTTTTCTAAGGATATAAGAAATTTTTGAAACGCCCTTGCCGTGGGGTTCTCCCAAGTTTTATCTTCGCGTAAGAGAGCTTGTACCGTCAGGGCCTTTTCGCCTGGCCATGGCCAGTGTGCGACCGGTTGGATCCCGTCCGCTCTCCTTCAGTCAAGCTGGTGAGGGGCGGATTAGTAGTTGGGTCGGTGACGACCAGCGAATCCCCCCTGTTGTATGTAGTTTTGTCTAATTTTGGTCTTTTATTTTTTCTTTTCCAAATGTTTCGCCGGTTCAGTGCCTCGAGATATGTGCTTGTCATGCTTGTGATGGTCCGGGTGTGTCTTTGAAAGTTTGAGGCATACGCATAAATAACGCAAGTACCTCATGTATAGCACTTTACACTTTTTTCTGTAGTGGTATATTTGTATGACACGTTGAAATCAAAATCTTGGGAGAATTTTCACTATTTTCATTAGTTGTAAAAACGAACACAACAACTAAACTTGCATAGAGGTAGCGAGGGCCTTCTTCCATACATGTTGTACCGTAACGACTCAGTAAATTCGGATTTCCTCGTGTATCCAGATACCCTTGTCCGAGTCAGTTGGCTGTGCCCAATCAACGATCGATCTCACTAAAAACTGCTTGATCAAGTCATTAGCTGATCGTTCGCTGTAGAGGAAGTATTTCACTGGTCTGACATGGGAGGGTAAGACCCACGGCCAAATCCCAATTTACTGAGTTTTTACGGTACTCATCATGACCCACTTAGTGACATTTCATGCATTATTTGGAGTTTAGATTCACACCCACCCACCCCAGACATGTCTTGTCTTATAAGCGAAAAGCTTGGGCCCTCAATTCAAGGGCCAATCAGATTGTATGGAGTACGATGATTGACCATCTCGACATAATTTGCGTCATCCTAGCCCTGGTCATCCAGCCTACTCGGTTTAGACGTTAGTCAAGGTGCTTTCAATGGTGAGCAGATGAGTGGAATGATATCGAGAATTCATACTCTACAAGCTGCGGAATCATTGATGGAACTCATGCTTTAATAAATAGCCACGGTCGCTGGACAGGTTGGAACAATTGAGCATACGGTTTGCATGATAGAATCACGACTTCAGCCAAAGGATACTGAAACGAATTCTAGAATTAAGTATAGGTTCAGGAGGTAGATGTATAATCCACGTGCCTGAATTTGGCAGCCAGGGCTTTGGAATAGACCGGTATCGTACAGTTCATACCTCAAGCTCAAGTACAGCCGTGAGCGATAACAATGATTCCGAATGGTTTGCACTCTTGTCTTATCGAATCGACAACTAAGTTACTGGATTCAACCTGCGACGGAGGCCATCACAACGATGGCTTCAAAACAAAATAGTTGGTTTATTTCTTTCCTTTCCGTTTACTGAAGCCTAAATATGTCGCATGTGTAATTCACTTTCATGACCCACCCCGACTTTGAAAAAGAGTGATATCACCCCTAGCTCGCATACCATAATTCCAAAAAGAGCTAATATTTTTTACCTCACCAACGAGATCAACCTGCATTATCGCTCGCAAAGCTCACACTGTCTGTCTCTGAATCCGGTTATACCCACCACCAATCTTCGCGAGTAAGTTGAAGTGCATTACGGAGGCAGGAGCAAGGATATCAAGGACTTTGCCAGTATCATTCTAAGAAGTCCTTACAATGATATACAGTGTAATATCCGAGAAAACACTACTGATCATAGAACAGATCAAAAAAATTGAGGATAGGACAGAGATTGATAACGAAATGCATATTCTCGTCACTTACCTATGCCATGACGAGTGAATTCCCGTTTCGGGCCTTCTAGAGGCCCGTCGCCGTTAAGCTGACCCGTCTTTGCGACGACTGTGATTTTTGATATGGTTAACCATGCTTGAAGTTGGATAATGCCGATCTGTTAAGCCAAGTCATGAAGTCACCCACTTACGTCATATTCCCGGATATCCAATCATTTTCGGGTTCGTAATATCACATGTATCGTATACTAACCTGCTATCCAATCGGCTTCAACATGCATTGACTCAGTTTGCGGTAGCCGAAACCTGTATCCCGACCCACAATGCTCCAGGATACCCTTGCAGGCCAGAGTATCTGACCGACGTAGACAAACCGAACCCTAAGAAAAAAAACGAACATCTGAAAGACTCTCGCTTTACCTCCCCCCCACATGCCAGTCTCTAGCTCCGCCGTTCTTTTTTTTCTTTTGTCTTTGGGCAGCTTCGGGCTTTTTGGAAGCTCCGATCACCGTTTAACGGACCCGAGATGTAGTCCGCCTTTCGCTAGGCCTGCATTATTCATCGAATGTCTTTGGCATGTACATAGCACACAAGTAGTATCGTGTCACTCAGAGGCACGAGGCGGTGTGTATGAGATCAAAGCAGCTGTCGATCAATCGTCTACACAGCCCTGGAGACTTTTACTAATATAGGGTTGCATTTGAACATAAATAAACCTTTGCCTCTGTTTTAATGCACATGGTATATTATCAGGAACTTATCGTTTATTAAGCTCAATATGTTCATTATTCTCCATTGCAGAAACATCCTGGAACTCTTTCTTAGACGCTGCGAGGAAAATATATTCAGGAGCATGACTGTTGTCGTTATTTTTGCTGCATGTCTTTCATTGTTCATTTGTCTCACATCCCAGACTTGCTAACAAGATCCAGCTGTTACTCCTAACTGCCGCCACCGCTGTGAATCGAATCTGGTTTCATCCACTCGCAATCTTCCCTGGACCTAAAAGGCTCGCAATTTCAAGTCTCACGGAGAAATGGAAGAGCAACATCAACGGCACATGGACACGCGAGGTTGCCAAGCTGCACCGCCAATATGGTCCTATAGTTCGCATTGGCCCAGAGCATTTGGCAATAGATGGAAGCATCGGATGGGATGCAATTTACGCCCACCGCACTGGAAAGCCTGAGTTCAAGAAATGCCCAGGCTTTCAATTCCCTGGCGCTCGAATGAGCCTTATCGGTGCTGAGAGGGAAGACCATCGCCGGCAACGGCGCCAACTAAGTCATGCATTCAGTGACGCGGCACTGATAGAGCAAGAAGCCATTATTATACAGTACATTGACCTTTTAATCCAGCAGCTTTTGAAGCAAGCCAAAGATGGCAAGCTAGTCGATATTGTTAATTGGTTTAATTTTACAATGTTCGATATTATCGGCGACCTTGCTTTATCTGACTCATTCGGCAGCTTGAAAGACAGCAATTACCATCCATGGGTCTTGGGCTTTTTTGATGGCATAAAAGGCACGGCCTTGATGCGTATGATGGAGTTTTATCCCTTAATGAAACCGTTTCTTGCTCTCTGGCTGGGGTCTGAGAATATTAAGCAGAGTCGCGAGAACGGAGAAATGGCGGTGAGAAAAGCAAAAGCACGGATGATGCTTGGGGAGATATCTGACCAGAAGAGGCGGGATTTCATGAGCTACATGCTTCGACAAAATGCATCTGGTGAAAGAGGAATTTCTGACCATGAGGCAATCCTCAACTCCATTATTCTGATAGGCGCGGGAAGTGAAACCACTGCAACCGCGCTGTCAGGATTCTTCTTCTACGTCGGTACAAGTTCGCAAGCCTATAATCGCCTCGCTGAAGAGATTCGGGGCCAATTCAAGAACGGGGAAGAAATTACGATCAGGAGCACAGCTAGGCTTCCATACTTGAACGCCTGCATCGAAGAGGCTTTGCGAATGTATCCGCCAGCTGCTGAGACGCCCCCAAGAGTATGCCCAGGCGCCGAGATTGGAGGCAAGTATGTACCAAAAGGAGTAAGTTTCTCACTTCATCTATCCCGTTACAAATCTACATTGTACTGACTACCTACCCCTTTTAGACTGTTCTGTCTGTTTACCAGTGGGCTACATTCAGAAACTGTGATAATTTCGCCTGTGCAGATTCTTTTTATCCGGAGCGCTGGCTTCCAAAGCTACATCCTCTCTATGAAAGTAGGTTCCAAAATGATAATCAAGCTTCTTTCAAGCCTTTTAGCTACGGGCCACGGGACTGCATCGGAAAAAATCTAGCCTATTCCGAAATGCGAGTCATCGTCGCCCGCGTTTTTCTCTTATTTGATTTCAAGTTGGGCCCTGGGCAAGAGGATTGGCATAACACTCAATCTTCGTTTATGATTTGGGAGAAAGGACCTTTGTACATATCATTGACACCACTGCAAGGTTCTGATCACCTACCAGATACAAGTAGCTAAGGGCTTTTCAGTTTGAATTTGGACCAGCCGTTGTGAAGTACAACATAGTATAGGGTTTGCTAGACGTATCTGTCCGTCATTCATTACGTTGATGTGGTTCTGGAACTTCGAGGTATACATTGATATCACGTGTATAGATATTTCGCAATGCTGTCTGATTAATCAGCGCTGCCTCAAAGATGCTCTTAGTTAGACTAAAACTGTTATGCGTAGTCACATAAATGATGAATGTCGGACGAAATCGCAGTGTTAAGGCATGACTATATGGACGAAAGTCCTTGTTCTTCGGTATTATATTGAGTTATTGTGACTTGTGCGCTTTGCTATGCTGTGCTATGTTCTAATATGTATGCTGAAGAAATGGGGCCGGCTAAGCCACTTAATAGGTCGGCGAAAAGGATGCATAAGCGTCCTTACAAAGGACAGTTCTAATGCCTGTCTCCTAAGCATACCTAAATTATCAAGAATCTACCCAAATACTTCACTGCATAATCAGGTTACCAAAATTACATATTCATAAGCCTCTTGCCATTGCACACGAAATCTCTTCGATTGTCCAGTCATCTCCTAAGGCTAGTGTACTTTGGCCTTGTAGTGCGTTTGAATTAGTCAAAAAAAATTCGATGATATGTTCATAGACGTTAGGC